>BLSH010070464.1:523434-537598 GCA_018402905.1 Glandirana rugosa | reverse complement strand
AAAAATAATAAATAAGCCCATTTTCAGCTAAAGTCAGATACATGAATTACAGGAGCTATGAATGGGGCATGGGCAGATGGTTGATAGCTGCACCCCCACTCATTCCTAGAAGCTTTAGTAAGGCTTCTGTGAATGGTGGATTGATGAGAGCTCCTGAAAGCCCTTTAGTTGTATTAACCTCTGCTGCACCGGAAGAATGCGGTGTCAGTAGGCGAGGGGGATAGGATGAAAGAAGATTTTTCCTAAAAGAAGAAGAATCAGTCATATGTTATATCCCTTGTGCCAATTGTTGTGTTTCAAATTTTTTTTTTGCTAAACTTAGGCTTTAAAGACTGAGACACAATGGTAGCCATTTACAGAAGAGCTTGCATTTTTTCTAAAATTAAAGTGGAGTTCCACCCAAAAGTGGAACTGCCGCTTATCTGCTCCCCCCCCCCCCCCTCCAATGTCACATTTGGAACCTTTCAGGGGGGAATGGGTACCTGCTTTTGACATGTACCCTTCCCCACTTCCGGGAGACTCCGCCGCGGCACCCTCCCTCTCAAGTTTGGCCTCCCTCCACCTTCGCTGCCGGGCCAGTAAGAAAGAGCAGTGTGCTTCGCGTATGGGTAGTAGGAAACGGGCTGTGAAGCCGAAAGGCTTCACTGCCGGGTTCCGTTACAATGAATGGTGGTGGCAGGACCCAAGAGGCAATCTAAAAATCATCTGGGGTGCAGACATCGCGACAACTCTGGACACATACGTGTCCTAATATTAACAGTCAACAGATACAGTATTTCTAGCTACTGGCTCTTATTTTTTTCATGGGGGGGTGGATCTCCTCCTTAAATTAATAAAAAATAATAATAAAGTGTAAAATGCAGTATCCCTTCAAGTGTACATAATTTCTCATATTTGCTTCATTTTGATCTGTTAAATATACAACTGAAAGTGTTTTATTATTGCGGTTTAGAAAGTATAAAAATAGCTGATAATCAAGCCAGAAATCGTGTGAGCTAATAATTTCCTGTATTTTCTTCCGCTCTTTCTTCTTAGACTGTTATCAGTTAGTATTGTTCCCTGCTATCTCAGAGGACTACAAAACACCTCCCCCTGTTATGGAGAACAGAGAAAGGTGTTAGGTAGTGTTATCTAGTCCTAATACACTCCCTGTCCTAAGGTGACAACACTGCTTAGTACAGTTGTCACCGTAGGTCACTTAAGTGACTTAATTGCAAGACTACCAGGTTAAAATTAAGCAAAAAAAAAAAAAAAAATTGTGAAAAAGAAAAACAAATGCAGCCACCATATCCAAGAACGAGTAACCTGCCATACTATCAATATTTGTTCTTGGGTTTAGAAAAGCTATAAGAACCAACTGCATTTCAATTGACTGTAGTCAGATCAGCACAAGTGGAGTATATTGGCACAAGATGCTATGGTTACTGCACTTGCACCTATAAGTTACGCCTGTTCTTAGAGACAATGCCCCACCAACTGCTTCATTTGTTTGTTTCTATATCATTCTCATGGTACTCTTTATGTAGGTATTATTATTTATGTAGGTTTATTAGGTATTCTGATGGATTTCTGAGAGTAAAACAATGTCCACGAAATAAATTGCAGCTTTTGCTGCAAAATTCACCTTTATCCCAGGGCTGTCCACTGCAGCAATTATTTTCCACCATTTAATGTTATAAATCTTCAAAGCTGAGTAAGTATCAATCACCACTTCATTTGAGCTCAAGCTGTCACAGATCCATCCTCCATGTCGTGTCACATAGGTTGTGCTCACAGTATTGCTGCACTGAACAGTGCTTTCACGTCATTATGTAAAAGCCATTCAGTGCAATGGATGAAAAGAGATGGACCTGATGTCATCTATGCAGCCAGATAGAAAAAAGGTATGTTTTTCATACACTGCCTATCCCAATACCCTTACACTATCTTGCATTGCTGAAATCAATACTGAAAACCTTCCTCTGGAAAGCTAAACAAGCTAGATGCTCATACCACCACCTTATCAAACACAGACAAATAGGCAGATGTTGATTACCGGACATGAATGATTACCTTTATGCCTCTGGTTCCTAAACTCACAAAATATATTATGGTCAGATCTTGAAACTACACTTACAAGCACCAAAAAACTGTATCATATCTTATTAGCAGATTCCTGGAAACCTTTAAACATTAAATCCTTCCCTCCGTCTACCAGGGCTTCTGTGTCAGCATGGAGAAAGCTAACCTCCCAATCTCTTCAAGACTCCCTCCAACACCACATCTGCCTTCCAATAAGATCATTGGAACTCCTTATCCCCTCTCTTCAGCAATGGGACGAAGTAGGTATCCACTGGATAGATTACCTTTACCAAATTAACCAGCTGAAATCTTTTGAATCCCTATGAGCAGAGTATGATCTTCCCAGATCTGCCTACTACTCATACATGAGAGTATCTAGTTTTCTATCAAAACACCTCCCTCCCAGTCTGCAAATATCTATAAGATTTTGCAATTCCTTTCCTCTCTATCCCCCACTCTAAAGGGCATATCCTTTATATATCTCCACATATCTTTCTCTGAGACACAATGGATAAGAGCCATTTGTTGTAACTACTCTTTGACACACCATGTAGCCCACTGGGAACAATCATAAAAGCTGCTAACCAGATGGTACCCAACACCATTCCAAATGTTGAAATTCTCCAAGTCCCGCTCTCCTCTCTGTTGGAGGGGATGTGGACAGGTGGGTAATCTTATTCACACCTTTTGGTCATGCAGAAACCTTACTAGCTTCTGGGGGAATATTTTCTCCATCCTCTCAGAGACCATGGGGGTTTTAATCAACCTTAACCCTGCTCTCGCAATTCTACACCTGGGCATAGATAGCTTCCATCGTAGTCTAAGGACTGTTGTATTACATATTTTAGTGGCATCAAAAACTGTTATAGCTAGGCATTCAGAAGATGTAGATCTCACCAACACACAATTTCCAAATGTGCATTATTCAACAAAATGTGGATACCTTGGATGGACAGTAAATACTATGTTAATGTTTTTTGATAAAATATACTGAAAAACGTATTCTCTCTGCTTGATCTATTCTAATTGGGATTGATTCGGTGATTGTTACTAAGTGCATCAGCCCTTTCCCTTTCTCCCTTCTAATATAACTATGCTACCAAAGTTCTCTGGTTATATGTATCATTTTGAAAACCAATAAAAACATGAAATGAAAGAAGGGAAGTTTGGGGAGAAGCCTCTGGGAGGAAGGAGAGTGGGGATGTTTTTTTTTTTTTTTACGCTAGACTTGTAGGTTAAAAAAAATAATAAAACAAATATTTTCTTAAAAAAAAACACAAGCTAAAAAAACATTCCCCAGAATATCAGTGTCCTTTGTGTGACAACATACTAAGTACTGTGTAGTTACAAAATTGGAAAAAATAGATAAAACATTTGCTGCTCATTAAGGAGTCTCTTACCATTTTCTACATTCGCCAGTCGATGCAGGAGAGGTAACCAGACAAGACACTGAGGTGGTGGGTCAGACATAAGTGTATCCAAGAAAGAATTTAAGGTAACTTTTTTCTATTAAGAGAGAAAAAAATGGCCTTTTAGCTACAGTTATACTTTAACTGCCCCCACCCCCCTCTCCCCCCCAAGAGTCCTATATTTGCCTATCTTCACTCATGCCATATCTTTACTGTATGAACCTCGGGAAGTTGCATAAGTACCAGGTAGCATCTCCATTTATCTTCAGAAGAATCGCTACCCGTCCAGAAGACTTTGCAGTGGTTGCTGTGTGGCTCCCAGAGGATCACTCAATCAAGGACAGGTGAGTATAAGACTTCTGAGTGGAGGGTTTTTGAGGATCACTGTACTAAACTTAAGCTGGCCCACATATGGTTCTTTTTTTCCATTCAGCCAGTGAAAAAAAAAAAGAATATTCCTCCATCCACACAAACTAGGAGGAATCAAACCACCCCCCTTCCCTGTTGGGATCTATGGGCAATTTAGGTAAAAGTCCCTGCCTTATAAGTAGCAACAGAATATAAACAAACTCATACAGTATACATTTATGAGAGTCAAAGTAATGATGGCTGCCCCAAGAAAAAAAATCTGAATTTATAATACATCTACATAGTCAGGAAAAACATCTATTAAATGCATCAAATCTCTACAGAAGGTCATACTCCTAAATGATGAAAGGTTTAGGGTTCTCGTGCTAACCTGGAATTAAAATGTGACAATTATTATTTACTTCCACGTAAGAATGGAGATATGCATTACCTGGCTGATGGTTTACTCCTGCATCGCATGTAGTGACAAATTACATAATTATCTCTCCTTTCACAAGGAAGCACATCTGTACACCTACAGGCACGCCAAATGGCCCTCAAGGACAAAAATGCTAATCGACCTACAATTTAGCTTGCTTTGTTTAACCATGAAAGGCTCCACTCACTAAGCTATAACAATTGCTTGTATGCAACTGTTATTTTTAGCAATGAGAGTCAATGACAATGACAGCGGTCACATGACTGAAGACAACTATTGTTATGGCAAATAACATGGCATAGATTATTCAATTTCAGCCTAAAGCCTTTTAACTATTTAATGAAATGCATAAATGATTAAAAGAGGTTGCAAGTGTTTTACTGAAATCTTTCCCTGTAGCAATGCAAATTAAGATATCAAAGGGCTCTTATTACATACAAGTCTCCCATTTTACCAGTTCTGGACCGCCCCATAGCAGATTTACTGTGCAGAACCACACACACACACACACATATATATATATATATATATATATATATATATATATATATGTGTGTATGTGATTCTGCACTTCCACCTAGGGGGACACATGCACCGCTTGCGGGTTGCTTCTGCTATGATTACTCACATCAGAAGCCTATCTGGGGTGCCGAATACTGGATGACTGCCGGCATCCGCTGATCATCGGGAGAAACGCAGAATGAAGCTCTGCCTATGTAAATAAGACAGAATTTCATTCTGAAGGGGGGGGGGGGGGTTTGTGTCCCTGCAAAGGGAATAAAATACATTGCTTCCCTTAGTAAAAGCACCAAACACAGTAAGCACTGGCTAGGCACACATATAACCCTTCGATCAACCTACATGTTTAACCCCTTCACCGGTGGTGGTGGTGGGGGGGTAAGTGATGGATTTTGTCTCCCTGCAAAGGGAATAAAATCCATTGCTTCCTTTAGTAAAAGTCCCAACCTAACACAATACACAAACAGTGCCATATCGTAAAAAAAGGTCATGAAGGAGGGTAAATCTTCCGGAGGTCAAGTGGTTTAGAGTTTTAAGCATATTCTCATTTAAATATGTGTAAGGCTAAAATAATTTTTACACACATTTCCTTTCTTTAAAGTTAAGTTGCAAAGGCCTTATAGCAGGGGTCTCCAAACTTTTCAAACAAAGGGCCAGTTTATTATTATCCGACCTTAGAAGGGCTAGATTGTGGCCAGCAGGGGCAGAAAATGTAATGGGCCCAGCATCAGAGGAGTATTGCCCCTATTAGTTGGAGGAATAGTATCCAATCATTGGTATCGGTGGAAGATATAGTGCCCCATTGTTGGTGTCAGTGGGAGGAATAGTGCTCAAAGGGACGATAAAGGCTAGCAAAGGGCCACATCTGGCCCTGGGGCGCAGTCTGGAGACCCCTGCCTTATAGCATTTCTAAAACAAAAACATTTTAGTTTAGTTTTGATTAGCATACACTATGGATAAAATATGTCAGACGTTTTTTGTTTGATGGTCAAATTGGGAGATATCCCTTTGATTCCTGATCTGGAGACAAAACAGAAAGGGAGAGAGTGTCTCCACAAAGTGAAGAAATCTCCTCTCAGACACTTGTCACCTAAAGTGTGTCTCAATTGGTATATCACTTTCAACTCCAGTTCTGGTGACAACTATAAAAATTTGGACTTTGCATTACTAATACTTTCTGTCCTGGGAAAATGTTCAGTAGGACAAATAGTGAGGCTATATGTGCCTAGCAAGGCCCAGACAGCAATATGATTCCAAACAAGGTGCATAACCCTTCACCCTCCTCCATCCAAAACTAAATAAAGGTTCTGTCCAATCAAAGCACCTTTACTTAATGCAGAATTGCAGCCAGAACTTTGTTTTTGGATAAAGCGAAGAAGGGTTAGAGAACGTCTCTGGAGAGATATTTCTATCTGCGTTCCATAGGAAGTGAGACAAAAGATTTTTTACCAGCTTCCAATTGATGACAACTATTACAATCGAGATTTACCTTTAGTATCTGTGCCACAACAACCGTCTCTGGGATAGGAAGTAAAGGGAACTCTTGTTTCCCAAGGGACAGGAAGGGAATATGAATCTCTCCAAAAGGGACCCAAAGACCTATGAAAAACTTGGCCCAGAGACCTATGAAAAACTGTCACTGTCAAACCAAAAATATGTCTTTTAGTAAAACTCTACCAGTCTGTGTATCCCAATGTCAACAGCATGCTAGGAGTATATCAGGGAAAGGGGCACTCCCTAGCCATTAAACATAAGAAAATAAAAAGCTACTTCTGAATAGTCATATTTATTCTCAATGAACTGAAAGTGAATGAATATGAATGCAGCTATGTGGTAATTGAAAAATAAAAGTATTTTTAAATGCAATTAATTTAACCACCTGAATTTGAACAAGTTCTTGTAAACCAGGGATGCTCAACCTTTTGAAGAGTGATTGCCCACAAGTGATTTGGTAACTGGTCGTGGGCCACAATGAAATGATTCAGAATTTCGCATTTTTTTATTTTGAATGGTATAATGAACATTTTCCTCCTGCAGCCGCAGAATGCCGGCGGGAGGAAAAGGAGAAGCCAGCTTTTAGCGGTTGCAGGAGGAAAATGGACGGGATTGGGTCCTGTATATGCCACCCATCTTGTCCAAGTGTGAAGCAGAATGTGACAGGAAGGTCACACAAGCACCCTGGATCATGATGCAGGTTTGGGGGGTGTGATAAGAACACGTCTCAACTATGGGGTTGTAACCCCCCCACACAAATGTAAACAAGCCCTTATTGTCCTGAGCCCCCCATAAGGCTGCTTTCACACTGATGAGCTCTAGATTAACCCTGCTGGTTAATTGTGCCAGCATTCAGGAGTTTTGGTGCGCTTTCAGAAAACGCACCAAACCCACAGGATATAATAGAAGTCTATGATCCAGTGCAGCAAACCTGCAGGAAAGCTGCAACCGAGGATCAGTGTGAAAGCAGCCTAATAAATGTTAACCCTTTTATAGGTGCTAATCTGCCCATTGCAAAAGCTATTATGCCCAGTTTATGTGAAGTTTCATACAATGACCTTCTTCTCTTCCAGCTTCTTCTGGCATTGCTCTCCATCTCCAGGCTTCTAAAAAGGTCCCAGGGGAAGTGCACTTGGCATCACACCTGGGACAGGAGCTGGTGCTACAGTGGAAGCATCGGCTTATGCGGCTCCTGCTCTCTCCCCGGCTGCCTGCTTCCGCCACTGCTGGTGTCAGCTTGATACACTCTGGTGCTCTGGGATGGTGGGTCAGCAACCCCAAATTACTATCAATGGGTTGCCAACCCCAGACATGCACTTCCCTGCTTTGAGGTCGAGGGCCACAAGCTGAGCACCCCTGCTCTAAACATACTGTAGCCTGGGAGAGGGGACGGGCAGCATTAGGTACCAAACAGATGTGCTGCATATACACATGCTAACAAAGAACATGCTGACAGGAGCAGAGTAAGCAGAGCGATTAACTCCTTAGGCTGTTGCTGCCTCTTGACTGTCAAATCACGGGCTGGAGAAAGAGAAGTTATCTAGTTGTATTGCTAGAGCAGAAAACAGTCGGCTATCACACCTGAGTGTTTTGCATGGATGTGCAAATATCTGAAAAGATGTTTGTCTTTGTAGGTCATCATGGCTTCTTTACAGAAAACCATACTAACTTATCCTCAAACTGTATTAAACCCAAAAACAAACATTTTTTATATCACAGTTTATCAATCCTGTACAAACATTTTTTTATATCACAGTTTATCAATCCTGTGGTTGCTGCATTAGTCTTCATTTATTTCCTCTCTATTTCCACCTTAGGATCTGGCCAGTAATATACTTCCTGTCTTAGGGGTCTCCACTCCATTGGAGGAGCAACAGAGAAACCTTTGGACAGCAACACTGTCAATCTAGGGAGAGTACCATGTTACATGCACTAGCAGATAGAGATGGACTTGAGTAACAAATTAAACTCCCGCGTTCTAAACAATTATACGAACAGTTTTTTTTCTATTTTGGAACAAAGTTTTACATAAAAGAATAAAAGCGGATCATTGCAAACACCCCTGTCAGTGTTAATTGGTTTGCCTCAACCCCCTAACTGACACTTCTACTGGACAGCTCTGTATGTTACAGTAAGTTGAAAAGTAACATACTGTACTTACTGGCCAGATTGCCGGGTAAGAATAAAGGGATAAAAGTTTTAAAATTAAGGCAGTCACCATATCTAAAAACGGGTAGGCTTCAAAATGTTATATTTTTGTTTATGATTTTGAAGAGCAAAACATGGAGAAAAAAAAAGAAGAAAAGGCAGACTTTTGAGGTTGCCACTGGGTTCCCAAATAGAAAAGATGACCATAGATTACAGAAGTTTAAAAAACATATTTATTTAAATGCATTAAAATATGGTAGGAAAAAGGGAGAAAAGGGAATACAAAACATTGATATCACATAGACTCTGTTCCAAATTGGAAAACATAGAGGGATTTGACATAGACCACCGTGTGGAGGGTCATAGATCATGTCCAAAAGAGGAGTTTCACCAAGAGTCCTGAGGTGTAAAGGGCCCAAACAGGCAGATAGGTCAATGTCGGTACCGAAGGATCGCTACACGTTTGGCCTATAGCTTCATTGGGCGATCCAAATATTACTGAAAAGGTATATTGAAATTACTATTGTATCCATATACATTGTACAGCATATGTCTATTAGAGGAGTTAAAATATTATTGTCAATTAGTACAATCACAGTATCCATTTTAAAATATTTTAAGTACAAGAAGCATCATGAAGATTGTCGGAAAAAAAAAAAAGATATCATCATAAAGATGGCTACATGAATACATACAGAGGCTAAAAATCACTTCAAAGATGTGTTCTGTCCCTACTGAACCTGTTGTCATTCACATGTAAACTACTGCTTATGCCTCAATAAATATTCCTTCATTTAAAAAAAAAAAAAAAAAAAAAAAAAAAATCACATCAAAAAATCATCACAGGGGTCACACATAAGTATATGTGTGTGTCTACATACCGTTAACATGGAGGATATTCAGAGATCAGTCACAACGCTCACTCCAGGGAGCAACGCATAATGCCAAGGTGGGGGGTATGGGAAGGAAGGAACAAGAGATAAGTGGAAGGCTCCTTCCTTTCCCTTCCACTTTTCTCTTGTTCCTTCATTTCCTTTCCCCTCCCCCTCCCCTTTTTCCCTCCACCTTGGCATTATGCATTGCTCCCTAGAGTGCGCGTTGTGACTGGTCTCTGAATATCCTCCATGTTAACGGTATGTAGGCACACACACACATACTATACGTTTTTTAGCCTCTGTATGTATTCATGTAGCCATCTTTATGATAATGATCTTTTTTTTTCCGTGTGCTTAAAATATTTTACAATAGATATTGTGATTGTACGAATTGACAATAATATTTAAACTAATGTAGATGGATACAATAGTAATTTCAATATACCTTTTCAGTAATACTTGGATCGCCTGATGAAGCTATAGGCGAAACGCATAGCGATCCTTTGGTGCCGTCATTGACCTATCCGCCAGTTTGGGCCCTTCACACCTCAGGGCTCTCTGTGAATCTCCTCTTTTGGACATTATCTATGGCCCTCCACACGGTGGTCTATGTCAAATCCCTTTTGGAACAGTGTATGTGATATCAATGTTTTTTATCCCCTTTTCCCCTTTTTTCCTACCATATTTTAATGCATTTAAATAAATATGTTTTTTAAACTTATGTAATCTATGGTCATCTTTGCTATTTGGGAAACCAGTCGCAACCTCAAAAGTCTGCCTTTTCTTCTTTTTTTCTCCATTTTTTGCTCTTCAATACAATTGGATGTGGGGCCACGCCTTACAATACATGTCTCACTTGCTTCAATTCCAATATTTGTTTATGATTTTAATACCACTCTATAGTGGTAGTAAAGCTTTTTTTTATTTATACCTACAGGTAAGCCTATAATAAGGCTTACCTTTAGGTAAACTAAACATCTCCTAAACATGCACCATTTAGGAAATATTTACTTTTGCAGAGCCGCTGATGTCATGCGCACTGTGCACTCAATGGACAGCATGCATCTCGGCTCAGCATGCATCAAACAGCAGCTGCCCGCAAACCCAGAAGGAAGACGGGTGAAGATGGAAGCCCTGTCAACAGTGACAGTACCCCTCTGGAGGGCTTCATTTTCAGGTAGGTCTTTCGTAATGTGCTAGTATGTGATGCATACTAGCACATCATGACATTCATTTGCAGGGAGAATATTTTTTTATTGCAGTTTACAACCACTTTAAGCAGGAGTACATATTCTTAACTGTACTGGGTGATTTTCACCTAGAAATATGTCCTTGCTGGTCGTTCATTTTCACTAAGGCATTACTCTATGTTAGGTGCTTCTGTCATTTTTTGTTTCCATTAATCGGTGTATGTATTTAGTCATTTTTGTTAGCAGGGTATTGATATAATGCACTGTAAGCTACTTGGATGCAGAGAATAGCTTTGCTTTTATGGAGAATTAGCAAAACAAATCTTACAGCATGTCTTTATCATGGAACAGGAACAAGGAGCATACAAGAGAACAGTGAGGAAAGCAAACACTTCCTCTCATTACATTACCATAGAATACACATTATAATACTGCAGTGTCACCTGCTGGAATAGATAGGTATAATGCATACAGTATCTTTATTGTACCTGCTGTGAGAAACAAGATTTTGCAGATTGCTCTGTATAGCCAAATGAAGGACCTTCAAACACAGCAGTTGGCAGTTTGAGCACCTCCCTAAGAAACAGGTCATATTTTCCATAAATCATTACCCCACTTGTGTCTGAGATCAAAGAGAAAATATCTGCAAGAGGATGAAACAGAACATAAATTACTTTGTAGGCTAGGCGTAATGAAAGATTAATTATTAGAATGATTATCAGTAGGAGGTACTATTGCATCAGAAAATGACAAAAATAAAACTAATTAGACCCCTTTCACACTGAGGCAGTTTTCAAGCATTTTAGCGCTAGAAATAGAGGCTGCAAACTGCCGCCCAACGCTGCCCGAGTGTGAAAACCCAAGTGCTTTTACAGTGGGGCGGTGTGCTTGCGGGACGGAAAAAAAGTCCTGTAAGCAGCATTTTAGGGGTGGTTTGGGAGAGCTGTATACAGCACTCGCAACCAGCCCCTGCCCATTGGAATGAATGGGCAGGGTTCCGAAGCACCTGAAAAGCGATTCAGAAGCGCCGCAAGACTGTCGCTCTTAACCCATTCCTAACTCCTTCTTGGGGGTTAAAAGCACCCCGCCAGTGGCCGAAAAGCGCCGCTTAAACAGCGGTAAAGCGTCACTAAAACAAAGCGACGCTTTACTGCTAACGGACCCGCCGCCCCAGTGTGAAAGGGGTCTTAGAAGTAAAATGACAATCATTCTATGTCACGGACCATTAATTTAGTGATAAACAATGGGAGTTGCCAGGGCCATATTTCTTCTTTCAGCCCCCATAGGGACCTAGACCAACTGTTCTATGCTGCCCCAAATCTACCCCAGTCAACTGGATAGCCAACAGTATCAGACATCTTAGCTACACAAGGCAGATCAGCTGAAAAGGGCAGTTTTGGCACCAGTACACTAAAGCTGGGTACACACGAAAGCTGGGTACGCAGGAGCTGGCCGACATTCGGACAGTGTGCACAGCTGCCTGTCCGACAGAAAACGGTCTCAAGACTGGCTTCTGTTGAACAGTCTTGCTGGAAAACCAGCATCTGACCAGCAGCCAATTATCGCTGGCAGCCAAGGGCCCCGTCAGAACATAATAGAACAGCCGGGGAGATAGCCTTACTAACATCGCTTATGCCGGGCACACACAGGCCCGAAAATGTCTGGTTCGGCAGGAACCGGCTGACTTTTGGTCCCTGTGTACAGCTCCCTGTCCGACAGCAACTGGTCTCACCGGCTTATGTCGAATGGGCATGCTGGAAAACCAGCATCTGATCAGCACTGGCAGTCGAATGACTCAGAGAAGGGACATAAATCTTCTCCATTTCATGCAGAAATTTTAACTTTTTGAATTAGATTGATTATTTAATATTTTAGATCAGCCAGTAGGTCTATCAAAAAAAAAAAAAAAGAAAACAGATCCCTCCATCCACCTAAGTGAGGAGGATGGAGGAATCCTTACTGCTGTGTTATTGTAATCTGACAGTAGGAACTCAACTGCTGTCAGAATACACTGATCAGTGCTGTAGCATCAAATAAAAAATTTCCAACATTCCCCTTTGATAGAGACTAATTATTAAATTGACTTCTCTTGAGTGGGAATGGCCATGGATGAATTGAAATTCAGCCAGTCCTTGCTGAACCGTCTGCTTTTAAATTCATCTATGGTTAAGTTAATTAATGCTTTGCAAACACAATTACACTTAGAGATATAGGATGGCTGCTGCTCCTGTCCTGAAAATGCTAGTCCCTGGTGGTCTTGATGATCAAATAGTTGCAGAACTTTGTGAGTCACTAGTTTAGAACAAACATACAGGTGAAGGCTTTACTTCTCCAGTGCTTGCCGTGTGTCAGTGAAAGTATTGAAGGCAGAGGATCTGTGGAGCAGCAACGTGCTCTATGGTGTATGCAAAAGCATGGACTTTTCATTGGTATAAATGTAATGCACAGCATGCATCCCCGGGAGGACCAGGACCAACACCAGATGGGGAGGATTCTCAAAAAGAGGCTGTGCAGTGCTGAGCAGGTCAGACAGTGAAGATCTGAGTATGTAGCTTGTCAATGGTGTGTAGGGAAGGTACCAGAGCTCACTAAGTTTAAGTACCTACACCTTAAAGGTGAGCATCAATCGTTATTGTGTTTATTAAAAGTCAGCAGCTACAAAAATTGTAGCTGCTGACTTATACAAAAGACACACTCACCTGTCCCAGGATCCAGCAATGTGCTCAACCGAGCCGTACCGTCTCTCTCTCTTCTCTCCCTGGCATGCTAAATGTGGCAAGGGAGGAGTACTGAAAGCGGAACTTCCCCTTTTGGGTGGAGTTCCACTTTTTTTTTTTTTTTTTTTTAAGAATACTGTGTCCAGTTCTGGAGTCCTCACTTACAAAAGATATTAAGATTGAACGAGTCCAGAGACAGGTAACAAAAATGGTGAAAGGTCTGGGGGGATAAAACATATCAAGAGCGACTTCAGGAACTTAATATGCACAGTCTGGAGGACAGAAGGGAGAGGCATGATTGAAACCTTTAAATACATCAGTGGGGGGAGGGGGGGATATAACGCTCAGTAGGGCAATTTTTTCAATATGAAACCTAAATCAAGAACACAGGGACATGACCTCAATCTAACTGGAGGAAAGTTCAAAACCAATTTTAGAAAGTATTATTTTACTGAAAGGGTAGTTAATGCTTGGAATAAACTTCCAGCAGAGGTAGAGAGACAGTCAACAGTAAATGGCTTCAAACATGCTTGGGGCAAACCTAGATCTATACTCAGACAAAAAAAAGCTAACGAAAATAAAAATAAAACAAAAACAAAACAAAAGAAGCAAAAAAAAACTCAAAATGGGCAGACTCAATGGAGTACTCGGTCTTTTTTCTGATGTCACTAATCCAAAAAACAAAAAAATCTCATGATAAACATGTCACCATACTTTTTTAAGTTAAGTCACCGTTTGTCGGTACATCTTCCATAATTTGATAATTAATGAGTGACCCAAGCGACGTCAAACCTTTTTAAACATGTGATATCACTACAGTAATATATGTAATCTTTATATCTTTTCACTGTAGTCTTTTTTCTGGCTCATGAGGTAACTCAGACGGGTAAAACTCAAAAAAAAACGAAGAAAACAAAACAAAAACAAAATAAAAATAAAAGCAATCGAAAAAAAACAGACTCAT
>BLSH010070464.1:498973-520812 GCA_018402905.1 Glandirana rugosa | reverse complement strand
TAAGAGACAGTGATGGAACCTCCACCAAATTTTACTGTGGGTAGCAAGTGTTTTTCTTGGAACGCTGTTTTCTTTTGTCGCCATGCATTACGCCCCTTGTTATGACCAAATAACTCAATCTTTGTTTCATCAGTCCACAGCACCTTATTCCAAAATGAAGCTGGCTTGTCCAAATTTGCGCTTGCATACCTCAAGCGATTCAGTTTGTGGTGTGTGTGTGCAGAAAAGGCTTCTTTCGCATCACTCTCCCATACAGCTTCTCCCTGTGCAAAGTGCGCTGAATTGTTGAACGATGCACAGTGACACCATCTGCAGCAAGTTGATGTTGTAGATCAGGGAGATGCAATTAGCGGACCTCCAGCTGTTGCAGAACTACAAGTCCCATGAGGCATAGCAATACTATGACAGCCACAAGCATGACACCCAGAGACAGAGGCATGATGGGACTTGCAGTTTTGCAACATCTGGGAGGTCCGCTAATTGCATATCCCTGTTGTAGATCTTTGGAGGTGGTCTGTGGGCTGTTTTTGACCCTTCTCACCATCCTTCGCCTTTGCCTCTCCAATATTTTATGTGGCCTGCCACTTCTGGCCTGAACAAGAACTGTGCCTGTGGTCTTCCATTTCCTATGTTCCTCACAGTGGATACTGGCAGCTTATATCTCTGCAATAACTTTTTGTAGCCTTCCCCAAACCATAATGTAGAAAAATCTTTGTTTTCAGGTCATTTGAGAGTTGTTTTGAGGCCCCCATGTTGCCACTCTTCAGAAGAAAGTCAAAGAGAACAACTTGCAATTGGCCACCTTAAATACATTTTATCATGATTGGATGCACCTGTCTATGAAGTTCAAGGCTTAATGAGCTCACCAAACCAATTGTGTGTTCCGATTAATCAGTGCTAAGTAGTTACAGGTATTCAAATCAACACAATGACAAGGGTGCCCAAATGTATGCAATTGTCTAATTTCGTTTTGATGCATATTGCGCATTTTCTGTTAATCCAATAAATCTCATTTCACTACTGAAATATTACTGTGCCCTTCAGTTATTTGATGGATCAAAATGAAATTGCTGATCCAAACACCCAAATATTTATAAAAGACAATCATGGAAATTGTCAGGGGTTCCGAAACTTTTGCATACAACTGTAGTAGTCTTATGACTGTTAAAGCGTCTAGTTAAAGTGTCTGGTTAAAGCTTTCAGGAGGAGTTTTCATTCTACTCTCCCTGTCATATGAGGCTGCATGACTGCTGACCCTCTGTCTGGATAGTGCTGATTGGCCGTGTGCCGATCACATGCACCCTCCCAGAAAAAAAAAAAACAACTCTCTAGCAATACACACCAAATTGAGAATGTGCATAGTGATTTTTTACTATTGTGGGTTTAGGAACACTTTAAAAGTACATTTTTGGCATGGTGTGCCTTGGGGCCGGGGTGACTAAACTCCTGCACTTGCGCATGTTTGAAATCCTGTAATGGTCACTTTTGCTGGATAGCTTGGTACACATGTAAATGTGGAGAAAGTATAAATAATAAAATGTGAAAAAATAAAGAATTCTTATACTGTACTGAATACTCTCATCACAGGCATTAACCATATACAGTTACAGGAAAATCATTTTTTTTCTCCATAGTGGGTCTTTAATTTTATTTTAGACACACACAAATGGCTGTCTAGCTACAGTATACAAGCCCACATCTTTCATTTTTTTATATTTTTTATTTATTCAACAGAACAGTTGGTGGCAGACAAGAAGTTTAAATACAGGCATCGAGACATCTAAAATGCAAATTTCAACATCTAACAGTACATTGTGTGGACACATTAGCATAATAATCATCATAATAGCATTTGGGTTTCAATTTTTCTGTCTATAGAGATGGTGTGTGATGTCAAAAAGGGATATTCCGTGACTTCACCCAAACTTTTTTTTATATTTTATTATATTGGGAATTATTCAGCTACATCATTGGTCTGGGAGACCTTGTGGTCCAATAGGTTGCCTTTTAATTTTTTTTTTTTCCTAAGTAGTAATAGGCAGTAGCACAAGGGCATCTGACTATTGATGTTCCCGATGTACAGTAGGATGCACATACAAAACGAAAGAAAACAAAATATAATGAAATATAGCACTTCATGTTCTCACTTCTCAGTAATTAAACTTGAGTCAAGTTAGTTAAAGCATATTATATATGATAGCAGACTCACAGGTTATGACCTATCTTTAGCAAATTTTATTTTGCAGTAACAACCCAATAGGATCTACACTCAAGAGGGGTAGCCACCCTCCATAGCCATGCCTAATAACCCCAACCTACCCACCCTTTAATCGCCCATCCTCTTTCCCATCTGGGAACAGTTATATGTACCTCAACCACTACCATCCACATCATTGAATGAGCCATCATATAGTGAGTTATAAGCATCCACCCAACAGGACCTTATTTTTATAAAAACTTGTTTTGTTTGTACGTTAATTTTTCTCCTCTTAATGTAAAGTTAAGAGTGTCACACCACTGTTTAGGAGTTGGGGGTACAGGGGAAGTCCATTTTTGTAATAAAAGTTTGCGTGCTAAATATAAGGATCTCGTCCACAAAGTGTGCAGTTCAGCTGGGGCTATTCCCAAAACTGCAAATTTAGGGTCTCCTGCCACCTTTGTTAAAGATATTGAGTTCAAGGTTGTGAACATCTTTTCCCAGTAACAATGAAGTTTGGGACATCACCACAGCATGTGAATAAGAGAACCAATAGCCGAGGTACGACGAGGACACTATGGACTTGTGGATTTTCCCCATGCATATAGCTTTTGTGGGGTATAATGAACGCTATGCAAAATAAATAGTTGAGACAGGCGCTAAGAGGGCGAGAGAGAGACCTTCTGTATTACCTCCAGTGTCTGAGACCAGTGAAGTCCCCTTGCCAGGAAATAAGGCTATTTACTTGTGTTTGGGCACTCGCTTCGGACTGCAGGGTGGAGCAAAGGTCTCTTATTAACCCCCTTTTTGTACAGGATGTAGAGCTAGCCATGGACAGAATTGTGGAGGGATTATACTGCATCTGGAAGGTAGCCATCTGGCTCTGCAGTGCATGGCGCAATTGAAGGTATTGGTAAAAATTACGGTTGGATAACTGATAGCGTTTTTTAAGTACATTAAAAGGTATCAATACGTCTTTGTTGTATAGCTGATGCAGGTGAATTATGCCAGCCTGTTTCCACATATCAAACCCAACTAACTTATTTAATTCAGACAAGCATGGATTGTCCCAAATGGCCATATATTTCCTGTAGCCTACGTGCTGGGTGATAGTTCAGTTCAGATCTCCCTTAACCTATGGATCAGGTAAAATGTGGGGAATATTCTTTTTACATGGAATCTGAGCTACTACCAACTGAACCAGTGGAGACATAGCAAATTGAGATAGTATGACCTTCTGTATTGGATCCTGTATATCCACCTCATTCCAGCCATACCAGTGTTGTAACTGCGATACAATAAAATATAGTCTTGCACTTGGCACCGCAATTCCCCCACTGTCTTTAGCAAACTGCAATGTAGCAAATTTAATCCTTGGATGTCTATATTTCCATATAAAATCACTAAAGACAGAATCAATAGTCTTAAATAAATGCAGTGTTAGCCACACAGGACAATTTTGCAATATGTACAACAGCTCAGGCATCCACTCCATTTTCGCCAGATTTGCCTTGTCTATCACTGTCAAAGGTAGTCTACTCCAGGTCCTTGAGTAATAATGATTGCCAGGCATTTAAATGGAGTGACCAATGGAATTTGATGCACCTGAGACAGAAGTTCTGATGGTATAGGGTCGAGGGGTAATAGTACCGATTTGTCCCAATTGATAGTAAATCCTGAGAAGGATCCATAGGTATGAATTAAGGACATAGCGGTGGACAAAGATGATGATGTGTCACCTAAAAACAATAGGGTGTCGTCCGCGTATAGTGCTATCTTGTCTTTGCCTGTAGATCTCTGAAACAATTTCTGGAAAGTTACGGATGGCAACTGCCAGGGGTTCCAGAGCCAAGGCGAAGAGGAGTGGCGATAAATGGTAGCCCTGCCTTGCTCCCCGATATAATAGGAAAGGAGCCGATATGTGTCCATTCACCTGTACCCGAGCACTTGGACTAGTGTATAAAAGTTGGATCCATTTTATGTATTGGGGGCCAAACCCATAACGCCTTAGACAATGCCACAGGAAATCCCACACTCTGCTGTCAAAAGCTTTACCCGCATCAAGCGACAATATGACTCTGTTTCCAGTATTGTTAGTTGGGATTTGCAGGTTTAGAAATAAACACCTGATGTTACTAGCTGTGGACCTGATTGATCCGGGTGAATTAGTTTAGCTATATGTTTTGATAGTCTGGTGGCTAGTACCTTCGTTAGAAGCTTAATGTCAGAGGTAAGAAGGGAAATCAGACGATATGTCTGGTTTGCTAGGATATTTAACAGATTTCAACTATACAATAATTGTGGCTTCAGTCATAGAAGGCGGAAGGAACCCCTCATCAAAGGCATGTGTAAGGACCTCCAGGAGCTTGGATAGAAGCAGATCCCTATATGTTTTATAAACCTCCCCAGGGAGGCCATCCGCCTCCGGGGCTTTATTATTGGTAGAGCTGGCTGCTGCAACCTTCAGCTTGTCCTCTAGCGCTTCCCTATCGCAGGGTCGGTAGAGCAATGGTATCAAGGAACTTGGTCAAATCCTTATCCGCATAAGACACCTTACTACTGTACAAGGCTTGACAAAAATTTGCAAAGTACCTTAGAAATGTCTGGGGTGGTATGTACGGTTGTGTTCAGGGAGGATTGCATTTCAGACACATATGTTGAAGGCTGTTGAGCCTTCACAAATGTGGCCAATAAATGTCCCATACCCTCACCCTCTTTAAAATATGGATGTTGTAGGAAAAATCTTTTATTTTCTGCTTTCTGCTGACTTTGCAACCATTCTAGTTGGGTGTCGGTAAGGTTTGTTCTCGACAGCTACACAACACAACATATCTATAAAATAAAATAAGTTTAATGCCCCGTGAATGAAATTCACCATCTCAAAAACAATCTTTTAGAAGTATATGGCTCATATCACAATAGGTGACTGTATTCGCTATTCTACAAAACTGGCTGCCTGTAGAACTATAGGAAAAACTTTTTTTTTCATTTTGATAGATGAAGGGAAGGTCATAACTCCCATCAATTTATTTTTAGCCATCTGTTGGGGAGATTCCCTCTCACTTCCTGTGCCATAGCCAAAACAGGAAGTGATGGGAAATCCCTGCAAATTAACTGCTTCCCGACCGCGCGCCGTCTTTTCACGGCGGCAGTCGGGGAGCTGGGCGCGAATCGACGTAAATAAGCGGCGATTTGCATTTTGGCCACTCCTGAGGAGTGTGCCCGCGGCTCGGGCGGACCCGATGTCCGCCGGCGAGCCGCGATGAGCGGCTACAGGGAAAAGAACGGGGAACCGCCGATGTAAACACGGCGGTTCCCCGCCCTGTCAGTGGGGCATGAGAGATCTACTGATCCCTGTCACTGGGATCAGTTAGATCTCTCATGCCCATGTTAGCCCAACCCCCCCACAGTAAGAACACACCCAGGGAACACTATTAACCCCTAGATCGCCCCCTGCAGGTTAACCCCTTCACTGCCAATGACATTTATACAGTAATCAGTGGACATTTAAATTTCTGATCGCTGAATAAATGTCATTGGTCCCAAAAAAGTGTCAAAATGGTCCGACATGTCCCCCCCAAAATCGCATTACCGCTAAAAATCGCAGATCGCCGCCATTACTAGTAAAAAATAAAAAAAAATAAAAACCCCAGAAATGAATTCTCACCATCCGTAAACGCGGCCACTTTTGCGCAAACCAATCAATAAACGCCGATTGCAATTTTTTTTTATCGCAAATATGAGGAATTATATAATTTGGCCAAAAACGGTGAAAAAAAGTTTTTTTATATTTTTTTTTTTGGATTTGAATTTTAGCAAAAAGTAAGAAATTTGGGTTTTTTTGCAAAATGGTCGCTCTTCTTTTGTTTATAGCGGCGATAAGAAATGACGCAGAGGCGATCAAATACCACCAAAAGAAAGCTCTATTTGTGGGGAAAAAAGGATGCAAATTTTGTTTGGGTACAACGTCGCATGACCGCGCAATTGTCAGTCAAAGCGACGCAGCGCCGAATCGCAAAAAGTGCTCTGGTCCTAAAGCTGCAAAACCTTCCGGTTGGTAAGTGGTTAAAGGAACCCCCAGGTCACCAGAACTAATGTCCCCATAGGAAGATTTCACCTCTATTACTTTTCTGGAGACAACCCAAAATTTGTGATTTTCTTTTTCTTTTACTTTCAATGATAATAGGAAACAGGACATAGAGAAGGTGAATCTCCCTACCGGGGGCACAGACAGAAATTAAAACTGGTAGGTGTTCGAATTCATCTTCACTCTGTCCAAAAATACAAAGTTTTGCCTTTAGTTTTACTTTAAACTCTTACCTTCCATTTCTGGTAATGCGTACATGGACGTCCTCCCTCCGGAGGGCTCTGTGACCACTGTGTTCTTTGGACATAGCTGATCACAGATCGCGGTAAAGGGCCAATCACAGTAGCCCTTTATCATGCGATCAGCTTTGTCTGTTCACAGCTAGTCACATGTCTTGCCAACAGACTTGCCGGTTATGGGCATACATTTCCTCCCACGCTGTGTCTGTGTGAGACAGAAGGAGAGCCATTAACCAGCAAGACTGTCAGTACATTATTTACAGTGATAATCATGGCACTGGTCATCAGTGCCATGATTATCAGTGTAGTTCCATCAGTGTAGATCAGTGCAGCCTCATCATTGTCCATCAGTGCAGCCTCATCATTGTCCATCAGTGCAGCCTCATCATTGTCCATCAGTGCAGCCTCATCATTGTCCATCAGTGCAGCCTCATCAGAGTCCATCAGTGCAGCCTCATCAGAGTCCATCAGTGCAGCCTCATCAGAGTCCATCAGTGCAGCCTCATCAGAGTCCATCAGTGCAGCCTCATCAGTGCCCATCAGTGCCCATCAGTGCAGCCTCATCAGTGCCCATCAGTGCAGCCTCATCAGTGCCCATCAGTACAGCCTCATTAGTGCCCATCAGCACAGCCTCATCAACGCACATTAGTACAGCCTCATCAGCTCACATCAGTGAAGAAGAAAAATTACTAATTTGCAAAATTTTATAACAAACTAAGAAACTTTTTTTTTTCCGCTAAAAACATATATTTTTTCTGCTGCTAGACGCTGAAGCACAAAAAACGCTAATAGCCTAAAGTAGTGTACATGGACATATAGGAAAACAGTATTTAGCTTCCAGGAGCTTATAAAAACACTAGTGTGCATGGAGTCTCAAACGTTTACCATTTTGGAGACTCAAATGTAGGAGCCAAGGGAAAAAAGTGAAATAGAGAGATACCAATATTACTTAAAAGACACATGAGCAGTTTAGATATGCTTCCAAAGACCTCTACATTGGTAAAATGATTAATTGAGTGTGTTCCAAGTTACAGGTGAGATTCCAGATGGACTTTCAACCTGCAATATCAGTTTTCTATAAATTTGCTGTCAAACCAGCAAAAACATTAGGAATTGTATAGTACAGGTTTTCTCAAGTAAAGAAAAAAAAATGTACCTACAAAAGCATATGGCAAGAATATTTTTGTACAAGGTAATAAAGAAGAACCTTGTTAAAACTGTATATTTCCTAATGTAGTATGTAGAAAACAAGAAGGAATTTATATTGTTCCCTATTAATGCTCATTCTCTGAGCTTGCATTGCAGACAATGTCAAATGATGTAGCAATAAAACACAGAATGGCATAGTATATCAAGCTTTATCCTGGTTATGGAAAGAAGTGTTTTTTTTTTATCAAAGCAAACAGTGCTTTAGGCCTTATGCACATGACCATACAGCGGCTGTACAATGCGCAGAGCCTGCGCAATGACATTCCCTGGATCTGCCGCCGTGTACAGCCACTCATTGAAATGCATTAGAAGAGGCAGTAGTATGGGAACAAGACCTGGGAATTACCTTTACAGACTGACAGGTGGAAAGATTGCTCCTGATCGCTTACAAAACATCTGTGTCTGGTACTGACGCGTTGGTATCATACACCCGTAAAAATTCACAGGATGTTTCCTCAGTGCCCTGATACCTGCTGGAGAAGTGGGGAGGAACCAGGTGCCCTTCTCCACGTCTTCTGGACATGAAGGCTGTTGCAGCCTTTTTGGTCCGAGGTCCACAGAATCACCCAGAAATTCACAGATCATGAATTGCCCCGAGACCCCGCTCTGTTCCTTCTGCATCACCATCAGTTCCCTAGTAAATCGTACAAACGATCGGTCTTGCCCATCCCGATAACGGCGGCAAGAGGCTGTATCCCGCTGTTTTGGAAACAGACGCAGTCACCGCCGACATCTATGTGGTTGGAAAAAGTGGCGTAATTTAATAGAATGGAGGACCTGGTGTCCACTGAAAAAGGACTTCGGGAAAAATTCCTTAAAAAAATTGTACTACTGGTATGAGTTTGTCTACTCGGAGGAATACAGAAACCTGCTCACTTAAATTTCTACATTTCATGTCGACCTTGACGCAGCGGGTACCTCCTAAGTACAGAGGTGCGACGGCTCTCTTTATCCTGTTCCCTTGCCTGTTTTGCCTCGATCCCTTTCTCAATGTCCCCCCCCCCCCCTTCCCGAGGGTTTTTTTTCTATTTTTCCAGGGTTTTGCGTTTTTGCTCGTTTTGTTTTACTCTCTTATTAACCTGCGTGGTTACTTCGAAAATCATCACACAGAGTGCAGTACAAAAACCAAAAGACTCACTTATGATATGGAGGCCTGGACTGCCGTACAACCTCCTGTTACATGTGTACAGTATAAGCGAATCAGATGAGCTTTTGTTAAGCTTTTCATACATGTATGCTGTATAACAATTTTTTATCTCTGCTTTAAATACTGTATCTCTGAGTGTTGTATATAAATAAAGTATTGGAAAAAAAATAAGAAGAGGCAGTAGGATGTGGTAGTGCAGCAGGGTTGTGTAAAGCACCTCTATGCGCACTGACTTGTAAACTCTGAATGCACACTACCTTGGTTCAAGGCATAGTCAGTGCGCAAGTGGATGCTTTTCACAACTTACCAGCACTGCACAGCATACGGTCTCGGGAGTGTAAGTATGCAGGCTCTGTGTACTGCATGGCCCCTGTATAGCCATGGGTATGAAGCCCAGAGCCATCTTTAATGTTGATTGGACCCCGGGCAAACATTTTTTTAGGCTCACCTGAATTCACTTAACTATTTTCAGGCAGTGCAGGCTCAAGGGGCAGCTGCTTTTGGGTCACAACAATGACTGAGCCCTGGGCAGCTGCCCCTTTTGCCCTGCGTTAAAGATGGCCCTGATGAAGCCTTAAAAATTCTATTTAGACAACAACAAATGAAGGACTGTGAAGCTTAGGAGCACCGAAAATGTAACTAAATAAACCTAAGAATGTATTTATTATTAAATGTGTAATTTTAGTGTTATTTATTTTATTATTTGTTTATTTTTATTTTATGCATGTGTATTTTTAGTAGTAATTCTTGTCCATCATGTTTGCCTGTGTGCGATTTTAAATTTTTCCTCCAGCCCCAATGAAGGGAGATTATATGGACCCTGAACCGCGTTGGTTGCCCTTTGTCCGGCTTGTTGTAACCAGTTGAACAATAAAGACTTTGGACTCTTAGGCATTTTTTATTTGGTGGTCTAGTTGACCTATTACACGCCAGTTCCATTCCGGCGTTAAAATCGTGCGTTTTACCACTTTTTTCATTATTGCTTTTTAGCATTATGCATTTTTAGCTTTTTTTTCAGCTTGAAAACAACTCTCTGCTATTTTAACTCTAATTTCCCACAATGCTTGAGTCTCAAAATCGCTCAAACGCTGGATAGCTGCGTTTTACCACATTTTCAGCGTTAGAGTGTTTGTACAGCTGAAAAACTCCTCTTCTAATGCAGTAGTTCTGGATTTTTCTCCCAACCTGAAAACGTCCCTGCCAAAAAAACACATAGGATAACATGCTGGGGCATTTACTGGCTGCAGAAAAAAAAGGCCTGACGCCAAAAACAGCAGCTGTAAAAACGCCCAGTGTGCATGAGGCCTAAAAATGTATTTATATAACAGTGTGATTTCAAGCCTGTTCTTTACTGACGGTGGATTTATACTTTAATGAATAGTTTCTGAAAAGTCATAAGAACGTGAACGATTTCAGCACCGACAAATAAGAGATATATTTCTTCTAAAAGCGGCATTCACTTTACCTACATCAAACTAAAGAACGAACAATAACTAGACAACGTGAATACCTTTTCTGCCAATGGGATACTTTTATTGGATGCTGTGTTCTATAGACAATGTGCACACTTTCCACTTTATAGTAGCAGCTGCATTCTATAGAATAAAGGGGTCATGGGCTAATTATCCAATTTGACAAAATGCATTGTAGGAAGCTCATTACAGATAGAAAAAAATATATTTCCATTCTGCTAGTCCCTGTGTGGGCAACACATTACATTTCAACACAGACACTTGGACCAGCATCAGCTGGAAATCACAACTGAAGCCCAAGATAACAGCTGCCATAGTCTTAATTAATTACCCCCTATGTGTGTCTCTTCAGCCCCTCCCCCCTCTCAAAGTAATGCCATGTGACCATAGTAGTCTACATTTGCAGGCTGTCATTATTGTTATTAGTGCTACTATTATTAATAAACTGCAAATGAGAATGCGTTTGTTTGAATGAAAACCAACCTAAGAACATTTATTAAACTGATTTTTTTTTTCGATGCAACCCTGTAACTGACAACTGTTCGTGCCGGTTCACACTGGGGCGACCTGTCAGGCAACTTGTCAGCCTGACAAGTCACGCTCCATTCAGTACAATGGAATCGCTCTAATAGGAATGACTCAAGTCTTATAAAAAAGGTTCCTGTACTACTTGGGGGCCACCTCAGAGCAGCTTACATTGACTTCTATACAGAAATTGTTTTGCAAGCCGCGCTGAAGTCGCGCTGTATGGGGCGGCTTCAGAGTCGGGGCGACTATGAAGCCACCCCAGTGTGAACTGGCACTAAGGCCTCATACACACGGGCATAGTAGCAAAACGTCGGAACCAACGTAAGGCAAAAATCAGCAGTTTCGTTCCTCTGCTTTTTTAACCTGAAAACGCAGGCGCTAAAAACGCTGGTTAATGTCGCTACGGCGTTAATGCGCGTTTTGCCGGCTCAGCGTCAAAAACACTACAGCCTTGGAACGCGCAGGTCCTGCATTTGATTTACAGCTTAATAACGCTGATGCCATCTACAGCTCAAAAACATTGGCGTTTTTATGGGGCCACTGAATAACATGGAGAGCTGCAAAAACCGGTAAAAAACATGGTGTCAAAAAAGGCCCCTGTGTATGTGGCCTTAATGATAAGCTGCCAACTATAAAAACAAATGGGCAACTCTTGTACCCAGCCAGTATGAGACCAACACAATAAATAACCCCTCCAGTGCTCTTTGCTGTGGATGAGGGGGTGAGGTTTGGGTCAGACAGGACTGTAGAACCCAGCATGACTCAACCCATCCCAATTTTTTTCCATGGAGGTTGCTGTCCACCCTACTGAGCACAAAATGATGTAAGGACTGTATTTGTTTGGTAAAGTTTGGCAAGGTAGAGCAAAAATATTTGCTAACTAGGATGTTCAGTTGATATTACAGATTGCCAGCATACCATAATCAGCTAACTATTATGGGGCTTCGATTTGTGTGGAGGGTAATGTGTTAATATTTTAGACTACAGGATATCTGGATGGGAATTAAAAGGCTAAGTCCACCTTTTGCAAAAAAAAAAAAGTGCATTAATTTATCGGTACCGAGGCTGGAGGAAGTATCAATGCTCTGCCAGTGTGGTGGGAGTTCCTCTGCTCCGCTGGCAGCTGGATCTTGTAGTTTTTCATTCACAGAGTCCTAAAGGATGAGGAATGTCCCCTGCCAGCTCTACACTGAGAATGGAGCAATCAAAGACAGCTGATCGCTAAGTTCTTGGGTCCACTCGAGCACAGAACGGTGGCTGCTCTGCTCCTGCAGTGCTCACTGGAGTGCAGGACTGTGGAAGGGGCGGGAGCGGCTGGCTCAAGCTCTCAGCGACACATTGAGAGGCTGAGCCAGCTGCTGGTCAGGCATCTGGGCAGATACTGACATTATTGTCAAGATCCCTGCAGAGCCTGGGCTGCTCCAACGTCTGCAGATAGACAGTTTTAGCTCGCTGTTGGTTTAATCGGAGTTACAGGAGTGCAGAGCTAAGTGCACTGCTGTGGCCCGCAGGAGACGTATGGCCAAAAAGCTTTGGCTATACTTCTCCTTTAAGAACTTTGGGCAAACCGAATGAGGGTCATCATACCACATCTTGGCACAGACATATGCAGCCCAGAAAATACCAAGAAAACAATGAAAAAGGTAAACAACATTTGAACAAAGGGACTTTAAAGGCTGCATAGTATAAAGTGAGGTGTAACAATTATATTAAAATAAAAAAAAAATATTGCATAATTGAATTAAAAGAGCTCATTTGGTCTGAAAGTACCAGCCAATAAGTAATTACAATAATACAGTGCAAGCATCATAAAACACCATACAGGTATCAATAAGTTATAAAAGTTGATGTGGTTATCCAAAATTGATGCTGATATATCTTGGTGGTTAATTCCAACGCTTTTTGCAGGAAACTGCTGCTTCATCAAGGAAATCACAGAAGCAGCACCTTTCATCATAACAAAAAGGGTATCACCAATAATGTGGTCATGGGCTTACCACAGTAGAGTTACATGCCAAGCTTGCATAGACTGCTGTACCTCAGGGGGCAGCTCATGTATGGCATACCTGCCAACCCCATCATCACAAGTAAGGGGTGGCGTCACAGGCATCGGACCATCCAGAGGAGAGAAAGGCTGGGCAAACAGTTAAGCGCACACATAAATTACGTACTCGTATATGAGGGCTTTTACCTGACAAAGGTTTGTATTTCTGTCTATTTACTACTGGTATGGGGTAGTCTTCAATGGACATGCAATTTTATGTTCCCATGTCACCTGCTCAGGAGTGCTGTCATCCTGAACAGTCCAATCAAGATGGTTGAAGACATTCGCCCGTAAGAAGCCAGGTAGAAGATGCTGGTACCATTAAGGCGCCTTGTGAGCTATTGTGCCTTAATGGTACCATTAAGGCGCCTTGTGTTGGGCTAAAAAAAGGTAAATATTGTTCCCTTTAGTTCCACTTTAAAGCCCAAATGCAGCCAATCTTTTTTTGCAGTTACAGTTTTATTTTTCTTTTGAATAAAGTAAGTGTTGCATGCTTTGTTCCAACTGTAACTGTCACTTTTGAATGACAGCTTGGCTGTTACAAAAAGTGAAAAATAAATCTGCTGGCAGGATCAACAGTGGGGAACTAAGCCTAGCATACAAAAACTGAGAGCAGGCAGCTGTTTAATGCAGAAGAGACATACTAGGTCTCTTCTGCAATAAAACACACTTACCTGCCTGCCTGATGTCTTCTACTGAATGTACACTGAGTGTGCACACCCAACACACTGCTGTTGTGCCTTAATAACAGAACTAACTTGCGCAGGATCACATCCACCCCCACCAGCCAATCAAGAGGCTGAATACCCAGCACCCGTATGTAGCCGTGGAAGAAGCTGAGAGTGCCCTGCGAGATTTGTACCCGTCTCATTGTGGAATAGTGGTGGTAAGCATCTTGCAGAGTATAGTTCTCTGCATTAATAAAACGTTTATATGTATTTTTTTTTTTTGTTCTAGTTTGTTTGCAACTTGTCGGGAACATTAGCTAGATAGTGAAATGTACTATGGCAGTCATTTCTTAAGGCTACTGTATACAAACCTTCCTTGCAGTCTGTACAGGGCTGGTGCAAGGATATTTGACACCCTAGGTGAAACCTCATTTTGCCTCCCCCTTGGCTCCGCCCCTGACTCCACCCCTTTGCCCTGCCCATCAAACCCATGTGACCTACCTGACCATTACACTGACCTACCTTCACTGGCCTACCTTACCCCTACACTGGCCTACCTACACTCACCTACATACACTGACCCCTACACTAACCTAACTGACCATTACACTGACCTACCTACTTGTCAGTGTTTCTCAACTCCAGTCCTCAAAGCGGCCCAACAGGTCATATTTTCAGGCTTTCCATTATTTTGCACAAGTGATTTGATCAGTTTCACTGCCTTAGTAATTACCACAGCCGTTTCATCTGAGGGAAATCCTGATAACATGACCTGTTGGGGCACCTTGAGGACTGGAGTTGAGAAAACACTGACCTACCTGACCCCTACACTATCCTACCTGATCATTACACTAACCTACCTGACCCCAGTGGCCGGGCGCCCTAGATGGCAGTGCACCCTAGGCGGCTGCCTAGTTTGCCTAGCGGCAGCACCGACCCTGGGTCTGTATTACAAACAGATGAAGGTGCTCACTATGATGTGCAAACACATAAATTGAACATGCAGTTATCCAGAGGAACTTATCACTTTTCCCCTTTCATAGGCAGACATAATATTAAATAAGGACTGCTAGTTGTAGTAGGTTAGTACAATTAGCTCTTTGATGCATTAATTGGTTTCAAAGTCTTATACCTCAAATGGAAAATAAAAACGTATCTCTGCTCACACGAACAAATCAGGTATACATTTAATTTCCCAAAAAAATAAAAGCTGGTAGTTACAGGCAAACATTCTCCATCTTCAGGTACACATACCCATACTGTGAAACAATAGGGTAACATAGGAGATGGCAAGAAGATAGAAAATCTAAATCTAGAAAATAGAATGGCCATCATGTCTATCATGTATTACAATTTAATTGCAGAAAAGGCAAGCTGAGCGTGTCCTACATAACCTACTGAAATGGAGAGCGGTATAGATTTCAGCAGTTGCTATTTGTATGAGCTTGTTATACAAGGCTATCATGTAGAACAAGCTAATTGAAGAAAATGTGAGTAAATGTGTAATGCATAACCTACTAGAACAGAGAGGGTTTTAGATTTCAGCAGTTGCTCACAATCTTTAGCTCATATAAATAAGTCTAAGGAATGTGAATGATTTTGTGATTCATTATATCAAATGCAGATTATCATATACCTGCAGTAAAGGTTCCCGTAAATCACACACAATGAAAGGTGTTAGCTCATGAAACATAAGGTCACAGAGCAGCGGTTTATACTGTGCATGGTTAGCATAATAATCACATCTGATCATCCCACTCCTTGCACCGTACCTCTGAAGAAGAACACTCAGGAGACTAATGAAGGGCACTGTGTGATGTAATGACACTAACTGGAAGCATCAGTGATTCATCAAGGCTGCCTAACACTGCTCTATCTGGATGAAGAGTGTAAATTAACACGTTACAGCCGTGCTGAAAACCTGAATACCTCCTGCAGGGTCCAAATCAATCATTTAACTGCAAATATTCTTTTACATAAGATACACTATACTAACAAGCCAATAGACCTACAATAGAAATTATTAAAGGACTGCTGCATTTCATTTTCTTGTTTGGCCACTAGATGTCTCCATGCATGCTTCTGTGAAATAGCAAATACTATTTCTTCTCTTCCGAAAGTATAACCAGTCAGAATGATGATCATGAAGTGAGCTAAAAGCAACTACCATCATAAATCCAAAAATTACGTTTATTCCTTATTTTGGTATCACAAGCAGAGCCATGCAAACATTCCTGTTCTGTGCACAGTTGGCCCAGGAGGAAAAAAAAAATATTTGCATGGCTCTGCCTGCTATGCCAAAATTCATTTTTTTTCAGAAAGTGGGGTGTTGAAAGGTTGGCTGGTTTCTTAATGAACTTTCTGCACATCTATACAGATATAAAAACATAAAGAATGCTATGCATACCATACAGTAACCCATACACGAGTAATGCAAAGCTATACAATATATGAAGCTAAGTATCACAGGTTACTATTCACCAGATTTTACAGGATTGTGACGATATGAAAATGACACCAGAATATGTTACTGAAGTCAGAACACTGAATTTTATATTTTGTGCTTTTTTTTTTGATGTACAGAGATAATAAAAAAACAAAAAATTTACAGTCGGATATATGACTGCATGTTGGCTCAACCAGAGAGCATCTTGTGACTCCTCTTTTGTCAACACTGCACCCAGTAAATATTGCTGCTCTCTTATTTACCCTGTACATCTAGACACCAGACTTATGTTAACATAGATTTATATTCAGCTGCAAACACATGCGCAACAATTCCTATTTTTAAGGGCATTATAAACCTTCCTACTTGCACATGATGTGCACTGATCATCTAGTTGTGTAGTGTCATTTGTTGCCTTGTACGCGCAGCCTATAGTAAAGGCCCCCCACATACGGTACAACGGTTGTACAACAGCTTGTACGATCATCCCACCATTAGTACAACAGCCGACGTGACGGCCGTACAACAGAAGTTGGATGAGCAGACTAGAAAACTTTGGTTGTACAACTGTTGTACCGTGTGTACAGAGAAGTTGGTCCAACAAGTTGTACTGTGCAAAACACGCATGCTCAGGAGTCCGGAACGCCTGGAAGTGTCCGTTCGTGTAAAACTATGTTCCTAATTCACAAACCACATTCACCTGAACTTCCTCTTTATACGCTTGTAGCACGTCACCCCGTTAGGCTTGGTCGCACAATCACTTAGTCCACGTCAGTTTGCGAGACACAGCAGCCAACATGCGATTTTGGACGTCTGGTCATACGACCGTCGCACCGTGTGTACGAGGTATAAGTCTTCACATTCCTGTATCAGCAGTTTCTGTTTGTGTTCAAAAATGAGGCATGCTACATGGCACTGCACAGGTTAATGCATCACCTCTCTCTTTAGTCTAAGAACTGAAACTTCCCGTGAAGAAACTACATAGCCCACAATCCCTGGGTCTCTCAGTCTAGTACTGATGCAGGTGAGAGCCAAGTAGTAATTAGATCTGACAGAGACAAATGGGCAGAAAAATTAACAGAAATACCACCATGCAGTCTCTCATCACATTAACACTCCCGCATTTGTGATGCAACACAGAGAAAATAGTGAACTGAACACAATGTGCTTAGGAACAAGAAGTTGCATGTCCCTTTAAGGAGTGGGGACAAGCGAGGTGAATGAAAACAGACAGAGGGGAATTGATCTGCACTGACACTGCAAACTACAGCCACAATTGAATGGGCTGAAAGTCGCACAGGAACATGGATCGCATTTCTGTGTAATGCAGGTGTGAACCGGCCCTGAAAGACAAGTGACTGTATATGGGACGAGATATAGGAAATAGGTTTACTGCATCAAACCGCATACATATTTCATAAGTTCATTAATTTAAGAAAAATGATAAACCTCAATCATCAATATATTTTTTTATTTAACAGTCTGACCAAATAATATACACTATATCACCAAACATATTGGGACACCTGCCTTTACACGCACATGAACTTTAATGCCATTCCAGTCTTGGTCCGTAGGGTTCAATAATGAGTTGGCCCACCCTTTGCCACTATAACAGCTTCAACTCTTTTGGAAAGGCTGTCCATAAGGTTTAGGAGTGTGTCTATGGGAATGTTTGACCATTCTTCCAGAAGTGCATTTTTGAGGTCAGGCACTGATGTTGGACGAGAAGGCCTGGCTCACAATCTCCGCTCTAATTAAACACAAAGGAGTTCTATCTGGTTGAGGGCAGGACTCTGTGCAGGCCAGTCAAGTTCCTCCACCCAAAACATGCTCATCAATGAATTTATGGACATTGATTGGTGCACTGGTGCAGTCTTGTTGGAACAGGAAGGGCCATCCCCAAACTATTCCCACAAGCTTGGGAGCATGAAATTGTCCAAAATGTCTTGGTATGCTGACGCCTTAAGAGTTTCCTTCATTAAAACTAAGGGGCCAAGCCCAATCCACGAGAAAGAACCAAACACCATAATCACCAAATGATTTGGACCAGTACACAAAGCAAGGCCCATAAAGACATGGATGAGCAAATTTGGGGTGGAAGAACTTGACTGGCCTGCACCCCAACCCGTTAGAACACCTTTGGGATGAATTAGAGTGGAGGCTGTGAGCCAGGCCTTCTCATCCACATCAGTGCCTGACTTCACATATGCGTTTCTGAAAGAATGGTCAAACATTCCCATAGACACACTCCTAAACCTTGTGAACCGCCTTCCCAGAAGAGTTGAAGCTGTTATAGCTGCAAAGGGTGGGCCAACTCAATATTGAACCCTACGGACTAAGACTGGGATGCCATTAAAGTTCATGTGGGTGTAAAGGCAGGCGTCCCAATATTTATGGTAATATAGCGTATGTACATTGGAAATAAAAGTAGTGTAAAAAAGATATTAGCTAGAAATATTGGTGGTTTAATGTGTTTTGCTTGCTAAATCCTGTGATTAGAAAGAGGATTTGCTTCCCAGAACGTCAGGATATGTTGTACAAATGTGGTTAGCATATTTATGTGTGGATTACTTTTACTTTGGTAAATATCCTGAGGGGTAAGTCCCATGCCAGTTGCATTATGCCGATAAGACACCAGGAGCAGCAGAACACAAAGCACAGAGTTTAGATATGTCCTGCCTATGTTAAGTGAGCATCCAATATGTAAGAAGTAAAAGCATTTGTGATAATGAGATAATGGGTCTGTATTTCATGACATGGGCATTCATTATGCTATGCCTTTTAGACATGATGGCTTCAATGTTTAAGAAATAACTGCTCAGCGTGTAAAAGAAATTAGAGCTAGAGAAGCTGGAGGTCTTCTCTCCATCCCACAATAAAACAATCCAGAGAAACATATATGTCATAGGTAGAAGGTGAACTTTACTTTGCACAGGACTGGCACATTTTTCCTCTGCTCTGGCAATCCTGTGGTCTTCTGAAATACTGTGCTGGTCCTGACCATAGTAATGACCATCCCTGTGCTTAGACGTGTGTGTGTGTGAGACCTATGATGCCTACAGAATGCAGTTAATGACATTAACTATTCCCTAGTCGTGCCAGGTGCCTTACAAGATATTCCAGGTGTGCATAGGACATTGCATCCCACTATACAATTTGGAAATCTTAATGGTGATGACCAATGGTAGAGGCACCTGAACTGCATCCCCCTAGGGAAATTTTACACTGATGCGGTGCGGTTTGACAGCACTGCAGTGGGTTAGATGCACTTTCCCTTCTATTATCTCCTGCGGTTTTGACGCTTGTTCTGAGAGCGCAACAAAACACCTGGATGCAGGACTTTTGGCACGCTTTCCAAAAGCGCACCAAAAACTCAGGAGATAACAGAACTTAAAATGAGGTACACTGTGTTGTACCCATGGTGCAGTCAAACCGCATCACATCATTGTGAAAATGCCTAGATGTAGACAAAATGTTAAAGAAATCAGTTGAAACAACTGCAAATTGCAATTTGAAACACATACATTTTTTTTTTTGGTTTTGTTTTTTTTATTTTAGTTACACACTCTAATTGCATAGGACTAACTTGTCCCCTTGGCTGATGAATACAGAGAGCAGTGGCATATGGCTGTTATAAGAAGGACACAGTAGTCTTTGAATAACTGCCTGGCATCACATTCTCTATGCTGTGCAAGAGGCAAGATTGTGGAAACAATGGGGGTATAATCAGGTCTTTCAGGACAAGCTTATTTATATTTAACCTATTATGCACCAATAAGTTGCTGATAAGCTGAAGCATTCATATTTGGCAGCGGTTTCTCTAAACACTGTCAAAAAGAAGGTAGCTTTAAAGATGTACTCCTGTTAAACATGACAGTTGTTCTTTTAAACTGATTAATGGAACGTGGCCCACCAAATGACATGCTCTAAAACTCACCTCAGGCGCCTTGAACCACTATAGTTCCTTTGGCAATCTGAAACCCTTACTGTAATATTTGTCCTGGTAATATAGCCGGCTAATGTAGCTTCCTACAGGTACTTGTATGGCTCCAGGACTTATCACGTGATGTTATTATGCTCACTGGCCAGGTACCACAGGTGGCGGGAGCAGAGGTAGGCCTAGGAGACTCTGTTGCACAGGGGTTTACATATGTACGCAGAGGATGGCAGGGACAGTACCTTGACACAAGTGTAACGTGGTGGGTAAACAGGGCAAGGGTTAGTCCTGGCAACAGGCAAAGATGCCTTCAGAAAACAGGAAAAGGGTCCTACACAGGCAGAGTCAGGTACTGGTAGCTAGTCAGGTATGTAAAACCTCAAGCAAGCATATGTTGCAGGGCCAGTGAGATTAAAATCAGGTGCCAGGGAAGAATGGAAGGGTATGAAGGGAAGAGAAGGATGAGAAAGAAGAGGATATTGCCAAGCAACAGGGGCGAAAGGTAGAATCATGGCCATACCAACAGAATGGAAAATATTGTGCAAATGAGGAGCCTGGAGGCCAAGTCGAGATGCAGCTACACAGGTTACTCTTCATGAGTCGGGGACTGTGAAGAGGCTGGGAAAGCATCAAAAAGGACTCATCCAAGGAAACCCCGCACGGTGCTGTGAGTTTTTGGTTGCTATAGGAGACAGCTGTTGCTACATAGGTACAGAGCATTGGGTGCAGGCCTAAGGCCCTTGTTCTGTATTGCTGTCTACCTGGCCGTTTTGTTGTTTGAGTCTGCTGATCTGTCTGCCTACTGTCCTAGGGTGTCCTGTACCCTAACCCTATCTCCTACATTTTTCTGTTGTGAGTAATAAACTCATCTTTGTTTATCCTAAGTGACTGGCACCCATCTTTTCTGAAACCATCCACATCCAGTAAGAACAAGCACCCTGAGGTGAAATGTCAGCTCTCCTTGATGCCAGGAGTCAGGGGAGCTCTACATATGTTCAGTCAAACATTCATTCTAAATAAGAGTGCCATTCACCCCTTGCATTCTAAAAATACATTCATTCTAATTTGAGTTGCTGTGCAATATGCATGAAGGTGCAAGAAAACAGTCAATAATATGTATTAAAAATGCACATCAAGGTAATATGCATAAGTTAGATGGGGCTTGAATTTAACAGGTCTGATTTTAAACATTGCAAAAAAAAAAAAAAGAGAATGATGGCCTTGGGATCCCTGTAGAGTGAGCCTATTATGGAAGATGTACTCTCCTAATAAATTGCAGGGAGGGTGTAATCAAACAGTAAACTAATAATCCAACCATAAGAAAACAAAAAAAAAAAAAGAAGAAGAAAAATGTACACACTCATTCGATTTACCTCTTCAATTGATTTTAAACATGCCACAAAAATGTTCAGACTAGGGTTGTCCCGATACCGATACTAGTATCTGTGCCGATACCTAGCATTTGTACGAGTACTTGTACTCATGCAAATGCTCCCGATGCCTCATCCGATACTTGGACACTAGGATGACCGGAGGAGGGGGGCTTAGCACAGAGGAGGACACAGCGGGGAGGATACAGGGACACTCAGGGATGATCGGTGCAGCGGTGGGGGAAATTACAATCAGCGATCTCCCCTCCGCTGCATTCAGCTGCTTTATTTAAAGCCGCACAGAGAGTGTGTCCCTGTATCCCTGTGTCCTCCTCTATGCTACTCCGCTCCCCCCTCCTCCTCCCGTGTCCACCTCTGAGTTCTCCTCCAGTCCCCCCCCTCCAGTCCCGATCTGTACTCCCCTGGTCCCCCCCCCCCTTCTGTCCCGAATTCGGGGGGAGGAGGCCAGTAGGATCACAGGTTCATAGCCTA
>BLSH010070464.1:475926-498054 GCA_018402905.1 Glandirana rugosa | reverse complement strand
CTCCTCCGGTCCCCCCCCTCTCCTCCGATCCCCTCTGTTCCCCCTTTGTCCTGGGATTGTTCAGGATGGAGAGCGGAGGAAAGAGCCGGTAAATCTGTCATTTACCAGCTCCTTCCTTTTCTGAATGAACAGAGTCAGTGACTCTGTCCATTCATAACTGAGCATCGTAAACTGTGTGTTACGATGTCTCAGTTTATGAATGGAGAGGAGCCGCTGTCTCCTCTTCATTCATCTTCAGTGCAGCTGAGAAAGGGACTGGGGAATCTCTATCCTCAGCCCCTTTCTACCTGAATCAAAGGTGAGATGTTGGGGGTCTGTTTAGACCCCTGACATCTCACCAAAGCCCCCCCCCCCCAACAGGGGTGATAAAAAAAAAAAACGCAAAAAAAAAAAATTTAAAGTAAAATTGTAAAAATAATTTAAAAATAAAACAAACAATGGCATTGTCCACTCCCAAAAAAAGAAAGCCTTGTAAAAAAAATATAAATTGTAGAAAATAATAAAAAAATGAATTGTAAAAAAATAAAATAGTGAAAAAAGAATGTAATTAAAAACTACTAACAGTCCACGCCTCATCAGCGCTACCTATCATTGCCCATCAGTGCTGCATATCAGTACTACTGTCACATGACATTAAAAAATAAGTATCGGTATCGGCGAGTACTTGAAAAATAGTATCGGTACTTGTACTCGGTCTTAAAGTGGTATCGGGACAACCCTAGTTCAGACCAAAGGAAAAACCATAAATGATTATTTCTTTTGCATATAAATGATCGGTATTAAACAGAATACTACATAAAGCTAACATTTCAGATGAAAAAGGTGTCTACAAAGAGCTGATGACAGAAGGCCTCCAAGTGATGTTCTGATTATGAACGCCTTCCTTTAGTAAAAAGAGCAGGTTGCATAATTCATTGTCAGTCATATTAGAAAAGTCTCTTTGGCAAGGTGTGCTAATTAACGCGTGCAAACAATACAGAGGATCAATGCGCTGATGAGCAAAGTTAATTACCTGATATGAGAAAAAAACTCTACAAATATCATGCAGGATTTCCATCAAATGACACAACTGATAAAGTGGGGCTGAACTGGGTTTGAAATGTCGCGTTCCCTCCTAATCCACAAGCATTACAATGATGGGCAAAATGTCATCTACTATGAAAGCCCTGCATCAATTCTTGCACATCAATACTAACATCTAAGATAAATTACCATTAACAGCACTCATATCACCTGCAATCTTCTATCTTTTATGTGGCGTATACAGCACTACTTCTGATTTACATTCATAGGTATATCCAAGCAGATCAAGGCACAGTGACTAAAGGAATTACTTTAGTACCCTGCTGCTAATGACAATGCTAAATATTTAGCAGGGCCTTGAACATGTTTGGATATGTGGCACAATTAGGCCAGAGTGTACATTCAATTCCCCAGTAACAGTACACTTGTGGGTTTCTCCTGCCATGAAATGCATCATTCATGGTATTTAACAGGGTCTCAAACACAAACTGTATGGCCAAATAATTATGTTCAGAGATTTCCAGTGAAGGCTACTATGAAACACAAAGGCATTTTTTGAAAATTGTGCACAGTTCTGGGAAGGGGATTTTCTGTTCCAGCTTGACTGTACCCCCTGTGTACAAAGCCAGGTCTACAAAGACGTGACAAGTTTTGGTGTGGAGGAACTCAAGTGGCCTGCACAGAGCCCTGACCTCAACCCTATTAATACCTTTGAGACTAATTGGCCAATTGTGTACAGGGTCTTCTTAACCACTTGCTTACTGGGCACTTAAACCCCCTTCCTGCCCAGGACAATTTTCAGCTTTCAGCGCTGTCACACTTTGAATGACAATTGCATCATGCAACACTGTAGCCATAAGATTTTTTCTATAATTTTTTTTCACACAAGTAGAGCTTTCTTTTGGTGGTATTTAATCACTGCTGGTTTATTTTATTTTTTGCTAAAAAAAACCCCAAAAAACGAAAAAAGACATAATTTTGAAAAAAAAAAACAAAGAAAAAAAAAGTTTCATAGTTGGCACTGAGACAGCACTGGTGGGCACTGATGGGTGGCACTAATGGGCACTTGTAGGTGACACCGATGAGCAGCACTGATAGGTGGCACTGATGGGCACTGATAGGTGGCACTAGTGGGTATTGATAGGTGGCCCTGGTGGGCACTGATAGGTGGCACTGGCAGGTGGCACTGCATAGCATCAGAGTGAAGGGGGAAAAAAAGGCAGATTATCGATCTTTTGTTTCAATCACGTGATCAGCTGTTATAGGCTAACAGCTAATCACGCGGTAGGGGGCCCTTTACCCCAATCTGTGATCAGCCGAGTCTGCACCAGCTGCCACAAGGTGCACGGGAGGATGTCTATTGACGCCCTCCCGCCATTTAAGGCCCACACTGTAGCCATCATTCGGCTATAGCACAGGCAGGAGGTGGTTAATCAGCATCAGTACCCGACCTCACAAATTCTCACATTCCAAAATCTTGTGGAAAGCCTTGCCAGTTATATCTGCAAAAGTGTTTGGAGTAACTCCATTACTCTTACGTTCACTGACAGACGCAGCCCTTCATTAGACAAGTGGGTTATGCTCATATCACTAGGAGTAGACTAGGCAAAATAAAACAAAAGAATAGGTTGGCCCCTCCCAGGGGGCCATCCTCACCTTAGCATATAACCCCCTGCTAGACAATAGCATATCAGTTTTTTATTGCCTAGTGCAAGGAGTAGACCTGGTTCCCTATGGGATCTGCGGTCTTCTGAGGTTATTTCTGATGAAGACTGCTATCAAGAAGCCGGCTGGGGGTATAGAGGATATCTAGAATATCAAGCTACCCTTAGCGGGGGCACGCCGTATAGCACCCGCACGGGCGGCCAGTGGCTAATCCCACTAGAGCCCAGTGACTGGTTCTGTCCCGGTCCAGTGGCCTGGCCAGCAGCATTCCTCTCCATGGGGAGGTAAGTCTGCTCTGGGTGGCTACCCGATGCGCTCGTCGGATTGGTGAGTGGACCCCTCTTCCGTCCTAGGGGCGCGGAGAGTGGGCACCTGGGCAGCTTTTAAGGTAGCCGGCCGGTGGGGGCCTGTTAGTGGGGATGCATATGGGGTGGTCATCTCCCCCCCCACTCCCTTCCCCCCCCCCGCAGTACCGCACCCTGCACTGACCGTTCGGAGCACTGCATTCAGCGGTTCGCCGCCATTCGGTGTGGATCACCGCTTGCTCGTCCGCTGACTGCGCCATTTTGCCGTAAGCTCGGCTTGTGTTGATGGCAGCGGCCATTGTTTTGTGGCCCATGCGGTTTTCAGCCTGTCCTCTGGTGGCCCCCAGTGGTCGTTCTCGGTATTCCGGGAAGTGATAAAAGCGGCAGAAGCACTTCCGCTTTCGCTTGGACAACGTGGCTGACAGACGCGGCGGTGCAGGCTCTTGAAGTGCAGTGTTTTTTTTGTCATTGCTCATTCTGGTCACAGCGCTGAGGCTTTAAAACAGCAAGTATAGCTGGCTCTCCCTGGGTGTTGGTAGCGGTGGGTGCAATCCTCCCGGGTCTCCCTGGCTGATTGGTGGGGTAGAGGTGGTGGTCACACAGTGGCCCACCCCCGTCATTCTTCGGGGGAGGATTCGGAACCAGAAAGTGCCTCGTTGGTCACAGGAACCCCCATGGATCTATCAGAGGGTGAACTGATACCCTCAGACAGCAAAGGTGATCAGGGGGCTCCATTTTCGCGCGACAAAGCGATAGTGGCCGCTCTGATCACTGATATCCTTGACTCCATGCGGCTTGACCAAGCAGGGGAGTCGCATGAGTCCACATATATTTGTGGGTCGCTTAAACCCCCTAGGTCCCCCCTAGGGCCTACCCTTATGATCGGGTTTTTGAACAAGCGGTGTTCAAGGAATGGCTACCGCCGCAGAATTCCTTTGCTTTACCCAAAAGCTTTGCTGTTTGCTACCCCTTTGAGGATAGCTTTACTAAGAGATGGGCTTCCCCAGCAGTGGACCCACCGATGGCCCGTCTAAATAAGGCGACGACCATTCCCTTGGAGGGGTCTCCGTCTTTTAAAGAGGCGGCTGATCACCGCACGGAGGCAGTGTCTAAGGCACTGTTCTTGTTGGCTGGGTCAGCCATGCGGCCAGCTTTGGCGGCTGCTATGGCGGCGCAATCTCTTCACTATTACATTACACTCCGGTTTAACCTGTGAGTGTGCACAGGCTGAGGTGCAACACGCACAACACTTGGAAGAAGGTCTCCGCTACATATGCGATACTGCATTGGACCTGCTTCCCATACTATCAAAAATGTCTGTTTTTGCAATTGTTATCAGGCGGGTGCTGTGGCTCCGCTCTTGGTCAGACGACCAGGCTTCGAAGAAAGCTCTTACAGATCTTCCCTTTCAGGGAGGGTGTCTTTTTGGCCCACAGTTGGATGAAATCATTAAGGATTTCACGAGAGGGAAGAGTACTTTCCTTCCAGAGCCAAAACGGCGGGATTTTCGCCGTAGGCAGGGCCCTGTTTCTTCAGGTCAGAAGAAGTTTTTTTGTGCACCCGGCTCAGCGGGTAAGGGCTTCAAGGCCGGTAATGCTTCCACTGGGCCCAGTAAAAGGCCCTGGCAACATAAGTCTGAAAAGACGAAGGATAAGTCAACCTCCGCATGATGGGTTGCCCCCGCCCGACTGCTGGGGATCGCAGACAGATGGACTGCCCGCATCACCGATGGGTGGGTGCTGGAGGTGGTGTCCTCCGGGTACAGGATAGAGTTCATCTCTCTACCCCCAGAAAGGTTCTTCCCTTCGAACTTAAGACTTCCTCAGGGGCATCAGGAGGCGCTTCTGGGCGCCATTCGGGCGCTGGCCGAACAGGGGGTAATTGTATCGGTACCCACGATGGAAAGGTTTCACGGGTTTTACTCAAACCTTCCAAAAAGGGCGGTGTCAGGCCAGTTCTGGACCTGAAGGCACTAAACTGCTTTGTAAAGACAAAGATTCAGGATGGAGTCCATCCGCCCGGTCGTGGCCGCCCTGCACCAAGGGGAATTCATGGCGTCCCTGGATATCAGGGACGCGTATCTCCACGTTCCAGTTTGTCACAGTCATCAGCGTTTTCTACGCTTCGCAGTGGGAGATCTGCATTACCAGTTTGTGGCACTCCCCTTAGGTCTGGCTTCGTCTCCCCAAGTGTTCACCAAGGTGGTGGCCCCGATGCTGGCGCTGTTGAGACAGAGAGGTATCGCGGTGTTAGCATACCTCGACGATTTACTCCTGAGAGCAGAGTCAGCTGCGGCTCTGGAGGATAACGTGATAATCACGGTGTCTACATTAAAAGAATTTGGTTGGCTGATCAACCTGCAGAAGTCATCGTTGACTCCATCCTGCCGGCTGGAATACCTGGGTCTGATTCTGGACATGGTGCAGGCAAGGGTGTTTTCACCGCCGAAAAAGCTCCTGACGCTACAGGCAGCAGTTCGAACCCTGTTATCACGCCAGTGGTCCTCCTTACGGTTCTGTATGCGAGTGTTGGGGCTCATGGTGTTGACTTTCGTAGCGATACCTTACGCTCAGAGTCACACTCGGCTCCTGCAGAAGGCGGTTTTGTCGCAATGGGACAAATCTCCTCTATCCCTAGACAGACTGATCAGGTTGGATCATCAGTCCCAGGGATCCCTGGTTTGGTGGATTCGGGCTCCAGCCCTAAAGTTGGGAAAATGTTTTCTCCCCCTCAATTGGTCGATAGCAACGACGGATGCCAGCCTATTAGGCTGGGGAGGGGTCCAGGGTCAGTTCTCTGCCCAGGGTCGTTGGTCAGTTCAGGAATCTTGCCTTCCAATAAATGTACTGGAACTGAGAGCGATCAGGCTTTGTCTGTCCTGTTGGTCGGCAAGGCTGCGAGGCCTCCCGGTCCGGGTTCAGTCGGACAATGCCACGGCTGTGGCATATGTGAACCATCAGGGCGGGACAAGAAGCTTGGCAGCAGCCGCGGAGGCGGCGCTGATCCTTCGGTGGGCAGAACTTCATGTGCCGGCTCTCTCCGCAATCTACATTCCAGGCGTGGAAAACTGGCAGGCGGACTTTCTCAGCCGCCGGACTCTGGATCAGGGGGAATGGTCCCTACATCCAGAAGTGTTACGCCAGATTTGCCTCAAGTGGGGCACGCCAGAGGTGGACCTCATGGCCTCCAGGTTCAATCACAAGGTACAGACCTTTGTGTGCAGAACAAGAGATCCGTTGGCGGTCGTCTCGGATGCACTGGTAGCACCCTGGGGTCGGTATCGGCTACTGTACGTCTTTCCTCCTCTGAAGCTTCTACCGCGGGTTCTGCGCAGGGTAGAAGCAGAGGGAATCCCGACAATCCTGGTAGCTCCGGATTGGCCTCGGCGTCTTTGGTACGCCGACGTGGTGCGGATGGTGGCAGATGTTTCGTGGCTTTTTCGGCTTTGCGGAGACCTACTGTCTCAGGGACCCATCTTGCACTCTGCTTTACCCTCGCTGGATTTGACGGCTTGGCTATTGAGTCCTACGATGATTGAAGCACGTAAGGGTACTTCACGTAAGATTTATCATAGGACCTGGAAGGCCTATATTGCCTGGTGCAAGGCAGGGGGTTGGAACCCCGCTCTTATGCAGTGTCCAGAGTACTGACTTTTTTACAGCAGGGACTAGACAAGAACCTGGCGTTAAGTACGCTTAAGGGTCAGATTTCGGCCCTGGCGGTTCCTTTTCAACGGCCCTTGGCGTCACATTCGTTGATCCGTACATTTGTACAGGGCGTACGTCATGTGGCTCCTCGGATACGGTCGCCTCTGGTGCCGTGGGATTTGAATCTGGTGCTTTCTGTGCTTCAGAAGCCACCATATGAGACGATCAGGGACATTCCCTTGCAACTGTTGTCGCAGAAGGTGGCTTTTCTGGTGGCTGTTACATCCGCTAGGCGGGTGTCTGAGTTGGCAGCCTCATCCTGCAAGTCTCCTTACTTGGTCCTTCATAAGGACAAGGAGGTTTTGCGACCTTCCCCTTCTTTCCTTCCGAAGGTGGTTTCTTCTTTTCATTTGAATGAGGATATTGTTCTTCCCTCATTGTGCCCGCACCCGTCGCATCCCAAAGAATTTGAACTACATTCTTTGGATGTGGTGAGGGCTTTGCGGGTGTATTTAATTTCTACAGCTTCCTTTCGGAAGTCTTATTCTTTATTTGTGCTGACGGAAGGTTCGCGCAAAGGCATGGCGGCCTCGTCAGCTACCATTTCTCGCTGGATTAGGAAGACCGTGACCTATGCATATGAGGTTCGGGGCAAGGTTCCCCCTTTCCCAGTCACGGCTCATTCCACCAGGGCAGTTAGTACTTCCTGGGCTTATAGACACCAGGCTTCGGTGTCTCAGGTGTGCAAAGCAGCTACTTGGGCTTCAGTGCACACATTTACTAAGTTTTACAAAGTTGATGTTTCAGCATCTGCGGATGCTGCTTTTGGCCGCAAAGTTTTGCAAGCGGCAGTATAGGCGCGACTGGCGCCGCCTGAGGGGGCTTTTTTGGTTGGGTACAGTTGTTATAGTCTGCCCACCCCTCTTGTTTGACACAGCTTTGGGACATCCCCACTTGTCTAAAGAAGGGCTGCGTCTGTCAGTGAACGTAAGAGTAAAGGGATTTTATTATAACTTACCATAAAATCCTTTTCTCTGAGTTCACTGACAGACGCAGCACCCACCCCTTTGTTGAGTTTGTACGGTTTGTTACGAACTGATATGCTATTGTCTAGCAGGGGGTTATATGCTAAGGTGAGGACGGCCCCCTGGGAGGGGCCAACCTAAGCTTTTGTTTTATTTTGCCTAGTCTACTCCTAGTGATATGAGCATAACCCACTTGTCTAATGAAGAGCTGCGTCTGTCAGTGAACTCAGAGAAAAGGATTTTATGGTAAGTTATAATAAAATCCCTTTTTTAATGTCCACAGTTTTGGAATAGAATGTCCCACAAGTTCATATAGGTGTGATGGTTAGGTGTTAAACATATGACCAACTATTGTAACTTTTAAGCATGAAACCGCCATTCACCATAGCAGATCCTGGTGTGGATGTATACATGTGAAAGCCTCCGTCAATTTCACTTTTTGGGGCCATGCCCCCTGACATGTTTCTCCCCACCCACCAGGGCTTAATCATATGATTAAGCTCTTGTGGGACCTAAACGTTCACACAGTGAGTGCTTCTTACACTGGTATCCCTATTATCCTGAGTGCCAAGGACCCTATACCTCAGCCTGCAGCGGTACCACCAAGCACTAATGACCAACTAGTGTAGCTGGTGCGGTTTGGCAATGATAAGAGTGCCCTGGTTCTCTTTATTTTAATATAATTTGTATTTCTTTAGTGCTTTTTTTACCCCCACTGGGGCCTTAAAGTGCTCAAGAGGTGAGGCAGCCATCTTGGGTGGACTTAGTTGAGCCAATGAACCTACCAGCATATCTATGGAATGTGGAAAGAAACTGGAGTACACAGGGGACATCCATGCAAGAACAGGGAGAACATGCAAACTCTATGCAGGCAGTGTCCTGGTCGAGATTTGAACTGGGGACCACAGTGAAGCAAGGATGCTCCTAGGTTGAGGTAGTTGTTCTACTGAGTCGGATTATCTTCACAGATGTAGAAAGGGTGATGTTACAGGACAGGGTGTCTGTATTCCATAGTCTGTTCAGCTTGGGCCAAGATGCAGGCTGCGCTTGAGCAGGGGGCATGTTCAAGAGGCAGGCTGTGACTGGTTAGGGGGTGTGATGGCTGAACAAACTACCCAATAAAGGCATGCTGTGTGTCTATATAGTGTCCCGCACCTCTAAATGGCCAGTCACGGGATATGAAAACTGACTAAGCGAGCACAGATCAGCTTCTGTACTTTATGTGGTCAGTTTAGACAAGGAAGGTGTCTGGCAGTATCAACCAGGTACTTCAGATAGAAGCAGTACATAAAAATGATAGAGATTATGGTTTATAAAATACAGATACTGTATGTGAACACTTAGAGGAAAATAAATATTTAGGGTAACATACACTTAAAATGTTCACTGGCACGTGATAGCAGCTAGATCATGTGAGCAAGATTTTAGCACCTTCATCATGTCATACAGATGAATAGACGTGTACATATTCTGCTGCGCTTCATTTTGTAAAATGAAGGCTCCATGCACAAGGAACGCTTTTCAACCTCCCCTGAACATTTTATCTTGACAGCTAGAAGCACTTTGCATGACACATTTAGCCGCATTCGTGTCTAGGAGCGTCTAAATGGAAACGCCTGTAAACCAAACGTTCCTAGACGCGAGTTACCGTGTTTAGCGGCGCTTTGGCGCCTTCGACGTCTGAAACACTGGTAAACTCGGCATCTGAACCCATTTTTGGGTGTTCAAAGAACAGCCTCAACGCAACTGCCTAAAAATGACTCTAAATGATTCTGCGTAAATGTACATATAAGAGAACATTAAATGAGTTCAGGGGCAGCTGGAAAAAATGTCCAAATGCCCCTAAACATCTGTTTATCAGCCTCAGTGTGCATGAGGCCTTACAGCAGCTAGCCAGGAAAAGCCAATCCCACTGACTGATCCTCACACTCAGACTTCCCAAATCTCCCACGAGGTGCGGGGGTCTCCCACATTTGACTGCGACTCCTGGACACCTGCAAGTACCGGGCGATATCTCGGCTGAGCCAGTCACTCAGCCACAGACAGAAGACAGAGCAGCCCGAGTGGTAGAATGGGGTGCGGCCACTTGGGCTGCTTTGTCTTCTGTCTGTGGATGAGTGACAGGCGGCTGTGATGACATCCTCGCCAGGGAAGACCAGTCTGTTTGAGGAGGACTGTAGCAAAGTCCCGCCTCCTAGATAGAAACTGAACACTGATCCAATGCCGGGACACTGAATCAGTGTGATGTGTATCATAGGAGGGGGGGCTTTGTTACAGCGGCCGCCGGGATATTCGAATCAAAGGTCCGTGACAGAGCTCTGTGTGATCAGGCTGCATTTAATTGTCACTGGCAAGCCTACATTTAGTTAGCACTGATCAGGCTGCATTTAATTGGCACTGGTCAGACAGCTTTTCATTGGCGCTGGTCAGGCAGCTTTTCATTGGCACTGGTCAGGCAGCTTTTCATTGGCACTGGTCAGGCAGCTTTTCATTTGGTAAGGCTGCTTTTCATTGGCACTGGTCAGGCTGCATTTAAATGGCACTGGTCAGGCGGCATTTCATTGGCACTGGTGAGTCTGCATTTCATTGGCACTGGTGAGTTTGCATTTCATTGGCACTGGTAAGGCTGCATTTCATTGGCACTGGTAAGGCTGCATTTCACATACTGACCCCTACCACCATGACCACTTCAAATCATTGAAGTGGTCATGGTAGTTAGAGTGTTCCTTTAATATCTCTCAGAAGAAGTAAACCTCTGCTAGAGGATTTGTGCCACCTCCCTGCAATGAGTATGTCACCTCCCTGAAATTCGTTTTTGCAGGTTGGGATGTCTGCACACCCATACTGACAAGAAGTAAAAGGTAAATCTCCACTATGGTATATACAAATGGCAAAAAAAAAGGACGTTTCTTTACTCTATCCAAATGAATAAAAAGGTTTTGCCTTTAGTTCTACTTTAAGACCCAAACAACACAAAAACGTAATGGGGGGAAAAAAGAAGACATAGAAAAGAGGAGATCCACATTAATAAATAGAGTGAACCATACATTTTGAGAATTCTATGCTACACAGTCTATATTTTCCATTTACGGTAAATAAATGAGTTAAGTATTTTACTTACAATTACATTTCTTCTGTACAAATCGAATCTTACATGCTGTTCGGTATGTGGACAGACGAATACGATCCAAATCTTGAGCCCCTTGAAAAATAAAACAGATGTCATTTTACGCATCACTGTACATCTTAAAAAGACTATTGCTTACAGGATGCCTCATCTCATGTGGTTAGACTTCGTGATACCCTAAGCCAGTGGTTCTCAACTCCTGTCCTCAGGACTCACTAACGGGCCAGGTTTGCAAGATAACTGAAATACATCACAGGTGATATCATTTGCTGCTCAGTGATTGCAGTGTTCTAGTCTGCATCTCCCCAAGGTAATACTTAAAATCTGGCCTGTTAGTGGGTCCTGAGGACAGGAGTTGAGAACCACTGCCCTAAGCACACTTGAATACTGATGGCTTTTTGTATGCGTTCCACTTTTTCTGTCATGTGATTTGTTAAGTGAATGCAACTGCTAGCAAGCACTTTTGGCGGCAGTTAGGGGTTTTATATGCAGACAGGGTTTTTACATGCCCACATGACTGCTGTGGGACCTTGGCTGGGACGAAGACCCCATTAGAGATGTTGAGGCTGGGACGAATTATCAGGATCATTGTCCCTAATCACAAATCCCCTATGTGCTATAAGGGGAATTTATTTACTGGTCTTAGCAACATAGATTTATTGTTCTGGAAACTTTTGCTACAGCACAATAGACCAAAACTGTGTGATAAATGTAGTCAAAAATGCCAAAATTATAAAACTGAAGTTTGCAGTTCTGCAATAAAAAAAACAAAAAACGAAAAAAAAGAGTTCAAAGAAGTTTGTATAAGGCTCCGTTCACATCTCCATGTTCCGAATCGTGGGTGGAACTGTTGCAATTCTGCCCGCAATTTGCAATAGCGGCAAATTGCTGGACGTCCGTGTCAATTTCAATAGCACCCCAAACGCGGCACGATTTTCCCGCGATTCATTGGGTGACAATCACGGTAAAATTGTGCAAACAGGGACGCCTGTCACCCAAAAGAAGCACACAGGCTTCTTTTGGGCAAGGGGCGCACTGTGATTCTATTTGCACGATTTTACCACGATTGTCGCCCATATACGCCAAGATGTGAACGGAACCTAAGAGACAGAGTAATTGTGTGCAGGAGCATGCAAATGTATTTCAACGTTTGCAGCAAATTGGGATAGCACCTACTTTATATCTGTTACATGCTCTCAATCACATTTAGGCTCGGTTCACACTGCCGTAACCTGAATGTCGTGCGTCTTACGGTGATCTTTGCCAGGAGACTTCCTGGCGACTTGAGCAGTACTTTGAGGCTCAAGTCTGATAGAAATCGCCTTAAAATAGTAAAGTAACTTTTTCTAAAGTCAGAGCAACTTGTGCCAATTAAGACAGCTCTCATTGACTAATATGGGATTTCACATGTCTAACAAGTCGGATCCCAAGTCGCAGCAGCGTGAACTGAGCCTAACTGTCTTTTCTTAACACTCCAAAACTCCCAAAACAAAAGTTTTCCTTTGCAGAGAGAGCTGGAAAGTTAATCACAATTAACCCTGTCCATACTGTGCTGGTAGATCTCTTTATCGGTTGTAGATTAGCACACTGCCTGTCTTAACAAAGGGTTAAAGAAGCTGGGTTTATGGATTGTATAATAATGAGGAGAAACTCTGCATCTTTGTCAGAGATACATTGAGTTTCTTCCCATTTTGAATAGTTCTACCCAAGGCCTACTCCAAACACACACATGGAAGAAGAAGAATACTTTCAGAAATATATATATATTTGAATTGTTTTGATCAATTTACAAAATGCAAAGCGAGCGAACAAAAGAAAAATCTAAATCAAATCAATATTTGGTGCGACTACTTTGGCTTCAAACCAGCATCAATTCTTACACTTGCACAAAGTCAGGGATTCTGTAGGATTTTGGTCAGGTGTCGATTAACCAATCATATTAAGCAGGTGCTAATGATGATCAATTTCATATGTAGGTTTAGCCCTGGTTCACATTGATGCTACTTGATGTAGCACATATTCAAAGTTACAAGGCCAGTGCAATTTTAGGTGCTACTTGATAGACATCTGTGTGGCTTCAGGCATAGATGTCTATTGAAGTCGCACCTGAAATCAGCAAAAGTAGCGCAGGAACTACTTTTGCAAATTGGTGCAGCGCTGCAGAATCGGTGTCCAATTGGAACAGTGCCATTGCCGCCAATAGGCTGCGACTTGTCATGCTATTTGATCTCTCAAATGGCATGACAAATCGCTCCAATGTGAACCTGGGCTCAAACACAGTCATTAACAAAGAGAAACAGCTATGTAGGAGGCTTAATATAGGGTGAGGAGCAGCCAAACTCTGCTACTAAGGTGAGGTTATGGAAGACCGTTTCATGTCACAGGTCCTACACCATGGAAAGGCTGAGCACAGTAACAACACAGAAGGTATTTATAGTGCATCAGCAAGGTCTCTCCCGGCAAAGATTTCAAAGCAGACTGGAGTTTTAAAGTGGATGTAAACCCTTGCATATTCATTGAAGTGAACAGCCTCAGATTATACACAGAGATTAAATAAATCTCCCTACATAAGTTTTACATGTATATCTGCTGTCTTCAGCTTTATATATTCTTTAGAAAGTTCACATTACGATAGAGATTTTCTCTTCCTGTTCAGCACTGAGTGTGAAGTCTGGGCATACAGCCAAGACAGCTGATTGGAGGAAAAGCATACACCCCCCCCCCCCCAACCACCACCACATAAGCAAAAACTCTCAGAGCTGTTCTGTGAGTAGTTTAGCTGTCTGTTCATCTATTTATAGCAACCTCCCTGACACTGACTAATTTCATTTGAGTAAACACAGTTGATTGATAATAATTGGCTTCAGCGAAACACTAACTATGAGTGAAAGAAATGTTTTTGTTTTATCAATTATATTCTCTGAAAAATGGCCAAGAAATGTAAATTCTGCCAGGGTATGTAAACTTATGAGCACCACTGTATGTATCCAGCTCAAATTTCATAAATTGGGTTTACATTCACTTTGAAATGTGCTGCACTTTTGAAGAAGCACAAAGAAACGGGCAAAGAGGGCATTTTGAAACTGGCGCAGGACCTTTTAAAATGCCATACCTCCAGAAAACTAGAGAAAATGCTTCATTGAAATCCCTTGATAGTGTTTTCTGAATACTGGCTGTAAAATTGACTTACCAGTACTAAGATGTGGCAGATGCAGTCATTTAAAATTTTATTTTTTTTGATCTGGTCATCCTGCTGTAACAGATTTTCTGACCTAGGGTGACAACACTCACCGACCATCATGTATCTATGGAAGAGCAATGTTGTCACCTTAGGAAAGAACTTCTGAACACCTAGGAATAATGCTAAATGTTAACAGTCAGCAGATTCAGAATGCACAGGGAGTTTTCAATGCACAAGATTTTTGACAGGAAAACCGGGTTTTTGCAGTTATCAAACAGATAACAAAATGCCAACAATGTCATGTGCAACAGACCCAAAAGGAACAAAATTAGAAAAGTTAGTTATTTGGACTTGCAAATACTAAGGTTTGCTACTACTGTTCTAACCCTGCAACCCTAGCCACTGCCCCACAAGTGCCCTATGGTAAATACAGCCTTCATCATATGGTTTACATTTTTAAAACTCATGCAAATATTGTAGATGCGTTAATAAAAGCTGCATTACCGTGCTGTGATACACAGGTCTTAACTCATAATGGTGTACCTACGTTAGACTATTCTTTTTCTAGGCTGCACATAAAGATTATTTCGACAATTTTATTATAAATAATATATATATAGCAAATTCTGTTGAGTGAAGGAATGCATAAAAATATATGCAGAATTGTTGTGGTCCTACAGGTTTCCTTATGTAATGAACTTTATTACCATGGTATATCCTGAATAGTATTAAGTGTAATCTATGGAAAACTCATTTGTAGTGGAACCAGGCACTGTGAGAAATAATATTCCTTCTGTTATTTTTTTCACCTTCTGACTTACATGATTCCAGCTCATGCTTTCAACTGTGAGCATTTTAAAGGCAATTATTCAGTAATTATGTGGTATTGTCAAAGAGTTTCGTTCTTGCTCTAACAAGAGCCTGATAATCAATTAGCCAGTATTCCCCTTCATTCCATTTGTTGCTCTTCTCCCGGGAACAGAAATGTGTTGACAGAGTAACGTGGGCTCTAAGCACAAGGGATATGGTGTTTTTCAAGGCGCTATTCAAACAACATACTTTTATGGGTCGGTGTTGAAGCGGTTTACAGGTAGGCAGCAGAGAACACGTTAAGAAAAAGTGAGGACGTCTTTTCTCATTACAAAGATGTCTCCAGAGAAGTTCTTTTTTGTAGTTGTATGTTTTTAAAGCCCAACTCCGGGCCGATAAAAAAAATCTCTTGCAGTGGGGCTGTGCTTGTACTGCAAGGGTTACTTACCTGATCCTCTGCTCCCCCGGCAGGCAGTGCTCCTCCACGATCCAGCGGTGGACTGTCACTCAGAGTCAGGGCCGGCTCTACCACTAGGCGGAGTAGGCGGCCGCCTAGGGTGCACTGCCACCTGGGGCGCCTGGCCACTGTTGATCTGTCACTGGCTGCTCTGCATTGGTTCATGTAAAAACTGACACTGTCTGACTGAGATAATGAGATTGTATTATCACATGCCATTTGCAAATGTATATAGAAATAGTGACTGATCTGCCAAATCCCCCCCCGTGAGGCTGTATTTGATGGGCACAGGTGAGGCTGTATTGATTGGCGCTGGTGAAGCTGTATTTGATGGGCACAGGTGAGGCTGTATTGATTGGCGCTGGTGAAGCTGCATTTGATTGGCGCTGATCAGGCTGGGCAGGGAAAAGTGGGTGGATTCAGGGGTGGCAAACAGGTTTCGCCTAGGGTGTCAAAAATCCTTGCACCAGCCCTGCTCAGAGTCCCCTTGTCCAGTGCAGGGCTAGCAACCCTGCTATACAAAAAGATGGCAACCACCCCAATTTATAACCAGTCTTTGCAGTAAGGTACACATAGAAGGGCAACGCACAACACAACAGACCAAAATTTCCCAGCACTCTTACCAGCTAGCCTGCAAACAAAAAAAACAAACTGACTATGTTTAACAATTCACATTAAAAATAGAGATTTTAGTTGCACAAATTTTCAAATATATGTGGAAGCCACAGTGACTATGTCAAGGCTCCTCTGTATACTGCGGTCTTATCATCCAAAAATTAATTTATTTCAGTAATTCAATTCAAAAAGTGAAACACATATATTATATAGATTCATTACACACAGAGTGATATATTTCAAGCATTTCTTTCTTTTAATTTTGAGGATTATGACTTACAGCTAGTGAAAACCCAAAATTCAGTGTCTCATAAAATTAGATTACATAAGACCAATAAAAAAAGGATTTTTAATACAGAAATGTTAGCTTACTGAAAAGTATGTCCATATACAGTATAGTATGCACTCAATACTTGGTCGGGGCTCCTTTTGCATGAATTACTGCATCAATGCAGCGTGGCATGGAGGGGATCAGCTTGTGGCACTGCTGAGGTGTTATGAAAGCCCAGGTTGCTTTGATAGCGGCCCTCAGCTCATCTGCATTGTTAGGTCTGGTGCCTCACATCTTCCTCTTGACAATACCCCACAGACTCTCTATGGGGTTTAGGTCAGTCAAGTTTGTTGGCCAATCAAGCACAGTGATACCATGATCATTAAACCAGGTATTGGTACTTTTGGCAGTGTGGACAGGTGCCAAGTCCTGCTAAAAAATGAAATCAGCATCTCCATAAAGCTGGTCAGCAGAAGGAATCATGACGTGCTCTACAATTTTCTGGTAGAGGGTTGCGCTGACTTTGGACTTGATAAAACACAATGGACCAACAACAGCAGATGACATAGCTCCCCAAATCATCACTAACGGTTGAAACTTCACACTGGACCTCGTGCAACTTGGATTCTGTGACACTTCACTCTTCCTCCAGACTCTGGGACCTTGATTTCCAAATGAAATGCAAAATTTACTTTCATCCGAAAAGAGGACTTTACACCACTGAGCAACAGTCCAGTCCTTTTTCTCCTTAGCCCAGATAAGACGCTTCTGACGTTGTCTCTGGTTCAGGAGTGGCGTAACACAAGGAATGCAACAGTTGTAGCCCATGTCCTGGATAGGTGCTTGTGCACCTTTTTCTACCACACTTTTTCCTTCTGCTCAACTTTCCATTAATATGCTTGGATACAGCACTCTGTGAACAGCTAGCCTTTGTAGCAATGACCGTTTGTGACTTATCCTCCTTGCGGAGGGTGTCAATGACTGTCTTCTGGATAATTGTCAAGTCAGCAGTCTTCCCTATGATTGTGTAACTTACTGAACCAGACTAAGAGACCATTCAAAGGTTCAGGAAAACTTTACAGGTGGTTTGAGTTAATTAGCTGATTAGAGTGTGACATCATGAGTTTACTTTTTGACATTTTTCACAATATTCTAATTTTCTGAGATACTGAATTTTGGGTTTTCACTAGCTGTAAGCCATAATCATCAAAAGAGATAAATGCTTTAAATATATCACTCTGTGTGTAATGAATCAATATAATATATGTTTCACTTTTTAATTTAATTACTGAAATAAACTTTTTGATGATATTCTAATTTTTAGAGATGCATTTGTATAGCAGTGGATACAATAAGGGCAGGTTTGCCTGGAGGGAACCCTCTCCTTCTTAAAGGCACAGGGAAACACTGAACGCCTAGAAAAAGCACAGTGGTGGCTGGAGGCATCCAATGCGTCCCCACGCCAAAGACAGTGAACAACCTATACAAAAAGATGGCAACCCCCCTAATTTATATCTAGCCTTTGCAGCAAGGTGCCCATGGAAGGGCAACACAAACAGACAAAAATTTCCCAGCACACTTACCAGCTAGCCCGCAAGAAAATACAAATTGACCCTGTCTAATTATTCATGTTAAAAATAGAGGTCTTTGTTTCACACATTTGCAAACATACAGTGCCTTGAAAAAGTATTCATACCCCTTGAAATTTTCCAAATTTTGTCATGTTACATCCAAAAATGTTAATGTATTTTATTTGGATTTTATGTGATAGACCAACACAAAGTGGCACATGCTTGTGAAATGGAAGGAAAATGATAAATGGGTTTCAAAATGTTTTACAAATAAATATGTGTAAAGTGTAGCGTGCATTTGTATTCAGCCCTTTTACTCTGATACCCCTAACTAAAATCCAGTGAAACCAATTGCCTTCAGAAGTCACCCAATTAGTAAATAGACTCCATCTGTGTGTAATTTAATGTCAGTATAAATACAGCTGTTCTGTGAAGCCCTCAGATGCGTGTTAGAGAACTTTAGTGAACAAATCATGAAGGCCAAGGAACACACCAGACAGGTCAGGGATAAAGTTGTGGAGAAGTTTAAAGCAGGGTTAGGTTATAAGAAAATATCCAAAGCTTTAAACATCTCAAGGAGCACTGTTCAATCCATCATCCGAAAATGGAAAGAATATGGCACAACTGCAAACCTATCAAGACATGGCTGTCCACCTGAAATGACAAGCCGGGCAAGGAGAGCATTAATCAGAGAAGCAGCCAAGACCCATGGTAATTTTAGAGGAGCTGCAGAGATCCACAGCTCAGGTGGCAGAATCTGTCCATGGGACAACTATTAGTCGTGCACTCCACAAATCTGGCCTTTATGGAAGAGTCGCAAGAAGAAAGCTATTGTTGAAAGAAAGCCATAAGAAGTCCCATTTGCAGTTTGCGAGAAGCCATGTGGAGGACACAGCAAACATGTGGAAGAAGGTGCTCTGGTCAGATGAGACCAAAATTTTACTTTTTGGCCTAAAAGCAAAAAGCTATGTGTGGCAGAAAACTAACACTGCATATCACCCTGAACACGCCACCCCCACCCCCACCCCCACCCCGAAACATGGTGGCAGCATGATGTTGTGGGGATGCTTTTCTTCAGCAGGGACAGGGAAGCTGGTCAGAGTTAATGGGAAGATGAATGGGGCCAAATACAGGGCCATCTTAGAAGAAAACCTATTAGTCTGCAAAACACATGAGACTGGGGTGGAGGTTCACCTTCCAGCAGGACAACAACCCTAAACATACAGCCAGAGCTACAATGGAATGGTTTAATTCAAAGCATATTCATGTGTTAGAATGGCCCAAAGTCCAGACCTAAATCCAATCTGTGGCAAGACTTGAAAATTGCTGTTCATAGACGCTTTCCATCCAATCTGACAGAGCTTGGGCTATTTTGCAAAGAATGGTCAGAAATGTCACTCTCTAGATGTACAAGTTGGTAGAGACAGCCCCAAAAAAACTTGCAGTTGTAATTGCAGCGAAAGGTGGTTATACAAAAGTATTGGTTCAGGGGGGCAGAATACAAATGCATGCCGCACTTTTCACAGATTTATTTGTAAAAAATGTTGAAAATAATTTATCATTCTCCTTCCAGTTCACAATTATGTTCCACTTTGTGTTGGTCTATCACATAAAATCCCAATAAAATACCTTTTTCGCTGTAACATGACAAAATGTGGAAAATGTCAAGGGGTATGAATACTTTTTCAAAGCACTGTATGTGGAAGCCGCAGTGCCTACTTTAAGGTACCTATGTGTACTGCAGTACTAACTATCATTTTTGACGGTCTGCAAATTGGATCATGTATAGCACTGGATAAATCAAGGGCAGGTTTGCCTGGAGGGAGCCCAAACCTCCACAGGGAACACCGTGGACAACCAGCAAGATCACAATGGTGGCTGAAGGCATCAAATGTGTCCCCATGCCAAATCTGACAAACAAGCTATACAAAAAGATGGCAACTACCCCAATCCAGCTGCCATTGTGCTCTTGCTGGGTGCCTAATGTGTTCTTGTGCCTTTAAGGAGGTGCGGGCTCCCTCCAGTAAAACCTGCCCTTAATTTATCCACTGCTATACAGTCAGGTCCATAAATATTGGGACGACGACACAATTTTCTTTTTGGCTCTGTACACCACCACAATGGATTTGAAATTAAATGAGCAAGATGTGCTTTAACTGCAGACTTTGAGCTTTAATTTGAGGGTATTTACATCCAAATCAGGTGAACGGTGTAGGAATTACAACAGTTTGTATATGTGCCTCCCACTTTTTAAGGGACCAAAAGTAATGGGACAGATTAACAATCATAAATCAAACTTACACTTTTTAATACTTGGTTGCAAATCCTTTGCAGTCAATTACAGCCTGAAGTCTGGAATGCATAGACATCACCAGACGCTGGGTTTCATCCCTGGTGATGCTCTGCCAGGCCTCTACTGCAACTGTCTTCAGTTCCTGCTTGTTCTTGGGGCATTTTGCCTTCAGTTTTGTCTTCAGCAAGTGAAATGCAAGCTCAATCGGATTCAGGTCAGGTGATTGACTTGGCCATTGCATAACATTCCACTTCTTTCCCTTAAAAAACTCTTTGGTTGCTTTCGCAGTATGCTTCGGGTAATTGTCCATCTGCACTGTGAAGCGCTGTCCAATGAGTTCTGGAGCATTTGGCTGAATATGAGCAGATAATATTGCCCGAAACACTTCAGAATTCATCCTGCTGCTTTTGTCAGCAGTCACATCATCAATAAATACAAGAGAACCAGTTCCATTGGCAGCCATACATGCTCACGCCATGACACTTCCACCACCATGCTTCATTGATGAGGTGGTATGCTTTGGATCATGAGCAGTTCCTTTCCTTCTCCATACCCTTCACTTCCCATCACTCTGGTACAAGTTGATCTTGGTCTCATCTGTCCATAGGATGTTGTTCCAGAACTGTGAAGGCTTTTTTAGATGTTGTTTGGCAAGCTCTAATCTGGCCTTCCTGTTTTTGAGGCTCACCAATGGTTTACATCTTGTGGTCAACACTCTGTATTCACTCTGGTGAAGTCTTCTCTTAATTGTTGACTGACATACATACACCTACCTTCTGGAGAGTGTTCTTGATCTGGCCAACTGTTGTGAAGGGTGTTTTCTTCACCAGGGAAAGAATTCTTCGGTCATCCATCACAGTTGTTTTCCGTGGTCTTCCTGGTCTTTTGGTGTTGCTGAGCTCACCGGTGCGTTCTTTCTTTTTAAGGATGTTCCAAACAGTTGATTTGGCCATACCTAATGTTTTTGCTATCTCTATGATGGGTTTGTTTTGTTTTTTTCAGCCTAATGATGGCTTGCTTCACTGATAGTGACAGCTCTTTGAATCTCATATTGAGAGTTGACAGCAACAGATTCCAAATGCAAATAGCACACTTGAAATTAACTCTGGAACTTTTATCTGCTCCTTGTAAATGGGATAATGAGGGAATAACACACACCTGGCCATGGAACAGCTGAGCAGCCAATTGTCCCATTACTTTTGGTCCCTTAAAAAGTGGGAGGCACATATATGAACTGTTGTAATTCCTAAACCGTTCACCTGATTTGGATGTAAATACCCTCAAATTAAAGCTGAAAGTCTGCAGTTAAAGCACTTCTTGTTCCTTTCATTTCAAATCCATTGTGGGGGTGTATAGAGTCAAAAAGATTGGAATTGTGTCAATGTCCCAATATTTATGGACCTGACTGTATATGCTCCAATTTGGCAACTCTCAAAAATGATAGAGTTACAGTCCGCAGTAAACAGAGAAGCCTTGATGTAGGCACTGTGGCCTCTACATATATTTGCAAATGCATGCAACTAAAGACTTGGTTTTAACGTGAATTGTAAGGATCAATTTGTTTTTTTTTTTTTTTGCAGGCTAGATGGGAAGTGTGCTAGGAAATGTTTGTCTGTTTGTGTTTTAGGGCTTTTGATCCTGCCCCGGTCTTGATGACGTCAGGACCCTAGACCTGGGGTCTCCAAAGTATGGCCCGCGGGCAACATCCCGGCCACTAGGACGTTTTGTCTGGCCCGCAGCTACAGTCATCAGACTCACTGCAGGGATGGACTGCTTGAGTTGTGGGGCTTGCTCTGCATTCTGACAGGCATTGAGGGGGTGTGCAGCACAAGTCCCGTGACTCGATTAAGCCAAAAAAGCCCAAGTTATTTCAGTGCAGACCTGCTGCACTTCCCGTCTCCCATATGCAGTTAAATTCAGTGTCCTTAACGCTGTAATTTCACATGTGTCTGTCTAACAGCAGGATGGGAGCCGGGAAGTGCAGCAGGTCTGCGCTAATGACAGAAGCAGCACAGTGGTAATAAACACTGCACTGATCTATGGGGGAAATAGAATGTGGTGATGAGGAAAGGAATGTGCTGGGGGGAGGTGGCTCTTGTGGGGACACAAGTGTATGTGGGCGGGGCCGGTCTGTTTTG
>BLSH010070464.1:452266-473466 GCA_018402905.1 Glandirana rugosa | reverse complement strand
TAATGTGGGACACAAGTGTGCAGGGGGCTCTCATGGGGACACAAGTGTGGGGGGCTCTACATGTGGGGGCTACATGTGGGGGCTCTGATATGGGACACACACGTGGGGGCGCTGATTGGAACATGGGGAGGTGGCTCTGAGGGGACACAAGTGTGTGTCAGGACTTCTGATGGGGACACAAATTTGTGTGGGGGGGGGTGGCTGTGATGGGGACACAAATGTACAAGGGGGGTTTTAATGGGGACACAAGCTTGTAGGGAGAGTCTGATGAGGACACAATTGTGTGGGGACACAAAAGGGCAGGGAGGCTCTAATGAGGACACAAATAGGCAGGGAGGCTCTGATGGGGACACAAATGTACGGGGCGACTGTGACAGGAACATAGATGTAAGGCCTCATGCATACTTGTTGTTTAGCCCTGGTGCATGAAGCTCTGGCATTTAGGTGCAGGCGGAGGATACAGGTGCACCGTCCAGCCCCGCTGATGGCAGCCTTTTTTAAATTCTGCTCTACTCCATGGCTGAGGATTTATTTATAAAAAAACTTTTTTTTTTCGCAAAGATCTGTAAAATATATGATGTGTCCTTCGAAATAAAAAGTTTGGAGACCCCTGCCCTAGACCATTGGATTGTGAGGGTGCAGACGCTACGGGACTGTTCTAGCTGCAGGAAGAAGCAAGGATCGGGTAAGTAAATTACCTTTTATTTTTCTCCTCAGCATAAATACGCAATTACCCCTTGCAAAGCAGGCACAGCCCCACTGCAAGGGATTTTTTTGCCCAGAGTTGGGCTTTAAACAACCTATTATTGTAATGCTAAACTCCAAGTAAGCAGCTAAATACACAGCTGAAATAAATAAATGAGAACTGATTTCCCTACCATAGGAATGTTATACTGCTCAGACAGTCCTGATCCAGCAGGAACCCCAGTCAGAGAGACCAATCAGGTCCCTGACTTTCAGTGCAGAAACAGTGGCACTTTGCACAGAAATAACCCACTTGTTTGCAGACTATTCAAAGAAGCAGCAGTACATGGACAGAGTCATCCCTCTGCTCTCTACGTCTATTAGCATGTTTACTGTCCTCCCTCTCCCAGTCTGTGAGCTGCTATACAAAGGATAGCAGATATCAACTGAAACTGAAGAACTGACATTGTAATGAATGTATAACTGTTTTCATTGATTCGTGAGTGCTTGAAGCGATAGCTATGGATGATGTTTTGCCAAAACCAAATACAAATATACAAAGTCACCAGCAGGTCAAATAAATGTGTAGCGGGTGCCGCTCAGCCACCCGCGGCCCTGTACCTCCCACCGGCCGCACAGGTATACATGCTGACAGGCTCACTGAAGGACACATAGCCTGTCAGCAGCTGCAGGGGTATACTCCTCCCTCTTCTCACACTGTACAGTGTGCGAGCAGCTGTCCGCCCTGCTACCTCCCGTGCTTCCTTATTGGCAGGAGGAAGAGAGCCAATCCTGGCATGACAGTAGAGCAGCAAAGGATTCAGGAACATGTAGTCCCCAGCACAGGCGGCCCTATAGGGAATCTCTGGGAAAGAACTACACAGACCAGCATGCCCACTGATTAAGGAGGAATCACACACCACAAGGCTGACTGGGAGAAGGGAGAGACCACAAGGTGAGGAGAAGACAGGACACAGGAGAAGAGGTGCTGCCATCCAGGGTCAGTGTGCTCATTTCCTACCACAGCTCCATGGCTGGTCACGGACATCCCGACAGAGGGGGACCCCGGGTGCATCTCCAGGAGCATTCCTGAAGGCATGAGGCATTCCAGCTGTGGGGTAGCCAGTCGGGCCACCTGAAGAGCCTGCCTGCCAGGACATCTCCTATGGGCCTTGGTTGCAGGATTGGTGAACAGGCACTTGTCCATCATGCAGGTACAGAGAGATACTGCAGACAAAGTTGCCAATCCTTGCCTAAATCAGTAGAACACTGTGTTGTACCCACCTTTCCCCTGCCAGGCAAAAACTGTGTACATCCTTAAGAACTTCACTGTACACCCTTGTTCACCCTGCTAAACAGGACACCTAAGTGCACCAACCAAGAACTAGATGAAGACATAAGGCTTTCATTTCTTCTGAAAGACTATGACATCACTCTCTCACAAGGGATTCAATTCATTGGTACCATAAGAGCCCTACTTACACCCTGGATTCTAATTACTATATGAGAAAGTGGTTAAGTCAGTTGCATTGAACCAGATACTGTGTTTGAACGGTTCTTTGGCACGGTGGTGTTACGTTACAGAAGGGAGAGGTCTGATATCCAAAAGCGCCAACCTCTGCCCTCCTGCCTAGACTCATAGAGCCCAACTTAAAGCGGAGTTCCACCCAAAAATTGAACTTCCGCTTTAAGCACTCCTCGCCCCCTTACATGGCACACTTGGCATGTAATTTTTTTTTGGGGGGGTGTACCCGCTTTTCAGAGGGACTTCCTGTCCCTCTTCCTCCTTCCGCTTCGGGGCCACCTAGCCACTTCAGCCCCGGAAGGTTTTGCAGCTTTAGGACCAGAGCACTTTTTGCGATTCGGCGCTGCGTCGCTTTAACGGACAATTGCGCGGTCGTGCGACGTTGTACCCAAACGAAATTTGCGTCCTTTTTTTCCCACAAATAGAGCTTTCTTTTGGTGGTATTTGATCGCCTCTGCGTCATTTCTTATCGCCGCTATAAACAAAAGAAAAGCGACCATTTTGCAAAAAAACCCAAATTTCTTACTTTTTGTTAAAATTCAAATCCAAAAAAAAAATATAAAAAAATTTTTTTTTTCACCGTTTTTGGCCGATTTATATTCTTCCTCATATTTGCGATAAAAAAAATCGCAATCGGCGTTTATTGATTGGTTTGCGCAAAAGTGGCCGCGTTTACGGATGATGAGAATTCATTTCTGGGGTTTTTATTTTTTTTTACTAGTAATGGCGGCGATCTGCGATTTTTAGCGGTACTGCGATATTGGGGCGGACATGTCGGACATTTTTGACACTTTTTTGGGACCAATGACATTTATTCAGCGATCAGAAATTTAAATGTCCACTGATTACTGTATAAATGTCATTGGCAGTGAAGGGGTTAACCTGGGGGGGAGAGCTAGGGGTTAACTGTGTTCCCTGGGTGTGTTCTTACTGTGGGGGGGTTGGGCTAACATGGGCATGAGAGATCTAACTGATCCCAGTGACAGGGATCAGTAGATCTCTCATGCCCCACTGACAGGGCGGGAAACCGCTGTGTTTACATCGGCGGTTCCCGTTCTTTGCCCTGTAGTCGCTCATCGCGGCTCGCCGGCGGACATCGGGTCCGCCCGAGCCGCGGGCACACTCCTCAGGAGTGCGGCGGGTGCGCGCGCCCCCTGGTGGCCAAAATGCGAATCGCCGTTTATTTACGGCGATTCGCGCAGGGCTCCCCCACTGCCGCCGTAAAAACACGGCGCGCGGTGGGGAACCAGCTAGGCGACTCCTCCCTCCTGGCAATCTTCTGGGACATGTCACAGGTCCCAGAAGATTGCCTGGCCACTGGGAACGCGCAGCGTGACTCGCACATGCACATTGTGTGCCTTGCCGTGAAGCCACGGCCGGTGCCCACACTTGCAATGATGGCGCCACAGGGAGGAGGGGGGAGACAAGCAAGGCTTTGGGTGCAGCCATCGCTGGACCGGGAGACAGGAAAGTTACTGTTTATTAAAAGTCAGCAGCTACACTTTTTGTAGCTGCTGACTTAAACTAAAAAAACTAGTGGAAATCTGCTTTAAGTAGAATTGGGGGAAACATGGGACCACATCCTCCCCACTATGTTATTCCTGTGTATTTAAGTCTGATGTTGGGACATGGTATACTTGGCTCTGAGGAAGAGGTCTGAACCTTGAAACACGTCCGCCAGTTTATGTAGGACATCATTTTCATGTGGCATACGAGAACATGGATGTGGAGCTACCTTGAGATTTGATATGCTTTTACTAAGCGAACGTTTGTGAGTATGCTTTTACGCTTTTTCATTAAAACAAATATTGAGGATAATGCGCTAGGACGGTGCGCCCTTGTTTGTGTTTTTTGCTCTAGTGTCTTTGGACATCTCCAGTCTTCCAAGGGCAGCAAGGCGGCTTTTATCCAAATTTATCAAGCTAAAGGCTTGGTTTCCTATCCCAGTGGAGCCTTTTTTTCAAACAAAGGAAGCAGGTCTTTTTTTTTGGGGATCCCCGGTGTCATCACTGACCTGCCAGGCACTTCTCTCAGATGTTCTTACATAGCAGGTACCCAGCTTTGGTGGTGGAGTCCTTTAACTGCTCACTCAGAGATCTCCTTAAGAGGAATTTGTCAGACTGTTTCCTTATCATTGTAAATCCCTCAGCAGCATCATGATCATCCTGGCTCCTTCCCTAGATGGCTCTGGAATGTCTGTGTGTCCCGACAGGAGACAAAGGAGGAGCAGGAGGAGGTGAGAGGCTACAGCCGGGCTCTGCACTACCCCAGTACTGCACACATCATCCAGCTCTGCTCTGCACACAGCCTTTCCTTAACCAGCCTTCTTCTGGGGATTGGCACTGAACTGAGCTGAACCTTCCAACCCCCACAGCGTTGCCCTGGGTGCGCGGAACAGAGGGAGGAGTAAGGGGCTGATAAAGCTGATAATCTTAGGCAGAGTCACTGGCAGAGTACTGAGCTGTCCTGTTTAGGAGCAGAGGCGGCTCTTTACTAAAGAAAAATTAGATGGCCACAATGCCTAATTAAAGAGCCGCCTCTGCTCTTCTGCTTAGGGGGCAGTGCCGCCCCCCTGAATAATGTCATCCAAGGCAAACATTTTGTTTGCCTTGCGGTAGATACACCCCTGGCTCCATCACTGTTTCCCTTCTAAGTGGGTTTCTCTTCTAGTAGGGGTTAGATTCATTTTACTAGAGAGAATGCAGCAGGAGGAGCAAGACTCACAACAAGGAACTTGGGTAGGAAGATCTCAGCCCTGGAGTACCTAAAAAATGTAGAAGTCATGTGATTCATCTGAGCCACTGTTTATCAGATTTCATGTGACTTAACCATCTAAAGCTCTCTATAGATAATATGAAATAATAAATATAGAAATCCATTCTCTGTGGCTATAAATGGTTACAGTAATATTTTGGATTTCAAACAAAAAGGAGTCTGCCATACTTTCAGTAAAATAAATGGTAATACTTACGCATTTCTGCAAACAACTGCCTTTTGTCGGCCATGTTATTCGCCCTTTTCCCACCGTCCTCAATCATTCTGTAAAGAAACAGCAGAGACAGCATAAGCAGATGAAGCAGAGAGCACTGAAGATATTTATTGCATGGTATTAATCTCATAAAGAGTCGTTCATTTTAAAGCGATATGTCACATTTACATAACAAAAGGTCGTAACAAAAGAGACTTCTAAAATTATTAGGCTATTAAGATTTGGAAGCATGGTATATGTCAAAACACCAACACACTGTATATGTGTATGGATGAGCAAATCCGTTAATTACTATAAACTGGACAATTATTTAAATGGTTCACAAAATTTATGGGTTTTGCAATCTAAGAGAATCTTGGTTACAGCAGATTCCACAATGATACCATGGTAACACGCACACAAAGTAATAGAGAATGTGAAAATTAATGTTAAAAACACCATTCCGGCTTGCTCTTTTCTTTTCTAAAAAATGTAATACTTTTGACAACAGTATTTAAAACGTTATACATCTCAGATGCATATAAACTAAGATATATTTTAAATGGACCTCTGAGCAGATAAACACAAATTCATGGAGGTATGTGTTATAAAATCATTAATACTCTACTTTGAGGCAAACGTATTTCCTGAAATCATTTCCTTAATCAGTGTAAAAAAAAAAAAAACTTTGGGTGCAATGCTTACCTTAAAGCCAGAGCTGCCCCCACCCTACACCCCACATATGTACTTCATCTTTCCAGATTGAATGATGCTCTTGAGGGCCCTCCACAGCATCCTGCATTTACAGTGTGTCAGTGTCAGTGCAGAAAGCAGCAATGAACCCACTACCTTAGTGCTGCTCTTTGCATTCATGGGGACTACCCAGTATGAAAAAGAGGAAGAGGGCTGTGTGATGTCACAAGACCAGCCGGAAGGCTTCCAAAACCGTAAATATTAGACATAAAAAGCATAAAATACAAGTGGGAGCCACAAGGAGGAAGGGGGCATGATTGGACTTTAACAGCATTTTTAAAATTAACTTGTGCAATTATCTGAACTCGACTTGGTATTAGTCTCTTAATATCAACTGCATAGCAGAGCACAGACTGGGAGAGATATAAACAGCACTAGGAGCTGGGGTTACACCGATACCGATACTGGTATCTGTGCCGATACTAAGTATTTGCATGACTATCGGTACTCATGCAAATGCTCCAATACCTAAAACTGATACTTTCAGGCTCCGTTCTTTTAGCGGTCAGTGGGATTTCCCCCACTGACAGCTGAAAAATTGATTTTTTGTATAACTTACCGTAAATTCCTTTTCTCTGAGTTCACTGACAGACGCAGCCTTCTTATGACACATGGGGGGTTATGCTCATCCTACTAGGAGTAGACTAGGCAAAAACAAACAAAAGCGTAGGTTGGCCCCTCCCAGGGGGCCGTCCTCACCTCAGCATATAATCCCCCTGCCCTGTACAGCCAGTTCGTAACAAGCCGTACAAAACCAACGCAGAGGGGTGGGTGCTGCGTCTGTCAGTGAACTCAGAGAAAAGGATTTTACGGTAAGTTATACAAAAAATCCATTTTTCTTACAAAAAATCCATTTTTCTCTTCCGTTCACTGACAGACGCAGCCTTCTTATGACACATGGGGACGTCCCAAAGCTGTGCCAATCAAGAGGGTGGGCAAAAACCATAACAACTGTACCCAACAGAAAAGACGCCCTCTCAGGCGGCGCTAACCGCGCCTATACTGCCGCTTGTAATACCTTGCGGCCAAAAGCAGCATCCGAGGATGCTAAAACATCAACCTTGTAAAACTTACTAAACGTGTGCACTGAGGCCCAAGTAGCTGCCTTGCACACCTGGGACACCGAAGCTTGGTGTCTAAACGCCCAGGAAGTACTAAATGCCCTGGTGGAGTGCGCCGTGACTGGAAATGGGGGAACCTTGCCCCGAATCTCATACGCATGAGTCACGGTCCTCTGTATCCAACGTGATACCATAGCCGACGAGGCCGCCAAACCTTTGCGCGATCCTTCTGTCAGCAAAAATAAAGAATCAGACTTCCTAAAAGAAGCCGTAGAACTTAAATATACCCGCAAAGCCCTCACTACATCCAAAGAATGCAGCTCGACCTCTTTAGGATGTGACGGGTGCGGGCATAATGAGGGAAGAACAATATCCTCATTTAAATGAAAAGAAGAAACCACCTTCGGGAGAAATGAAGGTGGAGGCCGCAGAACTGCCTTGTCCTTATGGAGGACCAAGTAGGGTGACCTGCAGGACAAAGCTGCCAGCTCCGACACCCGCCTGGCGGATGTGATAGCCACCAGAAAAGCCACCTTCTGCGACAATAAGCGTAAGGGAATGTCCCTGATCTTTTCATATGGCGGTTTCTGTAACACAGAAAGCACCAGATTCAAATCCCACGGTGCCAAGGGCGACCGTATCCGAGGGACCACATGACGTACTCCTTGTACAAATGTACGGATCAATGAGTGAGACGCCAAGGGTCGTTGAAAAAGAACCGCAAGGGCCGAAATCTGCCCTTTAAGCGTACTTAACGCCAGGTTCTTGTCCAGTCCTTGCTGCAAAAATGACAGTACTCTGGATACTCTATAAGAGCGGGGATCCCATCCTCCCGCCTCGCACCAGGTAATATAGGCCTTCCAGGTCCTATGATAGATCTTACGTGAGGTACTCTTACATGCTTTTACCATAGTAGGGATTATGGAGTCCGAGACGCCCCTATCCCTCAATACCTTGGATTCAATAGCCAAGCCGTCAAAGCCAGCGAGGGTAAAGCAGGGTGCAAGATGGGCCCCTGAGACAGTAGGTCCTCGCGAAGTGGAAGACGCCATGGAACATCTGCCACCATCCGTACTACGTCGGCGTACCACGGACGCCGCGGCCAATCCGGAGCCACCAGGATTGTCATAATTCCCTCTGCTTCTATCTTGCGCAAAACGCGCGGTAGAATCTTCAGAGGAGGAAAGATGTACAGTAGCCGATACCGACCCCAGGGCGTTACCAGTGCGTCCGAGGCGACTGCCAATGGATCCTTTGTTCTGCACACACAAGGCCTGTACCTTGTGATTGTACCTGGAGGCCATCAGGTCCACCTCTGGAGTGCCCCATTTTCAGCAAATCTGGTGGAACACCTCTGGATGTAGGGACCACTCCCCCTGATCCAACGTTTGGCGGCTGAGAAAGTCCGCCTGCCAATTTTCTACGCCCGGGATGTAGATTGCAGAGAGAGCTGGCACATGAAGCTCTGCCCACCGAAGGATCAGAGCCGCCTCCGCGGCTGCTGCTGCGCTTCTTGTTCCGCCCTGATGGTTCACATACGCCACCGCCGTGGCATTGTCCGACTGGACCCAAACAGGGCAGCCTCGCAGCCTTTCTGTCCAATGAGACAGGCAAAGCCTGATCGCTCTCAGTTCCAGTATATTTATCTGAAGACGAGCTTCCCGTACTGACCAATGACCCTGGACGGAGGATTGTCCCAGGACTCCTCCCCACCCTGACAGGCTGGCATCCGTTGTCACTATCGACCAATTGAGGGGAGGAAAACTCTTCCCCAACCTTATGGCCGGAGCCCAAATCCACCAAATCAGAGACCCTCGAGACTGATGATCCAACCTGATCCGTCTGTCTAGGGATAGGGGAGACTTGTCCCACTGAGACAGAATTGTCTTCTGTAGGCGTCGGATATGACTCTGGGCATAAGGCACCGCTTCGAACATCGACACTATGAGACCCAACACTCGCATACAGAACCGTAAAGGAGAACCACTGGCGTGACAACAGGGTTCGCACTGGTGCCTGAAGAGTCAGTAGCTTGCCCGGTGTTAGAAACACCCTTGCCTGTACCGTGTCCAGAATCAGACCCAGGTACTCCAGCCTGCAAGTCGGAGTCAATGATGACTTTTGTAGGTTGATCGTCGAGGTACGCTACCACAGCGATACCTCTTTGTCTCAGTAATGCCAGCATCGGGGCCACCACCTTGGTGAATACCCGGGGAGACGAGGCCAACCCGAAGGGAAGTGCCACAAACTGGTAATGCAGATCTCCCACTGCGAAACGCAGAAAATGCTGATGACTGAGACAAATCGGAACGTGGAGATATGCGTCCTTGATGTCCAGGGACGCCAGAAATTCTCCTTGGCATAGGGCGACCATGACCGAGCGGATGGATTCCATCCTGAACCTCTTCGTCTCCATGAAGCGATTCAATGCTCTTAGATCCAAAACTGGTCTGACCCCGCCCTTCTTGGGTACCACAAAAAGGTTTGAATAAAATCCGTGAAATCTCTCCATCCTGGGTACCGGTATGATCACCCCCTGTTCGGCGAGAGCTCGGACAGCGCCTAGAAGCGCCTGGTGGCGTTCCTGCGTGAGCCACAGGTTTGAGGGGAAGACTCTTTCTGGGGGCAGAGAGCCGAATTCTATCCTGTACCCGGAAGACACCACCTCCAGGACCCACCGATCGGTGATGCGGGCAGCCCATCTGTCTGCGAACCCCAGTAACCGGCCCCCCACCCGTGAAGCGGGTGGGGGCAACCCATCATGCGGAGGCGGATTTATCCTTCGCTTTTTCGGACTTATGCTGCCAGGGCCTTTTACTGTGCCCTGCGAAAACTTTTCCGGTCTTGGAGCTTTTACCTGCTGAGCCGGATGCCCGAAAAAACTTCTTCTGACCTGACGCGACAGGCCCCTGTCTGCGCCGCAACTCACGCCGTTTAGGCTCCGGGAGAAAAGTACTTTTACCTCCCGTGAAATCCTTAATGATTTCATCCAACCGTGGGCCAAACAGACGCTCTCCCTGAAAGAGAAGGTCTGCTAGTGCTTTCTTTGAAGCCTGGTCGCCCGACCAAGATCGGAGTCATAGCACCCGTCTGATAACAATTGAAAAAACAGACATCTTTGACAATATAGGAAGGAGGTCCAAAGCAGCAGGACATATGTAGCGGAGTCCCTCTTCCAAATGTTGTGCCCGCTGTACCTCAGCCTGTGCACAATCACAAGTTAAATTAGTGCACAGAGCAGTAGCATGCTCCCGCAAAGACTGCCGCCATGGCAGTTGCTAGCGCCGGCCGCATGGCTGACCCAGCCAACAAGAACAATGCTTTAGACACTGTCTCTGTGCGGCGATCGGCCGCTTCCTTAAAGGATGGCGACCAATTCCAAGGGAATGGTGGTTGCTTTATTCACCCGAGCCACGGCAGGGTCCACCACCGGGGAGGCCCATCTCTCAGTAAAGCTCTCCTCAAAGGGGTAGCGCACCGCAAAGTTTTTGGGCAAAGCAAAGGAACTTGGTGGCCTACGCCACTCCTTAAACACCGCCTGCTCAAATACTTGGTCATAAGGGTAAGCCCTAGGGGCCCTAGGCGGTTTAAGTGGGCCACAAACATAGGCGGACTCATGCGACTCCCCAGCTGGATCAAGACGCATGGAATTGCGGACATCAGTGATTAGTGCTTCCACTATCGCTTTATCACGCGAAGACAGAGTTTCTTGACTCTCCTCATGCTCTGAGTGTGTTTCATCCTCTGAAAGATCCACAGGTGTGACCACTGAGGCGCTTTCCAGATCCGAATCCTCCCCCGAGGAAAGAGGGGGGGTGGGCGTTTCTGAGGAACCCTCGGAACGGGTACCTCCGCCCGGGGAAAGAACTCCCCAAACACCACCCTCAGCTGTTCCAAAGACACTAGTGTTCCTGGGGTGGATTATAGATCCGCAGGTACTCCTGCCATAGTATTGCCGGCCCCTGACATTACAGCCTTCCGGCACCCCCACTGTGTAACCACCACCTCTGCTCCACCAATCAACCAGGGAGACCCGGGAGGATTGCCCACACCACTACTAGCACCCAAGAAGGGCCAGCTATACTTGCTGTTTAGATGCCTCAGCACTCCGACCGGAAGAACAATGCCCACAAACTACTGCACGCCAGGAGCCTGCTGCTGTGTGTCAGCCACGCTGTACAAGCGAAAACCGGAAGCCCACTTCCGTTTTTAAACACTTCCTGTACCAGGACTGCACTTCCTTGAGCTACCACTGGGGGCCGCCAGACCGCAGGCTGGAAACCGCATGGTTTCACAAACAATGGACGCTGCCATTACACCCGCGCGGTCGGCCACGAACGAGCGGTGCTCCATCTTTCAATGGCGGTGACCCGCCGAACACAGCGCTCCGGACGGACGGTGCAGAGTCGAACGGTCAGTGCAACAGTGCCGTACTGTGGAATAGGGGGAGTGGGAGGGGGGGGACGGAGGATTAACCTCACAAGGGTATTACCCAAAATGTTCCTCTAATGGGCCCCCACCGGCCGGCTTACCACCAGAGCTGCCCAGACGACCACTCTCCACGCCCTAAGGCGGAAGAAGGGTCCACTCACCAATCCTTGACGGGCGCAGCGGTAGCCACCGGAGCAGACCTACCATCCCATAGGGGAGGCATGCTGCTGGCCAGGCCCCTGGACAGGCGTACCTAGTCACTGGGCTCTAGTGGGTTTTAGCCACTGGCCGCCCGCACGGAACGGGCGCTATGCGGTGGGCACCCCGAAGGGCGTTCGCATAGTGTCGGCCGGACTGGGGAAAGATTTGGATTCGAGATATCCTCTATACCACCAGCCAGCTTCTTGATAGCAGTCTTCATCAGATGAATCTTCAGGAGACCGCAGATCCCAAAGGGAACCAGGTCTACTCCTTGCACTAGGCAAATAAAAACTGGTGTGCTGTACAGGGCAGGGGGATTATATGCTGAGGTGAGGATGGCCCCCTGGGAGGGGCCAACCTACGCTTTTGTTTGTTTTTGCCTAGTCTACTCCTAGTAGGATGAGCATAACCCCCCATGTGTCATAAGAAGGCTGCGTCTGTCAGTGAACGGAAGAGAAATATAATTTAAAAAAAAGCTGGAAATTATTGGTTGTTCAGACCCCATACACACTATTAGATTTTATGCAGATTTTTGTCTTCAGATTTACCAAAACCATATAATATGAGGTCAAACCTTAAGAGTTTCAATTTGTATGCAATCAGGCAGGCCCTTACACTACATGGTTTTGGTAAATCTGAAGGAAATCTGACAACAAGTTGGATAGTGTGTATGGGGTCTAAGGAGTGGGGCCGCCGATTCCTTAACAACCGATGACTCGTTTAGCTGTCAGTGCGGTTTCCCAGTTGACAGGTGGAGTGTAAACTAAGTCCCGGTAATTGCAGCTGTCAAAAAAAAAAAAAAAAAGCAGCCGGGCAATGTTGATTAACAACATTACTCAACCGAAACAGATAGATAACAAGAAACATGGTTTATTTTTGTTTATACAGATCAAAGGGATGAACTTAGATCTGCAGATGAAGTCAGTTTAAGACTCCTTTCACACTTGTGCGACTTGTCCTGTGGCTTGGGACAGCAAAGTCGCATGACAAGTGGTTACCCATGGTTTTCAATGAGTATCATTCATATCTGTGCGACGTGAGGTCCATAGACTGCACTACTTTGGTCCAACTTTGAGTCCATAGACCTCAGGATTACCCAGGCATTGCTTCAAGTTGCATCAAAATTGCGCGACTTTCAAGTCGCACAAGTGTAAAAGGGGCCTAAAGCAACCTGTCAAGTAAAAAAAAAAAAAAAAAAAAAAAAAATGTATTAAATGTTCCTCTGTAACCCTTACTTTACTCTAATCAGCCTTAAAGTTAAATTCCACCCTAAAGTGTAACTTCCGCTTTAATGGAAGGTGACCCCCCGACATGCCACAATTGGCATGTCTTTTTTTGGGGGGTGACCAGGGACCCTGTTTTTACAGGGTGCCAGGTCCACTTCTTTCCCTGGCACCATGGCTCAGGGAAGGAAGTCCACCTTCCCCCCCTCCCTCTCGGCGATCTTCTGGGACACGTCAGAGGTCCCAGAAGATACGCGGGCCAGTCACAAGGCGCAGCGTGACTCGCGCATGGCTTTGAAGCCAAAGCCGGGTACCCACACTTACGATGCTGGCGCCGCCAAGGGGAGGGGGCGAAGAGCGAGGCCTCGGGGGACCACATCGCTGGAGCAAGGGACAGGTAAGTGTCTTATTATTAAAAGTCAGCAGCTACACTTTTTGTAGCTGCTGACTTTTACATGGGTGGAACTCCGCTTTAATTAACCCCTTATTCTCCATCTCCATTTAATTATTATTTTCTTGCTGATTTATTTTTTTTGTTCACTTCTATTTTTATAAACTATTCATAATTAAAACTTTTTTTTTTTTTCTTGCTTGCTTTATTCGCAAATATTTTTACACCTTTAACATATATTTACACGTTTCACATTGAAAAATGCACACAATTAAAAAAAAATCTATTTATTTAATTTGTAAATAACTTTTCAATTCTTGGTACCATTGCTGACCGCTGAAGTGTACACAAAACAGTTGTGGTAGGCATCGGTAATTGGTATCAGCGAGTACTAAAAAAAAAAAAGTATCGGTACTCTTAAAAAAAAATTTAAAAAATGGTATTGGTGTATCCCTACTAGGAGCCAATCAGTGTGTGCCAACAATGAGCATGTTGATGAGAGTAGAGAGATAAGCTCATAAGGCTTCTGCTTTACGTCCAGTCACAGGATGGGGGCAGGAACAAAACCTAGTTGTATTGCAAAAAGTCAGGTCTCAAGGCTGGCTGTGTTGTGTAAATCTCAGGAATGAATGGACAAAATTACAAATATTTTGGCAGGTAAAAGCGCCCTCTTATTTGTATTTCATCTATGTAGCGGTTTGCATGGGTTCACCTTTAAATAAAAGCTCTATTAAGTAATACTTTTGTTCAAAATGACTGCATAGCATTGCACAATGATGATTACAAAACCATTTTCTGGGAAAATCATTTTTGCTGTGCCTATTTCTCTTTCGGGACTATGAGGAGCGATTTTAATTTTCTTCTTCTGAGAGTGCGTCCTTTCAAGCAAAACCGACAGAAAACAAAAACAACACGGTTGCAGTGATGCAGTGGAGCCTTTCCTGGTTTATGGAAACTGCTTTCAATCAACATGATGTATTGGGACTTTGTATCCGCTTTTCCTTCGAGGCAGGACTTACAAATATTAACCGCTTGTATTTTGTAAGATCAACAGCTACCTGATTTCAAATATTACATTTCTCTTTTAATCTGACCATATTTCATCTTTATTACGCCCCAAATCCATACTAATCCATATCAGATACTCTGCATATAAAAGGAATCCACGCCTATTTTTGCCCAAAAAAAATGAAATTTCTCCATATCCACCTAATTTTTGATACAACAAAGACATTTAAAGAAAAGTTAAATATGACCATATCTTCTGCTTTCTGCAGTTCTAATTGTCCAGGCTGGTGACAGCTTTGCTGTAAAATGTCAGCCATTTTTATTGATGAACTTAAAGTGGAAGTCCGCCGCCCGCCGTAGCCCCTCTAAAAATTAAAAGTCAGCAGCTACACATACTGTAGCTGCTGACTTTTAACATTAGGACACTTACAGTACCTGTCCTGGAGTCCAGTGATGTTGGCACCGCCCATCGATTTTCCGATCGGTGGACGCGTGAGGCCGCCGCCATTGGGATGAAGGCCTCATACACACAGGCGCATGATACAAAATAAGCAAAACGTTGGGCCCGACGTCAGGGAGAAATCAGCGGGTTTTTGGCATTTTGCATCGGTGTTAATGCGCGTTAGTAAGCGTTGACGTCAATAGGCGTTTTTTTAAAAAAACATTCCTCTGCTATTTTTTAACCTGAAAGCATCAGCGTTAGTGAGTGTTTTGGGGCATCAGCATCAAAAACGGCAAAACGCTACAGCCCCGGAACGCGCTGGTCCCTCGTTCTATTTACAGCTCACCAACGCCGACGTCCTCTACAGCTCAAAAACGTTGGCGTTTTTAAGGGGCCATTATATAACATGGAGAGCTGTAAAAAACGCTAAAAAACGTGGCTGTAAAATACACCCATGTGTATGAGGCCTTAAGGAACCCGGACATGTAGCCGTTCGGCTGCACGACCGGGTCCCTACTGCGCATGTGTGAACCGCCACTCCGCTCTCTCACTGGCGGCGGCAGAGGAGGAGGCAGCCAGGCTGCTGACGGCCCCGGCCCGAGCCCCAAGATGTGTGGAAAAGGACACCTGTCTAAAGACAGGTGTCCTCTTCCCCCTCCCCCCCAAAGGGCGCCAAATGTGACACCCTTGGAGGGATCCAACCAGCGGAAGTTCCACTTTTGGGTGGAACTCCGCTTTAAATAAATGAATGAAAAAAATATAAATATGTTACAAAGACACACAGTTACAGCAGGAATTTTATTTTTATATTAATTTATTTAGCACTGAGATTTTCAATCAGCATTTTACAGGGAGTCATACACAGTCGTCTACAACCCTGTGAAGCTTATGGTCTAATACATTGATACCTCTGTTCATGAACTTAATTCGTGAACTGACTCTGGTCGCAAACCGAGGCAAATTTTCCCATAGGATTCAATGTAAATCTGGTTAATCCGTTCCTTTTTTTTCCCTGGTTTTTGAACCACAAAGGCGACTTCTATCCGACTTGTGCCCATAGAATTCAATGGAAGTCGCCTCCAAATCGGATCCCCATTTATATTGAAGCGGCTTTACAGGAAAAAGAAAAGAATTTAAACAGGCAAAGTCGCCTGGCATGGAGGTCGCTTCAGATCGCATTGTAAGTCGCCCAAAGTCACACTGAAGTCGCCTTGAAGTAGCGTTCAAAGCGCCTAGCAAAGTCACCCCTGAAGTCGTATTGCCTATGTGTGAACCGGTCTTCACAGTACTGTACACTTTCAGTGTCTCTCTGTGACCCACGATTTCACCAGAGCAGGGAAAGGCAGGGAAAATGGGCACAAATCGTGCCCGTGAACCGAAGAACTCTTCTGTTCGTGAACCGAGGTACCACTGTATTCCTAAGGACAGCCATGCCACAGCACACACACCCAAATGCACGGATGACATAATAACAGATGTATGCCTTGTGGGAACTGAAAGCTGGGTTTCAGCATGGCAAGACAAGAAAACTAACTGCTGAGCCAATATGCCACATTCATCCCGCTATAAATTCTAGCGGTGTAACAATATGGAACCTTTTCTATGAAGTTCTCCAGCACTTAAACACTAAATTCTGTGTGCTCGAAGTGCTACAATTAGACTTTTTTTTTTCTTTTTCAGACATGGAAGAAATTCCTGAAAGAATCATGCTTACATACTGATTTACAGCAAAGGCTTACTGCTAATCCTAGCACTTGGCAAGCGCGGCCCTATTAATATTACCCCGAGTGCATATAGCAAGCACAAGAGATAAATTTGAGCCTACGGAGTGAAAAATGTTTTTAGCATCTGCCAAACTTAATTAAAGTTTTCAGTAAATTTCTCTCCCTTCCTAAACTTCGCCAGCTAGTTAGGGGCTGCCACATGAATAATAAACCATGTACAACTGAAGCAATCATTTTAAATTATGGTCACCTCTAATCCAAAACCAAAAGGGCAACTGGGCTTTAGAAACACTTGAGGAAATATAACGAGAAATGTGTTCCTATTACTGTCCTTAGTTTCTTTGTCATCTATGCAATGACTGCTGAAGCAAGACGCTCACTTTTCCAAGGTCCCACTTGGAAATCACCTCCCACGACCACTGCACCACTCTCCACCACCTTATATATGCAAAGGAAGGTGGTATAGGCACTCCATCCAAGGTAAATGCTTTGGTGCTCCACATAAAATGAATAATGTAACGACAAGTATAGCAGAACCTCAAAGGGCGGATGGTATAATCGCTTCATTGCAACGTCTTGATGAGTCTGCCTTTCTCATTTGTTCATTTGTGGAAGCCCCTGGAGTGCCTACTATCCTTGTTGCTAGATGTATATCGCGTCAGTCCTTTCAGAAACCACTGCAGGTAACGTAAGCACAGTTTGAAATCTCTTTGAAGGGTATAAAAGAAATGTAGGTATTACATTTTTTTCTTTAGCTAAATCAATTTTACCTACAGCAAACATAGATGCCTTATTCCACTTATTAGCATGCACTAGATAAATAAAAGCTATGTAGAATTCCGGGAAGGAAGGGTAGCCCCAGGCCTCGTCTCTTCAACTGTCAATCATAGTGGAGTTTTTTCAGTAATCAATGACATTAAAGCGGAACTGCAGTCTGCTCACATAATTTGTAATAAAAAACATCTTTGTCATTCTGAAGCTTCCCTCCAACTATTTTGCATATTATTCTATATATACTGTGATTATGTACTTGCCAAATATGCTGCAGAAATCTCCCTCCACTAAGTCTGGCTGACTCCATTTTAACTGTGGGCAGCTGAAGCTGCTGCCTGTTCACTTCCTGGATTTACACAGACACACAGAGGCACATCTCCAGCCCTGCATCTTTCATTGGCCCTCTCATGACTTACCCCATGTCCCTTCCGGGCAGAGAGCTGTGCATGATGTCAAACGCCGAGGCATTTTACCAGACAAGAAAGAGGAAGTGGGCTGTATAATGTATTTACTGGCAGAAAAAAAATGTTTTACCGCCCAACGTTAAAACAACAACGGCAGAGGATTTAATAGATGGAAAGATGAAAAAATGACTGAAGTTCCACTTTAAAATAGGGAAGGAAAGAAGCCACATTACAAAACTAGTATAACCTGGACAGTAGTATACAAACAGAAACTGCTCTATATACATATAGCAACAAGTAATGTTGGCTCATATTACCTATACAAACATATATTACCCCTTTGCTCCAGTTGCCCATGTGACGAGTTCAACCATTTTTCTTAAAGCTGAACTCCAGGCAGATGTCAAAGACACAAATTAACATAGATATGCACTCCTTAATGAATCAATAAAAGTATTTTTAAATGCAACTGGTTAAAGTTGAACTTGTTTTTGGATATAGTTTGAATTGGACTTGAATATTAGCCTCATGCAATGTCTTATACAGCAGCATTCAGACGGGGAAAGGGAGGGGTGACATTGAAAGCCTATCACGTGAGCAAAATCTCAGGAGTGGATGAACAGAAATGCAAATCATTTTGCAAGTAAAACTGCTCCCATGTATGTATTTAATCTACGCATTAAGGCCTCATACACACGGGCGTATAAAAAAAAAAAAATAAGCAAAACGTCGGGTCGACGTCAGGGAAAAATCAGCGTTTTGCATTGGCGTTAATGAGCGTTCGTGAGTGTCAGCGTCAATAGGCGTTTTGTTTGAAAAAACATTCCTCTGCTATTTTTTAACCTGAAAACGCCGTCGCTAAAAACGCAGATTAGCGTTAGAACGGCGTTAATGCGCGTTAGTGTTTTGCCGGCTCGGCGTCAAAACACTACAGCCTCGGAACGCACTGGCCGTGGGTTCTACTTTCAGCTCACTATGCCGACTCCATCTACAGCTCAAAAATGTCAACGTTTTTATGGGGCCATTGAACAACATGTAGAGCCGAAAAAAATGCGGCGTGTATTAGGCCTAACTGGTTTCCACCTCACTGGCTGTGATTGACAACAGTGAGATTTCTCATCAGTCCTGCCATTTGACTTCTTGTCTCCAGTACAGGAAGAGAGAGAAAGTCTCCCCAGTGAAGAAGCAGTTTGAATTAAAAACTGATAAAAGGTTATAACCATTCTCCACTAAAAAAAAAGTAGTATGTTTAAACTTCAATGTTACAGCGATATAAACCTGAAAATAAATAATATATTGGAGCTGATCAATCCTTAAATGTGGTGGTTTTGTTTTTTTCAGCCTTTTTCCTACTCTAATTCCTGTCCTAGGGTGGCTCCACTCAACTGGAGAACAAAAGGAGCCACTCTTAGACAACAACATTATTAATCTGGGGAGAGGGTAGTGTTAGGCTGGCCACAGACAGTGCAAATTTCTTTCCTGCAGCCAAGGGTTGCAGGAAAAAAAATTGCACAATTCCTCCATCAACACAGACGGTGCCGACAGAGGAATCCCACCTGCCGTGCCATTGTCTGCTCCCAGCTTTGGGGGGGATACGGGCGGGGGAAGCTATCCCTGCTGGGAGAAGGCAGTGATTATTGCTAGCAGCTGTCAGCTGCTTGCGGTAATCCAAAGCTAATCCAGCAGGCTTGTTGTACCAAAGTTGATCGATCAACTTGATACATTCAGCCTGCCCAATAATGGTTTTCGAATCAGATTTGAACCGTGTATGGCTGACCTTACATGCTCTAGCATAGTGGTTCTCAACCTCAGTCCTCAGGTACCCCCATCGGGCCATGTTTTGGGAACTTCCCTTAGATAAAATAGCTCTGATCAATACCATGTCATTGATATTGATTTAAAGCAGCTGTACAAAGTAAAGGAAAACCTGAAAACTTGGTCCGTTGGGGGTACTTGAGGACTGAGGTTGAGAACCACTGCTCTAGCAGATTTAGATAGACTTGAGCAACAAATTAAAGCAGAACAGCTAACACATTTTGATAAGTTAAAGTAACAGTTTTTTTTTTCTTGTGGAATAAATGCTTTGCATAAATTAATAAAAGTTTACCATTGTACGCACCCCTGTCAGTGTTAAATTGTTTATTTCAACCCTTATTAAAAGTTGAAAACTCACTAACATACTGGCAGGATCAACAGGGGGAAGCAAAGCCCAGAAAGGGTAACTAATGCAGTCACCACATCCAAGAACTGGGAAGATGCAATATATTGCATTTTTATTTTGGGGGGTTATGACTGCTTGAATACCTATAGGATTTAATTTTTACATATCAATTTATTGTAAAGTTGAAAAGAAAAAGTCTTGATGTTGCAAGGGCAGGGGAATACACAGCATGCTCAAACAAAGTAGAGCGGCGGTGGTGGGTGAGGGAGAAAACCTGTAGGTGCAGCAGCTCACTACACAGTGGCAGGAAAGGGAAGAAAGAAACCGGCATAGGAGAGCGCCACCCAATGCTACTCCAACCATTACACACTTGCCAAGGGGAGGGGTAACAGAATGGCACGCGGCCAGCGGACAACACATGGCTACATGCAGATGCATTTTTTTTAACAGATGGGCACAGTTCTACTTTAACTGTATAAACAACCCCTGCTTTTCAAATGCAGTATTCAGATTATACTACCTGTTTATCTTATGTTGGTTTTCAAAGACTGTGGAACGTGAACTGTATGCTGCATTGAGGCAAAAGAAAAAATAATTACCCATTTCCTTCTGGTTACAGGCCATTGGCAGTTTATCCAATTTTGCTGATTGCATTGACACTTCTCTGCTGCATAGTGTTACATAGAAAAGTATTGTGTGCTTCACACAAATATCAAGACATGTGGAAATCACATTGACTTGCAAACAGTTTAAATAATTCATAAAAGCATTTTTTGATTCCCATGAATTAGGCATTTCCACTTGTTTTCTGCACATGGCGGATGAGTGGAACATTATTCATAGCTATTTAAAGGCTTCTTCTTGTGAGCTAAAAGTCAGATGTTTGTGCAGCAGTGAGAACTGAAGTTGGCATCATTTGCTCGCTGGTAACTAGAGATATTCCACCTTGGGCTGTCACCAAAATGCTTAATAAAGCCAGAACAGCAGAGGTTATGGAGGATCTATTATATACATCACCACAAAAAAAAACTGTTCAAGGGCCCGTTCACACTGTGTGGTGACTGGCATTTTTCTGCACTGGAAAATGTCAGTCACTGCAATTGTTTTCTATATGCCCCGTTCACACAATGTTGCAATGTGGAGAAATGGAAACATTCTGCATTTTTGTGCAGCGTGCTGGATTGCACCGCATGTCACAGCGCTAAATCACAACGCACTGCCCTGTGTGGTGACATGAACATTGCACCACCCCCTGACTGAAGCTCACTGCAGGGCAAAACGGACAGCTGCCTGCGCGCTAAAACAGAATGAATACTCAATAGGACCTAAGTGCAATCAATCTCGTGCAAGAACAAATGCTACCAAAAAAAACAATGTTTAAATATGAATTCCAAAATAATGATAAATGCTTATCCCCTGATAAAGTCACGTGATCTGGTAACGTAATGCA
>BLSH010070464.1:435437-449906 GCA_018402905.1 Glandirana rugosa | reverse complement strand
TTTGTTTCTATTATAAAATTTTGTAAATCAGTAAGTTTTCTCCTTCACTTGTGGGCACTCATGAGGCTGCACTAACGGGCACTGATGAGGTTGCACTAACGGGCACTGATGAGGAGGCACGAATATGCAGCACTGACAGGCGGCACTGAGATGCAGCACTGATGGGAAGGCACTGACAAGCATTACTGATGGCCACTGACATACATTACTGATGGGCTCTCATTGGCATCACAAGTGGGCACTGGTGGGCATCGCTGATGGGGCTGCACTAATAATCACTACACTGATTATCAGTGCAGACCCCCCCCCCCCGCAGGAGAGCCGCCTATTGGCTCTCCTCTACTCTACTACACTGTCAGCAGTGAATAGAGGAATGCCGATAACTGCCACTTCCTGGTACTTCAGCTGTGATTGGACACAGCTGATCACATGGTAAAGGGCCTAGGTTGAAGCGACACGCCGCACTACCGATCCCGCATGAGCGGCTTGTTCTGCTGGACGTCATATGATGTCCAGTCAGGACGGGTGAGCCACCGGTGGGATTTGTGGTTAAAAAAAGTAACACACTTACCTGTTGTGTGCAGTGGTTTTGCACAGAGTAGCCCCGATCTTCCTCATCTTGGGCCCACTCCCCCTTGTGAGTGCTCCCATGGCAAGCAGCTTGCTGTGGGGGCACTCGCGCTTGCTCACTCCTGAGCCAACTCTCTGCGTCCATAAGACACAGTGAATGTGGCTAAGCCCCGACCCCGGTTCCCACCTCACTGGCTGTGATTGACAGCAGCAGGAGCCAATGGCTCCTCTGCTTCATCTCAGCCAATCAGGAGGGAGAGACCCTGAGAGCCTCAGGTCTCGTGCACATCGCTGTATCAAGATCGGGCTTAGGCAAGTATTAGGTGGGGCTGAGGGGGGAGCTGTACACTGAAGGTTTTACCTTCATGCATACAATTCATGGTAAAAAACCTTCAGCCTTTACAACCACTTTAAGGTGAAAGAACACTACAGAGACACATCTATAAGAATATACAACAGTTGTGGAAGCACTGTATGTCAGGAAGTTTCTCGTTTAAATTGGATTAAGTTGTATAATGATTATGGACACATTGGACAGGCTTTTTTTTCTTTATCAATTGAGGATTATTTATCAGATTGGACATTTGGTCTAATCACATTATATAGATTTAATTTAATGGTACGATATTTGTTAATACTGTGTAGCACTAGTTTCACCCATATCTCCACGCTAAGGCCTCCATGTGCACAGATGTCAGTTTTTCTGCACGCGTTGTGCAAGGGCACACAGAAAACAATTGTTCTCTATGTGCCCTGTTCACACCACAACACTGATATCACATGCAGAAATATACAGAGTGTATAAAACTCACTGACACATGTATGAAAACTGCTGTAAACTGGTGTGTCTGCAGTTTTTTTCCTTCTGTTTTTCTGTGCGTACAAGTCCTACATGAACACAACACATAAACGCATGCTCTTTTTAAATTGGACCTTAATTGAAATATGTAATATTGGTTCTTTATAGGAAACCTTTAAAAATGTTAATTGTGCCTGATACCCTAAAAAAATAGCCCATGGTCTTGAATTCCTCCTGAAAAAAAGGCATTCAATTCCTGGTATGTGGTGTTGACATGCACCGCTATACCTAGTTGCATGGCTGTATATCTAAAGTGTGAGATATAAGGCCCTGCTGTCTCGGTCTGTTTGGTCCAGTTCTGAAGGGCATTTTTTTTACTCATAAGGGAGGAATATGGCTTGAAGGTATGACCCGGCTGTCATCCAGGTGGACTTTTATGAACACAAATGCTTTGGTTGGCCATTTAAACAGTCAATCACTGGGTATCTCCTTACCTAATATATATCACATTGTCGCTAAATTAGGGCATGTGTATGGGTATCTTTAGTTTTTAAATGCTAGGCTGAAGAACATCACACTCAGCAAGGATTTATGAACACGCTTTAAAGCTTATAATTTGCTTTAATCCACTAGTTTGAAGCCCTCAAACATCCATCATCTCCAATGATTAATACAGGTCATAAAGGTGGTTTTAAAAAAATGTAGCAGCAGCATGGAACAAGCAATGATTACAAAATACCTGTGTGAATCAGACCCCGCAGATGTGTAGTATCTTATATATTCACTATTTCATCACCAAAGCAGGTGCCAATAAATATATTTTTTTCTTATCTTTCTTTTATTAAAATCTCCCCCAAAGCATGTTATCACAATGCAAAAAAATGTATTGGGCCATTAGTATTCTTCCAGCCATGCGAGGTCCATACTCCCCCTGGTCATTCCAACGCTGTCATTTCCGGAGTCCTCACTTTGGTCATTGGTTGACCACAGAAAACATAAATCCCATGCAGCAATCAGTGTGCAATAAAAACATCATCAAGGACAAGACATTGTATGCCAGAAAAGCCAGCTAGAGTGTCTTCTGCAGGGTTGCCAACCGCCAGTAAATTTACTGACAGTTTGTAAAAATCAGTGATTTTTACAACGGTCTATATATATCAGGGTCTGATAATTTGTCATGCTGTGCTAACTTTTTAAGTGTAAATCAGGCAAATTACTTGATATGGGTATTGTCAGTGTTTCCATGTTGTGTTTAAATATCAATTGTCTTCGTTTTTAATGGGAGTTCTATAATTTTTCAAGTTGCCAGTAAAAAAATGTGCTCTGCCAGTAAATTTTCCATGTTTTGCCAGTAAAAAACACTGCTGGAGGATGGCAACACTGGTCTTCTGCCATAAAACTCTAGAAACCTTTCAAGGTCAGTCTGGTTTACTTTTATGTGTTGAAGAAATTCATGTTACCATGCTTTGTGGTGCCATTCTTTTAGAAAGACATCCCAAAGCAGTAAGACAACACACCTGTGTTCCTGTGCACTGCAATGGACTACAGTGCATTGTGTTGCAAATTTGGTAGCACATCAGATTTTTGCGGCGTTTTGATGTGTTGGCAGCCCATTAAGCTCCATGGCCTACCTCACGGTTTCACAACCTTTTAAGCCAGAGGAACCCTTAAAATTATTTTCGGGTCTCGGGGAACCCTTCCTTAAATCAAATATCGGTGGCCATTGGCAAAAATGTCCCTTGTATTGGTGGTTAGTAGGAAGAATGTAACCCTTACAGTGGTGTTCAGAATACCACCCTTACAGACAGCTTACAAGAGAACTGGTGTCATGTTGCTGGCTTTGCCAAGTGGAGCAGGTCTTAAAACCATGCAGGCACCATCATATGAGAGTTCAATGAGACATAGCTCAGGGAACTCCTAGCAACCTCTGGAGGAACTCTAGTTTGGAAAGGCTGGTGTACCTTAACACAATGCATGACTTAAAAGGAGAAGTACAGACAAAACTCTTTTGGCTGTACTTCTCCTCTGGATCACAGGAGTGCAGTTCGTTCTGGACTCCTGTAACCCGTTTTCAACAGACAGCGGGCTGAAGTTCGCTGTCTGCTGACGTTACACAGCCAGTCCAGGCTCAGGAAAGAGCGTAACCATATGGTTGGGATCCACCACATGCCTGGACCGGCACCCAGCTCAGCCTCTCAGTGAGCCACTAAGAGCTTGAGGCGGCCACTCCTGTCCCCTCCACAGCCCAGTGCTCCAATGAGCACAGGGGGTGGGGGGATGGGGGGTAGAGCAGAGAGCCGGGGGTGCCAATATTTAAGATGAGAAGAATCAATTATTTACTGTTATTCTGAGAATGTTTCTTAGAAAAAAAAAAAAAAAAAGTACCCAGCATGCACCTGGAACGATCATATAGTTCCATGTTGAATTGCAATTGCATTGTTCATTGTGCAGAAAAAATAGACTATATTTTTGTTTATACTACGGTTGATTTTTTTCTCTCTTTATGTTAAAACATTAAGACTTTCTTTACAACTGCACAGTATACTTATATGTAAAAATGAAAGGTTATTAAAACTGTATTAAACCCCCAAAATAAAAAAGAAATATATTGCAGCTTACCAATTCTTAGATGTGGTGGCTGCATTAAGTACCCTATTTGGACTTGGTTTCCTTTATTTTCACCTGTTGATCTTGTCAGTATATTTGTTATTTTTCAACATTCGTAAAAAGACCAAGCTGTCCAGCAAAAGAGGCAGTTAAAGAGTTGAAACAAACCATTTAAGACTGACAGGGGCACTTACAATGGTCAACTTTTATTCATTTATGCAAAGCATTTATTACACAAAAAAAACATTGCTGTAGCTGCTGTTTGCTGAGGTTATACTTTAATTTGATGCTCAAGTCCATCTAAATCTGCTAGCACATCTAACACTACCCTCTCTCAAGATTAATAATGCTGTTGTCGAAGGCCTGATACACACCTATGCATTTTTAGTGCTTTTTGCATTTTGCAGATTTGCACTATAATCCATTTAACATGGTTTCTTATGGAACACGTTCTGAAGTTCAAATCTGCAAAATGCAAAAAGCACTAAAAATGCATAGGTGTGAATCAGGTTTAAGGGGGGTTCTTTGGTCCTCCAGTGGGGAGTGGAGCCACCGCTCCCCATCCCTCCTGGCAAGCAGCAGAGGGGTCAATCAGAAAGGCTGGGGGAGGAACACATGACATTTAGTCCCCTTAGGAGGTCTTCCAATGGAAAGGAAAGGTATTTGAACAACAGCCCTACCAAGCCCTGCAGGGAAAGGATTAGAACTGAGGACTTTTCCCGGACAATTGGCTGGAGGTCTGGGGAAAGAGCAGCATGAGGCGAGAGAGCATGAGGACCTCTACCGCACTCCGTGCCTACACTCGGTGAGGACCTGTGGGCTAAGGGACTAAGCCACTGTCAGTCTACAGTCCAAGCTGCGCTGAGGACCAGAGCCACCTGGGCAACCAAGAATTGATCAGGCATAAGGTCAGGGGAACCACTGCCGCTGGGTCTGGTCAGAGGGCCTTGGGGCCATAATCTGTTGCTGCTAGTGAGACCGAGCCCTTTAGGAACTGCCAACACAGCAACCTAGTATTTTTGTTGTTGCCTGCAGGCTTAACTGGGACTGTTCTAATGTGCACCAACAGTACAAGTGAGCCCCAACAGTACCAATGTACCACTAAACGGCCTTCTGTCTTTTTCCTGGTACTAATTCACGGCCAAGTTAAAGGTAGCTATACTTGTGTTGTTATAAGTTCTTGCAGTGACTTTCAGTCAATCAGGTGTGTCAGAGGGGCTGAGGTTGTTTTTGGAATCAGGGTGCAAAACAGAGAACACAAATTACCAAGCAACTCCTGCAGGGGCAGCGTCAAATATACTAACAGATTCCACTTAACCCTCTACAAAGTCCCACAATTACCTGTTGATCCTACCAGCAAAGTCTCCTTAATGCAGCTTCCTGTAATGGTGTGGAAACAATTATGTAATGCTCCTGAATTCAGAACAGAGCTGCCACTCTCATGTAGGATGCGCCTGCTTTTACTAACATGGGATGAACAAATGTAGTTTGTCAATCAGCGCTACGCTTAGTCCGTTTTGGATTGACAGCAATGACTCGGTTCCTAAAACCCTCCCACTGTATGAGCTGCAGTGTCTGGAAGGGCGAACATATGCGATGCAAATGGGGGATTTAGCGAAGTCAGGAAAAGTAAAGGAATTTTTTTTTCGTTTATTTTATGAGGCATTTGCATCATACATAAACTGTATATGACACTTGTTTAGACTGTTATACAGAAGCCTTTAGGTGTTCTTTAATCAAAGCTATTTCCAGAGAGACATCTATAACATCCAGGACTGCCTCTGAGGGGAAAGCTGCACAAATGTACAAGTATGAGTGTCCCAAAAAAGGTAAGACATAGAACAATTTTGTAAGAACATTTGCTTACTCAGTTTTATATATTCTCTGGATGTATGCATTCGTTTTAGTATCTAATACACATAAACAAGTATAATCGGAAATGGTTCAAAACGTGTGAACCAAGCCTTATAACAATATAATTTCAAATTAAAAATCCATATTTGCAAACATTCATATTCTAACTCTGAAGTTTATTTTTTTGTTAATGAAACATGGCATTAAAGCAGAAGCTCAGCCTAAAACTAAAATCTCAAAATTTACTGGCATCAACAATATAAGACTGACCTAGCCTAGCCTAATCTAGCCCTGTAAAGCAAATATTGCTATACATACTTTTTCTGAAGCAGATCTGGTCCGGTCCCATGCTGAGCTGTGTAGGCGAGTGCAGAAGGCAGCCGACAATGGAAGCTCCATAGTAAGTCTATGAGTGAAGTCACTTCCCAGGCATTTACCAGACGTTGTCAGCTGTCTCCTGCACAGAGCCTCTGCCGCTGGAGACTGGACCGGAGAGGCTGCAGAAAAGGTACGTATAGCGGTTTTTGCTTTTTAGGGCTATATAGGTTAGTCTTAGATTGTGGCTGCAAGTAGATTTAGAAATTTTAGTTTTAGGCTGAACTTCCTTTGAAAATGCTGCCCCCCCATCCTCTTGTTACTACATATGTACACCACAACTCCATTCATTTCCTTAGGAAAGCCATCTTTTAAAGAATGGCTGGAGTATGGCTCAACCACAATAATAAACATGAGCACTGAGTGATGCCGGTGGGGGAGTTTTAAAAAACCGGCTGTGCACCTTTGGCCAAGGCCGCCCAGTGAAGATCATTAGAATGTGGGGGTAAGTCTGAACTTTGGTTGGATGGGATGATACATTTAAGGGCAATTCACTAAAAGTGAACTTACCCTTTAAAGTTTTCCTTTGTACCTAATCGACATTCAAATTTTACTTGTTGCTATGTGTAAGTATAACAATGCGCTAATGTAAAACATCCCATAATGAATACTGAATACAGAACACCACACAAATATATAAGACTAAAGCTGGCCATTGATGATTCGTTTATTCAACAGCCAACAGACTTAATGAAAAAAAAAAAAAGAACAGATTCCACCATCCATACAAAAAAGGTGGATAGAGAAATCCCTCTGTGGGTACACTGTATTCTAACACTGGGGAATACGCTGATCACTGGCTGCAGCCACTGATCGACAAACATTTTCCAACATTCCTGTCCAACTAAAGTCAATCGATCTAATTGGGACAGCCACACATGGATCGAAATTCAGCCGGTCCCTGCTGAACCAGCCGAATTTTCATCCCTCTATGGCCAGCTAAACATTTATTCCAGATATTAGTATAGATTTTTTTTAAAAAGTATACAGTTTAAATAAAGCTAGTGCAAGTATATGAATATGCCTTTATACCAGCTTCTTGTAACCCTCTGATCAGGCTCTACTGAGTTGTGTGGTGCGGTTAATCTAAAAGTAGGAACATGCTAAGAGGAAAGAGGAAGACTGATGACCTCATCACTGTGGAGCTGATCCTTCCTGTCTAGTCAGTAAGTTGGTGGTATGTAATTGATAGTGGTATGTCACCTACTTAGCTTTCCCATATTTCCCACCTTTCTAAGACTGGAAAGAGGGACACCTGTTAGCAAAAAGCACGCAGACAAAGAACACACCCTTGCCACACAGCCATTACTTGAAGAATTAATACACAAAAATGATCAGTGCCGCTTATCAGCTTTTTTTTCCAACTCTTTCCACTATGTCCACAGTGATTTACACAGTGGATCAAAGATCATTGTACCAGGCTGCTGTTCGTGGCCCTGGTAACATGTGATTGATGTGACCAATCACAGCGATCATGTCAGTTGTCAACAATGGCTTTCATTCATAGCTATTGCGTGTACTATTGTGATCTCTGTGATTGATTACAGTGATCACATGACACAGACAGGGCCAATCACAGTGAACCTTTATCATTTGATAGCTGTGACCAATCACAGTGGACTGGTATCATGTGATAGCTGTGATCAATCACAGCATCAAAGTAGTAAGCAATGTTTCATGAATGAAACCTTTGAACAGTGTTAGGGATTACTGATTACAGTGATCATCAGATTGAAAAAATCCTGGTCACCTCCCCAGAACAGTACAGTGTCACTATGGTGAAAATGTACTCCTCTGGTGTCAGTATGTAAAAAAACAGTAACTAAAGAAAACAGTTGTAAAAAAATAAATATGTATTTAATTTACATACTGTCACCAGTCAGTGTCCTAGATCACTGTCACAATAATCATATGGTGATGCTGCACTGCTATGGTGACAGTATGTAAAAAAAAAAAACACCACAAACTTTATTTAATTTCTTTATTTTTCAAAATATTGTGACAAAAAATGACTAAAAAACTGACCATGCCTCTTACTAAACACCTAGGGGGAGTATTTATACTGTCGTGGCAATTTTCAAATACCGGTATATATACCATAGTTTGTAGACCCTATACCTTTCACACCAAATAAACAATATACACGGATTTGTGTTATTGTTTACCGATGAAATGTAGCAGAATACATTTTGTCCTAAATTTATGAAGAAAGATTATATTTACTTGCTAAATTTTATAACGGAAATAAAGACTTTTTTTTCAACATTTTTAGTATTTCATTGTTTATATTAAAAAAAAACCCTACAGAAAAAAAAGCTTTGTCTGTCTAAAAAAAAAAAAAAAAGCATACACATTTCATTTAGGTACAAAGTTCCATGACTGACTAATTGTCGATTAAAGTGGGACAGCTCTAAAATCTAAAAATTGGCTTGGGCAGGAACGTGGTAGAAGCGTCCGGTATCGAGGAAACAAATACAACTTCATTTTTTTTCTCCATAAACATTTCCAAATACAACTTCATAATGCCTAGTGCGCTTACTCTCAAATACTGTTCATTCCTACTCTTACTCGATCGCCTTTACCAAGAAATCTATCTACATTTATAGAACGTTGCCCTTAGCTTGGTCAGATGTAAAAAGACTCACTTGTCAGCTTTACTCATTTCTAGACATGGAAACTGCAAGAAGGATCACAAAGCCAGCCACCCTCCTTCTATTACAAGTGTGTCATTGAACACCATCGTGATCACACACTAAAAATACATTGCCTTGCCCCATTTGCTTTGTGGTTTCGAACTCTCTAATGCCATGAACAGCTAATAGAAATTCAACATTTAATTTTTTTTTATTTTTATTGCAATATAACTGCAAAATATTTACAAAACGGAATGGTAAGTACTTTGCGCTACAAGTGACTGCCCCAGGCACATCCATTAATGAACACGTTCTGATAACAGCCGTGAAATGAAGAGCATGTGAGTCATCATTTATTTGCTCATATTCCTAACAGCTGAATAACATTGGCAATTATTGTTTGTAGAACCATCCAGCCAGTAACTGAGCAGTAGCGGCTTGGGTGACTGATAATTGAGCCAGATTACTATTTCTACATAACTCTTCCATCAGTGCTATGTGAAGTAATACTGCTATTCTTCAAACTTGTGCATTTGGCAAACCACTCTGCAGTGTCTGTGCATCTTCTGTAAACAAAAATAGCAAAGTAGGAGGAAATAAATCTGTTGTATTTAGAATTTCAAGCTTCACGTTCCATCTGGAGTACTCATGAGACTATGGGATGAGCTTAGGTATGTTCGAACAGGAGTTTGAACCCGCCTGATCTATCCCGCCAGGAGGCTGCCAAATCGGTCAGCCAATGATAGACGGCGGAGGCATACAAGGCATGTATACACCCAGCTGTGGGGCAGGGAATGCTTCCACCACCTATGATTGTAGGTCCGCTATGACAGCTTCCTGGTAGGGTAAGGGCTCATTTACATTTGCTTCAAAACAGGGCATCAGACAGGCTTTGTTAACGCTCCCTTAACGCCAGTCAAAGCCCATGTCACTAAATAAAATGGTTAGCTTACAGCCAAGTTTACACCTTGCGTTGGCTTTGCTTCGCTTCAGCTTTGCATCAAAAATAATACCCCATGTAACTTTAACCATGCTTCAAAGCCTCTTCAACACCTCCATAGAAGTATATGACAAAGTTTGTTTGAAGCTCGCTTGAAGCACCTGCGGCCTTTCAGAGGCTTTAATTCAGCTTTAGCTTCGCTTTGTTTTGGAGAATTTGCAGGTGTGAGATATCAACAAACACACAGGGCATAGGCCAAGCTTCAACAAAAGTTTCAAAAGAGCCTCATTGAAGAACCACCGAAGCTTCATTGAAGAACCGACGCCTCATCAAAGAACCACCAACCCCTCATCGAAGAACCACCGACCCCTCATCGAAGAACCACCGACCCCTCATCGAAGAACCACCGACGCCTCATCGAAGAACCACCGACGCCTCATCGAAGAACCACCGACGCCTCAAAAACACATCATAAAGCTTGTTGAAGCAGTAGGGGCTTTAATGTGCTTTGAAGCCAAAGCAAGTGTATACGAGCCCTTACTCAGGTGGGTTCAGACTCAGACAGAAAAAAAAATCCTCTGGCAGGTAAGACAGGTCTCATTATTATTATTATACGGGATTTATATAACGCCAACAGTTTGCGCAGTGCTTTACAACTTGTGAGCAAACAGTACAGTTACAATACAGGAGGAATCAGAGGGTCCTGCTCGTTGGAGCTTACAATCTAAGAGGGAGGGTCAAGTGATACAAAGGGTAATAAATGTGTGGGACGAGCGGATAAATGTATTTCATCTGTGTACTAAGTAGTTTGCCCGGAGTTCACCTTAAAGATGTAATATTATTCCAAAACCATTTTCAATGTTTTTAAATGTGCAAAAAATGGCTGTGAGTATTAGTGGCTGCTGCAGCAACCACCGGCTGGAACAAAATAAAGCCAAAGTCAGAAAAGGTCACCAGCACACCCTGAATCTCCAGAATGGGTCCAAACAGCAGTTACAGCAGAAGCAATGTCTCCGAGCCTCACAGGATCCCTTCATTAGGCATGTGACATGCCTGATGAAGGGGTCCTGCGAGGCTCTACATGTTGCTTCTGCTGTAATAATGTGATTGCTGAATAAAAGGTTTTCCCCCAGTTCTGGAGATCTGTGTGCTGGTGACCTTTTCTTGCATTGTCATCCTGTTACAGGGGCTTCCGATAGAGGCTACAAGTGGCCTTTTCAATAAAGATTATGTAAAATTTGCCCGCAGTTGTCACAGAAAGGAAACCTGTCCTGAGAAATGCCCTATGTGCCTTTGTTGGAGGGCATGTAGTCATCAAGTGGCTGGAAAGAGTCTGGTAGAGGATCAGCTGCAGTAAAATGCAACAAGAATGAAAAAAATATTCAAAAAGTTATTTTGTTAAAAATAAATGGCTATTCTTTATGATACAACTTCTCTGGCAAATTGAATATCTTTCAGTTAGGGTTTATATGTAGTTTAACCTTAAACCTAGAATTTAAACCCAAAAAAATTTATCTTACCCACCTGTCTACCAAGGTACCTATAAATGTCATGGTAGACAAGTGGTTAAGAGCCAGCGAAGGGCTTTATAAAAGATTTTAATGTTACTAGTTAACTCCAGAGCTGGCCAATCACATTTACAGGGCTCTCAAAAGGGACCCCTTTGATCTCTTATTATCCCCCCTTGTGATAGCAAGAAGTAAAAAAAAATGTTAAAAAGTGGAAAGGAAGTGGAAAGAAAAAAAAAAAAAAAAAGAATTGCATAAAATAAAGAGTAAAAAAATAATCAAAAAAATTTAAAGCACCCGTCACCCCCGCACACACTCTATAAACAGCGCAGCACAGAGCGAGCATGTGTACGCAAACATCACTTGTGCCACACATGGAAGGTATCGCTGTTAATGTCGGAGTGAGAGCAATAATTCTAGGGCCATAGTTTACAGTCAACTCTAAACTGATAATCTATAAAGGCTTTTAAAGTGTCACTTATGGAGAAATTTGGGTGCCATTGTTTTTTGTTATTCCACAGGCATTTGTAATGTTAGGACTTGCCATGTTTGGTATCTATTTACTCGACACAACACCATCTTTTATGTTTTACCAAAAATTTAGTCCAATATTGTGTCTATTTGTACTGAAATTAATTTTAGTGTATTTTTCCTGATAATATGGATTTCATAAATAACTAAATATTGTGCAACATAAAAAAATTTACATAATTAACCTCCACCATTTTATTCCCCAGGGTCTCAGAAAATATATACTGTCATTTTTTTGAAGGGTTTATAGTCATTTCTAGCAAAAAAACACAGGTTTTACCATGAGTGCAAAAAAAAAAAAAAAAAAAAAAAATGAAAAAAACTTCCCTGGTAGACAAGTGGTTAACAACCACACCACTGACCCCCAACACCAACTTATCCTACCCCTTACCTCGAAATGACCCCTGCTGCATCATACTTATCTTGGCTGGTGTCCAAATTATTGGGGGTGAAAGGTACCAGTCCCACAATGATTATACACAACAGCACCTATATTAACCACTTACCAACCAGGGACCTTTTTTACATTTGTTGGTTACAAGCTAAAAACTGTTTTTTTTTTTTTTGCTAGAAAATTACTTAGAACCCCCAAACATTATATATATTTTTTTAAAACACCCTAGAGAATAAAATGGCGATCGTTGCAATACTTTTTGTCACACGGTATTTGTGCAGCGGTCTTTCAAGCGTGATTTTTTTGGGAAAAATTTCACTTTTTTTAGTTAAAAAATAAAACAGTAAAGTTAGCCCATTTTTTTTGTATATTGTGAAAGAGGATGTTATACTGAGTAAAGATACCATACATGACATGGTTGAAAATTGCACGCACTCGCGGAATGGCGACAAAGTCCAGTACTTAAAAATTTCCATAGGCAACGCTTTAAAAAATTTTAACGGTTACCAGGTTACAGGTGCAGAGAAGGTCTTTTGCTAGAATTATTGCTCACACTCTGGCGATCGCGGTGATACCCCACGTGTGGTTTGAACACTGTTTTCATATGCGGGCGCGACTTACGCATGCGTTTTCTTTGCTGCGCGAGCTCGCGGGGACGGTGTCGCTTTAAATTTTTTTTTTTAATTTTATTTATTTATTGTTAACACTGTTCCTTTAAAAAAAAAATTCTGATCACTTTTATTGCTATCATAAGGAATGTAAACATCCCTTGTGATAGTAATATATGGTGACAGGTACAGTTTTTGGAGGGCCGGGGGTATTCAGATCGCCAAAAACGGTGATTCTGAATACTGTAATTTTTTTTAAATTTGGCGTTATGACGTCGCTTTCTGAATTTGCTGAAGGAGACCCGATTGGAGCCGATGCCGGCTTCTGTCAGGTCTCCTTCTAGCCGGCGGAGGCACCGGATCGTCGCTCCGGTCTCCCAGTGGGACGGGAGGCCGGGGAAGAGTGGCGGAAGGCAGCGGGGGGTTTGGGGGGGGGGGATGTCCCCTCCCGCCCCCTGGGATAAGGGCCAAGCCGGATCGGTCATTATGCCCGGGTAGCCGACCGCCCACTCTAAGAAACGATACCAGGATATAGCCTGTAGCTGCAGGCTATATCCCGGGACAGCCCCTCAAACCAGCCTCCACCTATTTAAGGCGCTGGTCGGGAAGTGCTTAAAGCCCACTGCCGTAAAATAATGCACTCTTTTCGCCTTCCTTCTCTTTGTAAAAGTATAAAGACGCCAAGTGCACAAACCCTACAGACATCATGGCCACTAGGAAAACCTGAACATTTTCAGCTGATCTTATTAGAATCTTTGTCAGTTTGCAGGCGTATTGGAACATGGCAGATGACTACCATTTCCACTAATAAATGTACACAAATGTGTGAAAGACAGACATAAAATTCTGTATTTTTATTTTTTCTTTAAAAATGCTAATTAATTGTAGTTCAATTCTAATGCAAAGCACAGGAACACAAGCCTATTAAATCAGGCTAAACTTCTATCTGGATGGGACTTAGCGTAACAATTCCTTGGTCAAACAAGCTAACAATGCACGGATTATATGTGTCGGCCATAGGAATCACGTGGATTAGACAGTGTGGGAAACTCTGTAATGAAAAATTGCAATATTTCCGAACAAGGATAAACGCAAGCATATGACCAAGTGCACGCTGTGAATGAGTTTGACAAGAACTGATGACTAGGAGTTTAAATTCACTAACTACTTTTTCTAGTACAAAAAGACAGGAAAAAAATATTCATAGGCAGTATTTATAGCCCAAGCGTACTTAAAATAAGGGACATTACTTACCTTCAAAAAGCAAAACTTTTTCTTTAGTTTTAGAGTGCTTAGAATACCAGTCAGGTTTTTATTGTGGTCTGTGCCCCCAAAAGTAAGATTCGTGAGATTTTGATTTCTTTTTCAAAACGAAAAACTTCCATTCATTACAGGGAATAAAATTCATGCGAACCCGATATTTATGACGGATACTTATAAAAAAAGGACAGAAAAACATGATCTTTTTCATCAATCACTTAAATTTGAGGATCAGTAGTCAAGAACAGTTTGAGTAAGTGTCGCACGTGAACCAGTATACGAACGCAAATAGGAACAAGCCTTTATAACGTTAAAAAGTAATGTCTCAAAGGGTGTGACAGATTAGGTGCACTAAGGATACCGGCTGTGTATATTAGGCACGTAACAATC
>BLSH010070464.1:400491-429322 GCA_018402905.1 Glandirana rugosa | reverse complement strand
CCGCAGAGGAGAAGAAAAGACCCCTCAGAAGATGAAAGACCCTGCAAAAGAGCCGAAGAAAAGAAGACTCCGGAGAGGGGAGAAGACCGGCGGAGCAGATTTAATAAAATATTTTAAAAAGCTGTGTGGTATTTTTGTGTACATATTTCTTTCCAGGTAAATGGGTAGGGGTACGATGTACCCCATACTCATTTACATAGGGTGGGGGGCCGGCATCTAGGGGCCCCCTTGTTAAAGGGGGCTTCCAGATTCCGATGAGTCCCCGCCCGCAGACCCCGACAACCACCGGCCAGGGTTGTCGGGAAGAGGCCCTTGTCCTCATCAACATGGGGACAAGGTGCTTTGGGGTGGGGGGCGCAGAGCCCCCCCCTGCCCCAAAGCACCCATACTCCCCATGTTGAGGGAACGTGGCCTGGTATGGTCCAGGAGGGAGGGGGGCGCTCGCTCGTCCCCATCCCCTTTCCTGGCCTGCTGGGTTGCGTGCTCGGATAAGGGTCTGGTATGGATTTTGGGGGGGACCCCACGCTGTTTTTCGGCATGGGGGTCCCCTTAAAATCCGTACCAGACCAAAGGGCCTGGTATGCTCCTGGAGGGGGACCCCATGCCAGTTTTTTCTTTAAAAATATGGTGTGGAGTTCCCCTTCAAGATCCCCAGAGCACAAGTCGCATGCCAAAGTCGGATCAGTGAAGACACTGATACGACTTTGATCCGACTTCAATGCCTTTCAATGGGCTGAAGTAGGATCAAAGTCGGACAAGAGTAGTACAGGAACCTTTTTCAAAGTCGCTCCGACTTTGAAAAACACATGTCGGAGCAATTAAGACGGCTCTCATAGGGAATCATTGTTTTTGTGACGTAATGCAACTTGTGCTCTTCATGTCGGTCCGAGAATCGGACTAGTGTGAACCCAGCCTTACTCTGATACCCCTAACTAAAATCTAGTGGAACCATTTGCCTTCAGAAGTCACCTAATTAGTAAATAAAGTCCACCTGTGTGTAATTTAATCTCATTATAAGCCTAGGTTCACATTGATGCGATTTGACACGTCAAATCGCATGCCAATTTGGTGGCTATTGCCTGCAATGGCGCCCACCATCCAAATCGGCACACCGATTCTCAAAAGTAGTTTCTGTACTACTTTTGGCGATTTTAGGTGTGATTTTCATAGACATCTGTGCAGAAAACCGCACAGATGTCTCTGAAATTGTCGGACTGGCATGCGGGAATGAAATTGTGCAAGTGCAGCTGAACTTGCACAATTTCATTCCTGCAGCAGTGTGAACCCAGGCTAAATAAAGCGGTTTTGTGAAGCCCTCAGAGGTTTGCAAGAGAACCTTAGTGAACAAACAGCATCATGAAGGCCAAGCAACACACCAGACAGGTCAGGGATAAAGTTGTGGAGAAGTTTAACCACTTTCCGGCCGCAGTCTGACGGCAACAGAGTGGCTCAATATCGCAAACCGCTGCAATGTCCCTCACTGTGAGCGCGCGCCGCTTGAGGCACGCTCACTGTGTTCGGGGGGGCCAGGGAGTGGGTAGGGTGGACTCGATCGCCGCCGGCTACCTGCGATGTCCCCCCCGCAGTGAAAGAACGGAGGTCCGTGTAAGTAAACACGGATCTCCATTCTGTTAGAGGGGGAAGGGCTGTGGTCACAGGCTTCCTGTATATGGAAGCCATGATCACTCCTTTCCCCCAGCCAGGCCAGCCCCCATACAGTTAGAACACGCCCAGGGAACACAATTAACCATTAGAGCGCCCCCTCCAGGTTAACCTCTTCACTGCCAATGGCATTTACACAGTAATCAGTGCATTTTTATAGCACTGATCGCTGTATAAATGCCAATGGTCCCAAAAAAGTGTCAAAATGGTCTGACATGTCCGCTGCAATATCGCAGTACCGCTATAAATCGCAGATCACCGCCATTACTAGTAAAAATTAAAAAAATATAAATAAAAACCCCAGAAATGAATTCTCATCCGTAAACACGGCAACTTTTGCGCAAACCAATCAATAAACGCCGATTGCGTTTTTTTTACCAAAAATATGAGGAAGAATATAAATCGGCCAAAACCGATGGAAAAAAATGTTTTTTTATATTTTTTTTTTTGGATTTGTATTTTAGCAAAAAGTAATAAACTTGTTTTTTTTTTTTTTAGCAAAATTGACGCTCTTCTTTTGTTTATAGCGGCAATCAGAAATGATGCAGAGGTGATCAAATACCACCAAAAGAAAGCTCCATTTGTGGGAAAAAAAAGGACGCAAATCTTGTTTGGGTACAACGTCGCACGACCGCGCAATTGTCAGTTAAAGCGACGCAGTGCCGAATCGCAAAAAGTGCTCTGGTCCTAAAGTGGGAAATCCTTCCGGGGCTGAAGTGGTTAAAGCAGTTACCTTTTAAAAAAAATATCCCAAGCTTTGAAAATCTCACGGAGCACTGTTCAAGCTATCATCCAAAAACGGAAAGAGTATGGCACAACTGCAAACCTACCAAGACATGGCCGTCCACCTAAACTGACAGGCCAGGCAAGGAGAGCATTAATCAGAGAAGCAGCCAAGAGGCCCATGGTAACTCTGGAGGAGCTGCAGAGATCCACAGCTCAGGTGGGAGAATTTGCCCACAGGGCAACTATTAGTTGTGCTCTTCACAAATCTGGCCTTTATGGAAGAGTGGCAAGAAGAAAGCCATTGTTGAAAGAAAGCCATAAGTTCCATTGGCAGTTTGCGAGAAGCCATGTGGGGGACAGCAAACATGTAGAAGAAGGTGCTCTGGTCAGATGAGACCAAAATTTTATTTTTTGGTCTATAAGCAAAACGCTATGCAAGGCAGAAGCGAACACTGCACAGCACCCTGAACACACCATCCCCACTGTGAAACATGGTGGTGGCAAAATACTTATTTCACTCATTAAAATGCAAATTCATTTCTAACTTTTTTTTAAATGCGTTTTCTGGATAATTTTGTTATTCTGTCTCTCACTGTTAAAATAAACATACTATTAAAATTATATATATATATATATATATATGTTAGATTAATGTATATACACACAACAGAAGAGAACTTTCTAGGCTAGATAAATCTTTTAGCAGCTATAACATTGTATTTATAATACATGTGTACTTGCAGTGCACTATGTATAACACAATAGGGAACTGTCTTTATAGAAGAAGCTCTCCAGTTACGGTGTGGATCTTTGCCACCGGCATGCACCAAGAAACTTACATTATTTGTGATATACACACATTAATGAGGAGAAGCTACATTCGGAATACTGCACCTTACAAACAACCAAAGTCAGCATTTGGACAAGTTTCTCCGTAGCACTCAGCAGAGGATGCTGCTTTAAATATTCCATTCTACTAGAAGTCCATCAACAATGACTGTGTGCAGAGTAAAACGTGACTTATTACAAGAACACGACTGCATAGAGTCTCACTTTTAGCACTTTCTAGAACTTTCATTTCATGCAAAATTAAAATGTTACACGATAGATTGAGTATAAAAGAGTTTTTACAAAAACACTTACCCGACTAGAATTCCTGCACTCTATGGCTCAGGCGTCATTGTATGTACATTGTAACGTAAAAATGTGAGGTCGTTACGACCACAGTAACCTTTAAATTCAATGAAAGCAGCGAAAAAAAAAAAGAAACTTGGTTCTGCGAGCATGATCACAGCACAGCAATTTAATACACCTTATCATGTGGTCTGTTGCTATAGCAATTCTGAATCCAGCAACTCCCGTGCAGGCAAACGACAAAGGGCCCCCCCACCTCCTCTTTTCTGCGGTGCAAGGTAATCTGTCGCCTCTTCCAACCAGGCAGATCTACATCACCTTTCTCTGCCTAAAGACTTTACAGCTTACACTGGAGCTACTGTAGAGGTCCAAATCACAAGATTAGTCTAGGTTTACACTGAGAAGGTTGGGGTTTTCTAATGCTATTAAAGTTATATTCACATAACATTGTAACATGTGAAATCTAGCAGTCATGTCACTCTGACTTCACATGTCTTCAATAGCAAAGTATCATGTGTCATTATTGTAAACCATCACGAACCCTGGCCATTCAAACAGACCACAAGGGACAAATGCATACATTGTGGTTATAAGCAAAGAAATCCACAAATCAATCTGTAGATTGGGGCCTTACCACTGCACAGGGGCACCAGTCACCCCTATATTATCATCAGGAGGGTGGGTGACTACACAGAGAAGGTATATTTTAATGCTAAGGGTACAAATAGTTAGCCCTATCACAACAATTGGTGGCTGCTGGTGGGTTTTTTTTGGGGGGGGGGGCAGCAAACAACTACCCCCTCCCCCGGGGGGGCGGCGGCGGCGTGGCAGGCCCCATCTAGGAGGCGAGGTGCGGGCAACGACTTCAGTGTCCCCTCCAGAACAGCGGGGGGCCCCATCTAGGTGGTGGAGTGCGGGCAGCGGCTCCAGTGTCCCCTCCAGCACGGCGGGTGGGCCTCATCTGGGTGGCAAGGTGCGGGCATCGGCTCTGGTGTCCCCTACAGCATGGAGGGTGGGCCCCATCTAGGTGGTGAGGTGCGGGCAGCAGCTCCGGTGTCCGTTCCTCCATCAGCTTCCACCATGCGTCTCCACTCTCTTCCTCCTAAGCGCTAGGCGTCCAATAGGATCGCCTGACACTTTGGCCGATTGGGAAACGGGTCTCACGACCCGCTTCCTGATTGACAGGGAGGAGATTTAGTGAGAAAATAGTGAACATTCATTTGCTATCGTCACACAACTGGGTGGGCTTCAGACAGGGTGCTCTGTGCCCATCCTGTTTTGAAGCCTATTAGAGCCTCTGGCTCTAATCTAAAAAAAACAAAAAAAAACAAACAACCCTGCCATTGGAATCCATGCGTCCGGCGCACTGCATGTAGATCAGGGGGCCGGACGCCCTCAGGACAGAAAAGGGGCATATGGGATTTTTCAGGTGTATTATGTCTCAAAGAATCAGTACACATGGAATGTGTTAAAATCCAAAGTTTATGGTAACAATTCACCCTAACATCAGGTTGATTACATAAGGAAAAGAATAAAAACTGCTTTTCCATTTATTATGTAATATACAGTATAATGAATGCATTTGTCTTGAATCCAGAGGATTACAAAAATGGCTGTTTTCAGGTTGGACTAATGAGACTGATATTATGCATGGGGTTCTGTTCTCTAAGATGAGATTCTTTGTATGTTTTTATCATCCTTTCCTTCAAGAGCCCTTTCACACAGACGGGCCAATTGGGTTTGCCTGTCAGTTTTTTAGGTGGACCCGATCGGACCATCCATTGCCCTCTATGGAATGGCAGAGGTCATCGGACATGTGACCATTGGCACCTGACGACATCCGATAAAAACAGACGGATAGAGGATCCATTCCCCATCCTTCTGGCAGTTCAGATGACAATTGGATGTAAGCGGACAGGTGGTCTGTTTAAATCTGACCACCCTTAGAGAAAAGTGGGGTTTATCCGTGTCTGCTTTGCATAAGTGGAGCGGGCACGGACACAGTGCAGCTGGCCCTGCCCCCCCCCACTCCCTCCTCACAGAATTTGATTAACAGCAGCAGGAGCCATTGGCTCTAGCAACTAAGTCACATCCCTTGCTCCAATTTTTCTGTTTTTATTTATGCTAAACATTAAAGTAACCTCCACTTATGCAGTCACATGATTGTAAGCGCCACATCGCACATATGCATTAGGACCTCCCATAACATTTTAGATGCTATGCAGTGCATGCATTCTCAGCACAGTAAATCATTCCCTATAGATGCAAATATGCGCCCGCTCGCTGGTAAACCCCACCCACTAACCCTGTGTACAATCGATATCAACACGTTAAGGTGCAACTTTTGGTTTCCTTGCGTGAATAGAGTTTTGCGCGGTTTCTACTCAAGCCCTGCACCATAGAAACCATGGCTTTCATAATATGTGTGGATTATGGCTAACAAACACGAAACAGCTGTTTGCAACACAGATAACTGGATCTATATTTAGTAGTATCTGAATCCACAGGTGGCTGCAGTGACATAATTAATGATTTGTAACCCTCGATCTCTAGCCATATGAATAAGAAATAATTCACTACTGTTGCAATTAAAGAGCGAAAAGGAGGTCAGCATATATCTCTCAAAAACAACCAAAAAAATGCATTCTATCCGAACCACCACTCCTTTTCATATGCACATTTTTTTATGCATTGGAACACGTTGTTTAAAGACATTCCATTTACTTACAAATAATGTGAAAAATTCAACAAGCAAGCAGTGCTAACCTAGTACCACCACCAATCCCCAATTGTTGGCTAAAACAAGAATAACCCCTATAGGTGGGACTTTAAGGGTGGTGGTACAGGAAAAAATCAATACCACATATTCATATAAAAAATATATTCTTCATTTATTTCACATAAATACACATGGAAAAATGTGAAAATAGCAAAAAGATTTGTACATATCTACATAAATGTCACATTCTGTTAAAAACAAGAGCATGTTCACCAGTGGGCCCACATCAGTTCGAGTATACGTTCTTTAAACTATTCTGCAGTCCTACACAAAAGTGGAGGAGGCCGACGCGTTTCAGGTTCAAGCCTTTCGTCAGGGGCTAGTTGCAGAATAGGTTGGCGTGTCTAGACGCTCGTTATCTAATGGTGACACTTGAGAGATCTTCACAATCAAGAGTGTACAACAGAAGATACCTCAAAAGCGAGCCAAAATCAAAAGGTCACTGCAGGAGTGATTCGGGATTCCAGTCCCAGCATGTGTGTTGTCCTTGTCATATACTCAAGGTCCTGTATTTGGAGGCGAGTGTTCCCGCAAACACTATGCAGGTGTAGTGGAGGCGAGGGGGAGAGGAAATGAGCATCAAAGTTTTCCCATTTCTTTGTGTCAGAACATTATGTTTTTAAAGCATACGTTGTAATATTCCAACACTTCGGTCGTAAGTTTATATCCCCAAACGACGGAATCTGCCTTCGTGCTGCCGGCAGCTGGAGACATGAGGGATTGGAGACGGAGGCATCTCCCATCCCCTCGTTTGTCTGGGGATATAAACTTACAGTGCGGTCCGTGGGGACCAAAGTGTTGGAATATTACAACATATGCTTTAAAAACATAATGTTCTGACACAAAGACATGGGAAAACTTTGATGCTCATTTCCTCTCCCCCTCACCTCCACTACACCTGCATAGTGTTTGCGGGAACACTCGCCTCCAAATACAGGACCTTGAGTATATGACAAGGACAACACACATGCTGGGACTGGAATCCTGAATCACTCCTGCAGTGACCTTTTGATTTTGGCTCGCTTTTGGAGGTATCTTCTGTTGTACACTCGGATTGTAAAGTTCTCCCAAGTGTCACCATTAGATAACGAGCGTCTAGGCAAGCAAACATATTCTGCAACTAGCCCCTGAGGAAAGGCTTGAACCTGAAACGCGTCGAGCTCCTGCACTTTTGTGTAGGACTGCAGAATAGTCTAGAGAACATATACTTGAACTGATGTGGGCCCACTGGCGAAAATGCTCTTATGTTTTTAACAGAATGTGACATTTATGTAGATATGTACAAATCTTTTTGCTATTTTCACATTTTTCCATGTGTATTTATGTGCAATAAATGAAGAATATATTTTTTATATGAAAATGTGGTATTGATTTTTTCCTGTTCCATCACCCTTAAAGTCCCACCTATAGGGGCTATTCTTACTTACAAATAATGAACCTCAACTCAGGAAAAATACATATTTGCACTATTTTTGCCTCTCTTGGAGTATCTGTGCTCTGTGGTGCATTATGGTGCAAGTTTATTATTTTGTTAATGTATACTGTATGTGCCTTGGGGTACCATGCAAAATAAATGGCCACGCACATACAGCATACATGTGTCATATTGTTGCTTTAATTGGGTTGGGTTTTAATGGGTGTTACGACAACACAAAAGAACTAAATGGGATCTTTAAGTGGGCCTAGCGTCTTCATTAGATGCATCTTTTTACATACAGTATCTCACAAAAGTAAGTACACCCCTCACATTTTGGTAATAATTTATTATATCTTTTGATGTGACAACACTGAAGAAATGACACTTTGCTACAATGTAAAGTAATGAGTGTACAGCTTGCATAACAGTGTAAATTAGCTTTCCCCTCAAAATAACTCAACACCCAGCCATTAATGTCTAAACCGCTGGCAACAAAAGTGAGTACACCCCTAAGTGAAAATGTTCAAATTGGGCCCAATTAACCATTTTCCCTCCCCAGTGTCAGATGACTCATTAGTGTTACAATGTCTCAGGTGTGAATGGGGAGCAGGTGTGTTAAATTTTGTGTTATCACTCTCGCTCTCTCATACTGGTCACTGGAAGTTCAACATGGCACCTCATGGCAAAAAACTCTGAGGATCTGAAAAAAAGAATTACTGCTCTACATAAAGATGGCCTAGGCTATAAGAAGATTGCCAAAACCCTGAAACTGAGCTACAGCACAGTGGCCAAGACCATACAGTGGTTTAACATGACAGGTTCCACTCAGAACAGGCCTCGCCATGGTTGACCATAGAAGTTGAGTGCACGTGCTCAGCATCATATCCAGAGGTTGTCTTCGGGAAATAGACATACAAGTGCTGCCAGCATTGCTGCAGAGGTTGAAGGGGTGGGGGGTCAGCCTATCAGTGCTCAGACCATACGCCGCAAACTGCATCAAATTGGTCTGCATGGCTGTTGTCCCAGAAGGAAGCCTCTTCTAAAAATGATGCAAAAAAAGCCTGCAAACAGTTTGCTGAAGACAAGCAGACTAAGGACATGGATTACTGGAACCATGTCCTGTGGTCTGATGACACCAAGATAAACTTATTTGGTTCAGATGGTGTGAAGCGTGTGTGGAGGCAACCAGGTGAGGAGTACAAAGACAAGTGTGTCTTGCCTACAGTCAAGCATGGTGGTGGGAGTGTCATGGTTTGGGGCTACATGAGTGCTGCTGGCACTGGGGAGCTACAATTCATTGAGGGAACCATGAATGCCAACATGTACTGTGACATACTGAAGCAGAGCATGATCTCCTCCCTTCGAAAACTGGACTGCAGGGCAGTATTTCAACATGATAGCGACCCCAAACACACCCACTGCCTTGCTAAAGAAGGTAAAGGACTGGCCAAGCATGTCTCCAGATCTAAACCCTATTGCGCATCTGTGGGGCATCCTCAAACGGGCACTAACATCCACCAGCTCCATGATGTCATCACGGAGGAGTGGAAGAGGACTCCAATGGCAACCTTTGAAGCTCTGGTGAACTCCATACCCAAGAGGGTTAAGGCAGTGCTGGAAAATAAGGGTGGCCACACAAAATATTGACACTTTTGGTCCAATTTGGACATTTTCTCCTAGGGGTGTACTCACTTTTGTTGCCAGCGGTTTAGACATTAATGGCTGTGTGTTGAGTTATTTTGTGGGGACAGTAAATTTACACTGTTCTGCACGATGCACACTCACTACTTTACATTGTAGCAAAGTGTAATTTCTTCAGTGTTGTCACATGAAAAGATATAATAAAATATTTACAAAAATGTAAGGGGTCTACTCACTTTTGTGAGATACTGTATGCCCTTTAACTAACCTGTTACATGCTCTTATATGTTTCCATACATTGCCCTTCCAAACACTCTAGGTTCATCCCAGCTGCAAGTTTTCTAAAGTTCGCCATAGGCAGTTCGAATCTCAGGAACCAGCCGAGATTCAAACCATGTATGGGCAGGCTGAATGTACCCAAGATCGATCAATCAATTTGGGTACAACGAGCCTGTTGGATTCTATATGCGATAACCACTGTGTTCTCCCAGCAGAGAACACAATGGCTCCATGGGAGGAATTTCCCCATCAACACTGAATGGGGGAATTGAGCGATTTTCTTTTGCAGGAAAGAAAATTGCTCTATCTATAGATGGCCTAACAGAACAGCTTTTTGAGGATCTTAACAGATTGGTGAGGGGTTAGAACCCCTGTCTAATTTTTATTGCATTACATCATTCTGCTAGGGAGATTAACCCTCTCAGTTAGACCAGGAGACCACTGTTACACGGAATGAAAATGAGGGAAGGAAATCCCAACTAATGGGACACAGATGTTAAAAAAATCCTGAGAAGATTCAATCATTCCCTACTCTAAAATAAAGAAAAATAATGTACTTTAGATATACTTTAACAGCATGCTAATAATTATAACAGCGGAGCATGTAAAATGTGTAAGTAGAAATTACTTTCTGCATTCATTTTTCAGCATTTTTAAGACAGCCCAAAGCTTAGTGAAAACTTGATAACCTGCAGGGACCTGTCAGAGTTGAAACTTTGCATTGGCTTATAAAATGAGTCCACATTTCACATACACTATAGCTGATTTGACATTTCAATAAATGTTTATCATATACAATCACAATAAAGAGATAGATTACATTAAGTTGGTACCATATTCTTATTCTCATCTTTAATTGCGTATGTGAGCCAAAGCATCAGATCTGAAGATCTGATTATGAAATACATTTTACGAAATAAAATAAAAGAGAAAATTAGTAGGGAATGAATAAAAAAAGAAAAAAAGAATAGGGAATGAAATAAAAATAGGAAAACGTGGTAGTAATCCCAAAAAAGCTGTAGACAGCTGTATCTGTTTGTTTTGAACAAGTGCTTATAAATGGGTGAATCCTTGAATATCCACTTCCTTACTGGGCACTTAAACCCCCCTCCTACCCAGACCAATTTTCGGCTTTCAGCGCTGTCGCATTTTGAATGAGAATTGCGCGGTCGTGCGGCGTTGTACCCGAACAAAATTTTTATTTTTTTTCCCCCACAAATAGAGCTTTCTTTTGGTGGTATTTGTTCGCCTCTGCGGTTTTTATTTTTTGCGCTATAAACAAACAAAAGCGATGATTTTTAGAAAAAAGAACAATATTTTTTACTTTTTTGCTATAATAAATATCCAAAAAAAAATATAAAAAAGAAAATTATTCATCAGTTTTGGCCGATATATATTCTTCTACATATTTTTGGTAAAAAAAAAAATCGCAATCGGCGTATTTTGATTGGTTTGCGCAAAAGCAATTGCGTCTACAAACTATGGGAATAGATTTATGGCGTTTTTACTATTTTTTTTTTTTTTTACTAGTAATGGCGGCGATCTGACATTTTTATCGGGACTGCGATATTGCAGCGGACATGTCGGACATTTTTGACACATTTTTGGGACCAATGACATTTATAGAGCGATCAGAAATTTAAATGTCCACTGATTACTGTATAAATGTCATTGGCAGTGAAGGGGTTAACCTGCAGGGGGCAGTGTAGGGGTTAACAGTGTTCCCTGGGTGTGTTCTAACTGTGGGGGGGATGGGCTGGTCGGGACATGACAGATCTAACTGATCCCAGTGACAGGGATCAGTAGATCTGCTATGTCCCATTCACAAAACGGAGAACCGCCGTGTTTACATCGGCGGTTCCCCGTTCTGAGGCTGCTACAGGTGATCGCCGGGTCTCGGGCGGACATAGAGTCCGCCCGACCCGCGGACACGCCCACAAGAGCGCGCCGCCGCAGGCTGCGAGTGCGCACGAGGGAGGACGTCCATGGACATCCTCCCGGATTTTCAGAGCCGCGCTGTAGCCGTCTTTCGGCTATAGCGCGGTTCTGTACAGGATATATATATCTGAAGACAAGGCTCTAGTCTCTTCTATGGCACATATAGTATCAATTTTGTACAACCAATCTTTTCCATTGAAAAGGAATCAACGTTTTTACCAAATTGAGAAGGTGGATAGTTATTGAATTTTCATAGCAATGTAGTGTAGTGGTATGTAAGAAATATGTAATCTTCTGTCGGCACCTGATTTAAAGTGGTTGTAAAGGCTCCTGCTGCTGTCAATCACATGTGTGAATGGACACAGAGCCATGGCTTCGGGAGCAACCAAGCAGCTTGCTCTGGGGGCACCCGGCAGGAGAGAGTAGCCAGGAGTGCCGGCTTGGGACTTGAGAAAAGGAGGATCCGGGCTGCTCTGTGCAAAACTATTGCACAGAGCAGTTAAGTATAATGTTTGTTGTTTTTATTTTTTTAAAACAAGGCTTTAAACCCTCTCCTATACCCAGTGAAGTGAACAGCCTCAGATGATACATAGAGATGAAACAAATCCTCCTTCATAAGTTTTGCTTGTATGTCTGCAGTCTTCCCATTTCTACACTCTTTGTAAAGTGCAGATCATGCTAAAAATCTTTTTCCTGTTTCAGCAGCACATAGGGGTGGAAGAGGAGTCTGGGCTTACACGGTGCGAGAGCTGATTGGAGGAAAGGTCCACATAGGCAGAGAAACAAAGGAACATGCAGAGCTGTATTATGAATAGACAACCTCTCTATCTATCTCTAAGCTCCCTCCCTAACAAATTGTCAGCTGTTATCTTGTGTGTTGGAGACAGTGACCCTGCTGATAGCAGAGGAAAAGAGTAGCAGACAGAAACTGCACTTAGAGTTTTGGAGTGAGATAAGTAAACACTACAGATATATATGTTTTGGTCAACTTTCATGAATGGGGTTTACAAACACTTTAATAGTGCTTAAAGCCTCACAGATCTGCTTTAGTGTTTCTGGATATTAACATGCCTGTTATCCAACCCTGGCCTGTTTTCCAACCATGACTCTTGTCTGTCACGTGGACTGACCCTTTTCTAATTGCTGACAAAGCCTCTGCCTGGACCAACTTCTTGCCACATCCCTTAAATCGCACTCCTGTCAAGGCACTAATCCCAGTCATCTTCTTAAGACATCCATATCTTTTATGGATCACAGATACTTTTCTCTTATCGTTGCTTTGCCTCCTGACCTTCCTGGTCTAACAGTATAGCATCATGTGATAAACCCTAGGGTAAACCAAGTGCCAGTAGGATAAAATGTACCAGCTATACTCTCATACTACATGTACAGGAGCCAGTATTACAACCAACAAGTGACTTTTATGGAGAGGGCAGCAGGGCAGTGGCTAGCAATGGTTTATCATGTAGTTTATGGGACATAAAAGATGGAATTCAGGACTGTGTTTCCAAACTTTTTGATCAACTGTTCACCCTTTACAACAACCAGCCAGCCCAGAAGTCACCCACAGACATAAAGCGGTAGCACAATTCAGCCCAGTGTTGCTATGCAAGGGATTAGAATCAGGACTGGATGTACTTTTGAGGATGTGCCCTAACAGTTCCACAGAATAAACAAATACCTGCAGATAAGCAAACCAGATTTTTTTCTTTGTCACTTGCAAAAAAAGAAATTAAAAAGTCCTGCGACAATCCCAGCATGAGCAAAAGAGCGAAAGAAAGGTTTATAAGAGTTGTCATTTGTACAGCATAGGTTAAAGTGGTTGTTTACCCATTTGAAAAAAAACAAAAACAATGACAGCCTGCAAGACAATAGCATAATGAGCTAGTATGCACCGAATGCTAGCTCATTATGAAATACTTACCTTGAAACGAAGATCCAACCGAGCTGCTCGGTCCACTCTGTGGGAGCGGACATCTTCCCCCAGATCTTGCTTCCGGGTACGCGGCTCCGGGGCTGTGACTGGCTGAAGCCGTGAGACATTACTCCCGCGCATGCGCGCGGGACCCGTCTCCCCGGCAGTGTCCGCCCCTACTGCCAGGCCTTTGCCGAGACATACACGGCGCATGTGCCGTAACTCCAAAGCATTTTGGAGAGGGAATATCTCCTAAACCTTACAGGTTTAGGGGATATTCATTTTACCTACAGGTAAGCCTTATTATAGGCTTACCTGTAGGTAAAAGTAGTAATATTGGGTAGACAACCGCTTTAAATTGATTTAACATAATGTTATGTTATACATAACTTAATGTTTTCACAGACCAGCCCCAATCCTCCACTTCCCGCTTCCCCTGCCGAGGGTCCTGCCCCTCCCCCCTACTAATTGCCCCCATAGCAATGTTATTTTAATGTACTCTTTCTGGTCCTATACATTATAACATTATAACCTATCAAACTCTTCCAATGAAGACTACAGGCATGCATGGCAGAGGCAACAATTACCACTGTTGCCACATCAAGAGTCCTATCCTGAGAAATGTTGTTGGTGGAGTGAATGCGTGTAGACAGGATGTGGGCGTAAAAGACAGCAGGAGATCACAAATCCTGAGATGCAAAAAAAGTTAAAACAGTAGATCATTAACAAATATTAAAAACATATCCTGTCTCCTTGGGTTAGCATGCACATGTACACACCTGAGGCTAGTTTGAAATCTACTATTTACCTGCAGTTGTCAATATTTTTTACTTTGTTTATGGTTATTTAGCTAAAATTACTTGTATATGTATTACCCAATGATAAATGGAATATTAAACATCCATATTTTAGGCATTTTTTTTTTTTAATTCGGCCTTAAAGTGGCAGTAAACCCTCCTATCATTTTCAGCCAAGGAAGCTGCCATCTTGGCCTCTGGTTAATCTACAACTGCCATGATGCTGCACATGTGATCAGCTATGACACCAGCCATTGGATGGTTTGACAGTTTGGTTTAGAGCACAACCAATGCGAGAGTTATGTTTCCGGCACGTGCCGGAAATGTGACTGGTTTTTAACCTGTTAAATGCATGGGTTTACTACCGCTTTAAGAATTTGGAACAAACGCTTTGAAGAAAACAAAATATTTGACATTTTCAAAATGGCACAAAAATAGAGGGTTCTGCAGCTTGCCATTTCACAACATATAATAGTCTCTTAAATGCTGTGTTTATGCCTTTAAAAGGCAATATCCCATTTCTGCATGTAAGCCTGGCATAAAATAAAATTCAAATATCAGCTGGGAAATGATGGTTACAAGCTATTATTTTCCTGGTGATATTTTTTGTTTATTTCTACCCATAAATATTTAAACATTTTTATTTTTTTTGGCCATTTTGTTAATTATTTTTAAGTGTCACATTTAGTGTGTATATAACTTTGGAATGTTTTCTACCAGAATCATAATTTTAGTGTCATTTTAAACAGGACAAGCAATAAAATAAAATGTATGATTGTTTTTTTACAACACTATTTTTTTTTCTGCTAATGATCAATGTAGAAAAAAAAGTACATTTTTAGTTCAGTCACTTTTTTTGGTTGAACTAGATGGACTTGTGTCTTTTTTCAACCTGAATAACTATGTAACTATGTAACTTTATTGACTATATATTGCATTTAAAAAATGTTTTTTTGGAAAACAATATCAACAAAAGAAAGCCTTATTTGCACTAAAAAGCTTACAGAATATATAAACCCATAATTTCATATTCCTGATATGTGCCTGCTGTACCATGTACTTGTATGAAAAAGTACCCCGTTCTCTTTGTATTGCTTCCTTTGTGTAAAACACCTGGTGTTCCTGCCAGTCCCTATGCTTTGCTATTAAAGACTGACCGCACTGGGCATGATGGCACAGAATGGTCAGTTCTCTAGTTGTGCTAAAAACTCAGCATTCTCTCCTTCAATTACTTGACCTGACATGCCTCCCCCTACACAGCCATTCACTGGGAAAACCAGGGACCAGTGTTTTTTTCTCCCCAAGTTCTCTGAGCTCATTAAACAACTAATTACAGAGGGTATGTGATTACTCATTAAAAAGGGGAAACATATATTTATAATGTTTTTTTATGTATACACAAATGTTTTACCCTCTCATTTCTATTTTAAACTGAATGGGTTGTTTTACAAGGTGAGGGTTTACATATACTTATACAAAGAATATATAGCTTAAGTGATAACAAAATTATCATTTAACAGGCTCAAAGCAGAAATGTAAAGATTGCTATGGTCCATAAGGGGTATATAGTTGTTAAAATTAAGCTAGTTAAGGACCGTATAGCTGCTGCAAGCTCATCATCCCTTTGGATACTAACGAGTTACTGCACAAATATTCTGTGTATTTTCAGCCAAAGTGACACCAATCTCTCCCACAACCAACCTCCCTACAGGAGCAAGTTTTTAAATATATAACCATTCAAACTGCAACAAAATCTTCCTTTTTTCAGGAAATCATGAGGTTGGCAAGGGCAGAGGAGGGGCAGACAAATGACAGAACATCTTGTGTGCGAGTCACAGCACCAGAAGTATAGTGCTGCCAGTTTTTGGCATCAATGAAACTATGGTTTTTACAGTAAACAATAGTGATCCAGACTTAAGATGAGTGTCAATTTTGGCAGCAAATTTCGATTTAGTTTTAGTCATAGTCACCCTTATTTTGTGATGTTGCTTGGTGACCCCTCATATTAAACTCTAAACAGTGGCTGAAAACCCTCCCCATTGGTAGCGCCCTAACAGCAAAGTTGAGTGACTCCCAATGGGTTTAGCATGTTTTTAGCAATACCTTACTTGGCTCACCTTAGTTAGCAAATCCACTACTTAGTTAGTCTGTAAACACCCTGCCTTGAGAGTCTAATTCAGTTCCCAGGTACGACAAGTAAGTGGGATATGTTGTTTTCAGGGAACCACCGGTGCCCCAAAATTCCCAAACATGGACAATACAGGTCTTAACAGGATTTTGCATTCCTCAGTGCACCCTTTCCCAATCAGCAGAATAGTAATCCCCAACTCTACCCACCCATGTTGTTTCCTCTATGCACCACTGCAAGGAAGATTCAAATGTACTAAACAGGAAGCAAGGTAATGCACATCCCATGGGCAGACATAAATCCATATAAAATTGACACTCACGTTTTCAACCTGTGAAATTCCAGCTCTCCAAGTCAATTTTAGTCAATTGAGCATTCCACCCTGTATTTCTCAACAAGCCCAATGTATCTTCAAACATCGCATACTGTACCCTACAAACCTTGTCTGCCATGGAGTTGCCCCTAGGGTAAGAAATGTGCTGTACCAACTGATATTTATCCCTTTCTTTTGGCACCCTTCCCAGCAGTGATACCATCAGACCCTCTATGGGCAGATTTCTGAAAGGGCCCATCCTGCTCAGGCAGACCTCTGCCAAGTTTGTTCCCTAGAGGTCATGGAAATACTCCCACAGATTTTAAATGTACTTGTTTTTTAGATCCAATGGCACTTATAAAACAGGCAGTTGATGACCTGATTCAACCCCTTCCCAGTTCAATTCAGCCACCTCCTTATTTGGCTATGCCTGTACACCTGTACAGGCTGTGGACCAGCCTGTACACCTTTTGGGAGTCAATGCTTCTCCCAGGGGCATACTCCAACTTGGAATGCTTGCTCCCTCAGTTGACACCCACATGCTTCAACTACCGAGCAAACCTTCTACTACAATGTTTTTCATTGTAGGCCCTTAGAGCCCTCTTGCTTTGTAAGCTGAGAGCAACTGCCTTACCACAGAGCCACTAAACTGCCTCGCATTTGAATGACCTTTGCTCTGTACCAGCCTTGACCATAGTTTGAGATCTGACACATCTGAATTTGATTCAAAGGTGACCTCAGCAAGATACATCACACGGTTCTCCTCATCCTCCTCCTTACAGGCTGACCTACTCTCTCTGAAACTCGTGTTGGCCATCCTAACATTTGCTAAGCCACTGCCTTTCGTGCTGTGTTTCTGCAAGATAAACCCAAAGAACCACAGTATCCACCTCCTGGACAATTAATGGGCATGGCTGCACTGCACATGCTAGCCAAATTGGGTGGATATCCCTTCTGCATAGCAAGCCCTTGCATTTGTTTCTTACCAGATGCTAAACAAATTCCATATTGTGCTCATATCTCCCCATTGCCTAGGTTCACACTAATGAAGTGTGGGAACCCCTGCGATCCATGTGCGTTTCCTGCACTGCATTCAAAACGCACTGTCCTTGCAATCTGCAGCGGGTGTCAGTGCAACCTTAGCAACACCCCAAATGCAGGTTGCAAGTGCAGTGTGGTTTCCCACACCAGATAGCATCGTACAACTATACAGATAACAGATAGCATCAAAGATAACGTCACCTGCTTGTGACCTTGATGCCTCCCTCCCAGATGCGCTGAATGACTTCTATGCCTGGTTCAAGGTGCAGAATAACATGGGGGTGAGGAAGTCCATCCCTCCCCCCAGTGACCAGGTGCTCTGTCTAACCACAGCTGCAGTGAGGAAAACTATGTGCAGAGTTAACACACGGAAGTCTGCTGGACCAGACAACATCCCTGGCAAAGTGCTCAGGCAATGTGCACATCAGCTAGCAGATGTCTTCACAGACGTCTTCAACATCTCCCTGAGCAGCGCCACTGTTCCTACGTGCCTCAAGGCAACGACCATCATTCCCGTGCCAAAGAAGTCGACTGTCTCCTGTCTCAATGACTATCGTCCCGTTGCACTCACACCCGTTGTGATGAAATGCTTTGAGAGACTCGTCATGAAGCACATCAAGACCCAGCTTCCACCCGGACCCCTTGCAGTTCGTGTATTGTCCAAATCGCTCCACGGACAACGCCATCTCAACAACCCTTCATCTGGCCCTCAACCACCTAGACAACAAAGACTCATAGGCAAGGATGCTGTTCATAGACATTAGTTCAGCATTTAACACCATTGTCCCTCAGCATCTGTTTGAGAAGCTGAGCGTACTGGGCCTGAACACCTCCCTCTGTAACTGGATCATGGACTTCTTGACTGGGAGACCTCAGTCAGTCCGGATCGGAAACAGCATCTCCAGCACCACCACACTGAACACTGGAGCCCCTCAGGGCTGTGTGCTTAGCCCACTGCTGTTCACTCTGCTGACGCACGACTGTGTAGCAATGCACAGCTTGCATCACATCATCAAGTTCGCCGATGACACGACTATGGTGGGCCTCATCAGCAAGAGCGACAAGTCAGCATACAGAGAGGAGGTGAAACGGTTAATAGCCTGGTGTGGAGCCAACAACCTGTCTCTGAACGTCGACAAAACTAAAGAGATGGTTGTTGATTTCAGGAGAACACAGTGCGACCATTCTCCACTGATCATCAGGGGATCCTCAGTGGAGATCGTCAAGAGCACCAAATTCCTTGGTGTTCACTTGGTGGACAATTTCACCTGGTCACTCAACACCAGCTCCTTTACCAAAAATCCCACCAATGTCTTTACTTTCTGAGAAGGCTGAGGAGAGCTCACCTCCCTCCCCCCATTCTGACCATGTTCTACAGAGGGACCATTGAGAGCATCCTGAGCAGCTGCATCACTGCCTGGTTTGGAAATTGCACCGTCTCGGATCGCAAGACCCTATAGAGGATAGTGAAGACAGCTGAGAAGATCATCGGAGTCTCTCTTCCCTCTATCATGCACATTTACATCACACGCTGCATCCGCAAAGCACACAGCATTGTGGATGACCACACACATCCGTCACACGCACTTTTTACTCTCCTACCATCAGGGAAGCGGTTCCGAAGCATTTGGCCTGCCACATCCAGACTGTGCAATAGTTTCTTTCCTCAAGTCATCAGGCTCCTCAACAAAGAGCTGAACGGAACTCTGTGTGACTGATCTGTACAAACCGGACTCAACATCATCATTCAGTACCACTCACACCCATCATTCAGTACCACTCACACTAATTCACGAACACAAAAAATGTTTACATGCTGTTTTTTTGCACATCTTCCAGGATCACTGCCATTTGCTATTTCGCATAAATATTCTGTCCACAATTTTTCCTGTCACTGTTCACTTTACCTTTGTTGCTGCTGTAGGTTTTAATCTGAACGAGTATGGTCTACATTTTCTTCTACTGTGCACCTTATCTGGTTAGGACAGGTTTACTGGCGGAGCCATTTTGTGCTTTGTGTATTGTGTATTGTTCCACACTGTCCTGTGCTGTCCTGCACTGTCTTGTGTGTCTTTCTGCACTGTTTGCACCAGTTGCACACATGCACTTTATGTGGTGAGGACCTTTCTACTGGTTGTGGGTTTCTGTCTGTCTCTGTGACTGTTGTTTAGGATGTTGTATGTAGCACCTGGGTTCTGGAGGAACGTTGTTTAATTTACACTATGTACTGCATCAGCTATATATGGTTGAAATGATAATAAAAAGCTTCTTGACTTGACTCTTCTTGACAAAAGTACTATGTGATCTGGTTCCAAAATTGCTGCATGCACGACTTTGGTGTGAAGCAGCACGATTTGAGCATTAGCCTGCTTTAATGGTATTTAGGGCCAAATTTAATTCCACGTCCGACTGGAGAAAAGCCAAGATTCAACCAATCATGTATTTACGGGGATGAACCTTTCTAGCCTTACACCAGAATACATAAGACCTCCAAAACCTAAGACCAATCTTTCTGGAGGAAGGCTTTCTGGCCTTCAATAATGACGGTATGACTACATCAGAGACTCCTCGATCCTTCAGTGCCTGAGTTTCAATAGCCAAGGCATTAAACCCAGCGACTGCAAAGCAGGATGCAATACTGAATCCTGAGGCAGCAGGTCTGGTCGAGCCAGAAGCACCCAAGGGTCATCCATAGCCAAGTTCACAATGTCTGCGTACCATGCCCTCCTGGGCCAAGCTGGTGCGACTAAAATTACTGGAGTTTTTTCCTCCAGGATCCTGCGGAAGAAGCTGAACTGGTGGGATGGCATAAATTAAGGAGAAATGGTCCTTTGGTGTTACTAGGGCATCCACCCCAACTTCCTGTGGATCCCTCATCCTTTAGACAAATTTGTATGCTAGAAAATCCACATCTGGTATGCCCCAACACAAATTGCCATGAAAACTATGGGATGTAAAGATCACTCCCCTGGAATCGATTGATGATGACTGAGAAAGATTGCCTGCCAATTCTCTACACCTGGGCTATGTACTGCTAACAGGGCTAGACCATGGCTCTCTGCCCAAGATAGAACAGGATCCATTCCACCTGGGCAGCCTGACTCGTGTTGCTATATGCCACTGTTGTGGCATTGTTTAATTGGCCTCTGACTCAAAGCCCCCGCAGCTGAATGGCTTCTTATCTGATCAGACTGGCATCAGTAGTCACCACCTTATAGACAACTGGAGAAACAACTTCCCCGCCTCCAACTTCTGAGAATCTATCCACCAGTTCAACACCCAAAAGCATACTGGGACCTAGGGACATTTGTCAGTTTAAATACTCCTGTTTCATTCCAACAGGATATTTCTCTGCAACAGCCTGGAATGGAACTGTGCATATGGACCTGCCTTGAAGGGGGCAGCAAACAACTTCCCCAGTAGTCTCATACAAAGACAACTCGAAGGAGACTTGTGATTTCTTGGTTCCGATACCTGATTTCTCAGAGAGGCTCTTTCTCAGGAGGCAAAAACACCTTAACCCAGACCAAGTCCAAAATTAAGCCCAGACATTCCAGACTCCAACGCTGGTTTCTCCACACTGAGAACCCAGCCCAGATTTTCTAGCATACATAATATCACTAGGGATACATTTTGCTTTCACTGATGCGCCGACTGTTCTCAGGAGCAACAGGTTATTTAAATCCTTCAGCAAAACACAGGGCCAGAAGAAACTATTAACCCTTCACTAGTGTCTGCCTCAGCATGTGATGCGTTCTTTTTTACCAACCGTTTAATGTGGTCCTTAAGGCTTTGGTAAGCACCAATGGCTGCCAATGCAGGCTTCATAGAAGGACGTTTTTAACAGTGTCTTCAGTATCTTGTCAGCTGGTTCAATGAAGACCTGGACATTATCAATCAGGCAAGTCAGACTTTTATTATTAAGTCAGGACAACGCTGCGTCAACATTTTTACAAACTTTTCCTCAATTGGATAAAGTTGTGATAACCTCTTTGGTGGCACAAACACCCTATCTGGGTGGTCCCATTCAGCATACATCTCTTCCAAGAGAGGATGCAAGGAAAAAGCTTGTTGACTCTCAGAGAAAGAAGATACAAGAATCACCTAAAAAGACTGGGACTTTATAGGCTCAAGGAATGCGCAAAGATAATATATGAAAAATGTTTAACTATTTATTAGTATTCAAAAAATTGTTGTCTAAAAATGAATGCAATAAAAATTGATGCATACAAAATAATAAAGAATGTGTGGGTAGGTTTTAGCAACCGTATTACTTGTAATAATGCCTTGGTAGAAATACTGATACACAGCCAGAGTGGAATAACAATGGTGGACTGGCGGAAAGGCAGCAAAGGTGGAAAGAAGAAAAGATGGCCTCCCCAGATAGCAAGGCAATTAAATGAGATATGCACTGAGATCACCTGTTAAGGATGAAATGCCCACACAGCCTGGAAGGGTTGTACTGATGATTTGATGGACCCTGTGAAACACGGGTTCAAAGGGATATTGCGCCTAGTGTTGTCTTAGTAGGGGGTTTACAGGCTGTATATAGTATATATACAGAGTATCTAACACAAGCCACTCTTGCCCAAATGAAGCTGGATAAAGCTGATAGAGTAGACTGTACAGCCTGCCACGCTCTGCTACAAATGAGACCGGACTAAGCAAGTCCAGTCTCATTGTAGCAGAGCGTGCAGGCTGTACAGAAGGCAATTCTCACCTAAATATCCATTTAAGCGTGGCCTGAGTATGATCCATCTTAGTGTCCCAGCTGTGGGAATAGATCTGGATAATTAATCTCCTGATCTGTACTGGAATCACTTGAGAATCTGGTACCAGCATACAAAGAGTTATACTTCAGTGACCACCACCTTTCAAACACTGGTGAAATTCCTGGATGGAAGGCAGTTATATATAGGGGGTTTGCCTGTCTATTTTTTCTACCAGTGTGCACATTGAATGATTATAGATGATGTTTTTAGTAGCCAAATCCACCAGCTGCAGTAAAAACTGTTAAAGCTGAGCATTCCGCTTATTTGAGCGATACGCTACAGTGCCTTTCAATCTCCTGAGAAAAAAGTGCAAGTATAACAATCGTTATAGCAAACACCGCAAGCATTTTAGTGAAAATGTGAAAACCAATACTCAAATCAAAAAGATGGCCTCACCATACTTGGATTATGTATAATTAGATGTATAATAACTGTTCTGCTGATTTTTCTGAGTGATCAGAAAGAATCACCTGCCATACTAGTGTCTTACATTACTTGGCAAAAAGCAAACATTCACTCACTTTCTCTTTTATATACCCTTGGGATCTGCTGTCCTCTACTGCCCAAATTTGTAAATGTCTAAATATTAGAGTTGAGCGAACACCTGGACGTTCGGGTTCGCAGGGTCCGTACGAACTTTGGGAAAAAGTCCGGGTTCGGCACCGAACGTTGCCCGAACGTTATCCCGGACCCCGAACCCCATTGAAGTCAATGGGGACCCGAACTTTTAGGCACAAAAATGGCTGTAACAAAGTCCTGGCAAGTGCTAGAGGGCTGCAAAAGGAAGTAAAATGGGGGTAAGAGTAGGGCAAGTGCCCTACAAAAAAAATGGGGATAGGGAAAATAAATTAAAATCAAATAAACTAGGAGATGATTTTTGAACAATAATGTGTCACTTACAGCTGCAGCTAGAACCTCTCCCTTTAGAACTAGGAGACGATTTTTGAACAATAATCTGTCCCTCTAAGCAGAAGCCTCTACCTAGTGCAGTCAGATCGCTCAAAGCAGCAGTATGTGAAATCTCAAATTACTCCCACAATCTGATTGTTGTGTACGATCGTAGCGATCATGGTGTTAGGCAGCGTTTGATATTCTATCTGTCACTCAAAGCAGCAGTATGTGAAATCTCAAATTACTCCCACAATCTGATCATTGTGTACGATCGTTGTGTTAGGCAGCGTTTGATCTGCAATCTGTCACTCAAAGCAGCAGTATGTGAAATCTCAAATTTCTGCAATCTGTCCCTCAGAGCAACAGTAGTAGTAGTAATCTCAGGATGCAGGATCAGATGTTAAAATGTCTGCAATCTGTCCCTCACAAAAACGCCGGCAGCTTCCTCTCCCTACACTAACCCAAGAGCATGTGACATGCAGCACTGACTCCAGCCTCATATAGAGGCTGGGTCACATGATGCACTGGCCAATCACAGCCATGCCATTAGTAGGCATGGCTGTGATGGCTTCTATGGGCAAACCAGTGAAACGCTTGTTGATTGGCTGCCCTGCAGCTATTCAACATGCGAGATCAACTACCAGAATCCGAACGTTTTTTGAAACGTCCGTGTTCGGGTCCAGGTTCCGGACACCCCAAAGTTCGGTACGGACCCGAACGTTACAGTCCGGGTTCGCTCAACACTACTAAATAGATTATGTATGGACTTCCTGTACCTGGGTTGTTGGCTTTGAAACCCCAGAAGGAGGAAGTGCAGTGAAATAGAGAAAGTCTCAGACACGTCTTGTCCATGCTGCTAAACTCCAAGCCAGAAGGGACTAATTCTAATAGTTTAGCTGCAGCTGCTGAGTGTACAGCTATATCCTTGTGACAGAGTGTCTCTGTCCTATTGTTATTATTTCACATGCACAGTGACCGCTAGCTAGGTCTGTGCCACTGTACGTATGTAGTGGACACCTTGCTGTATATTAGTAGGTAAACCTGTTTATTGCAATAGTGATTATTGTTCTCTTGTTATTTTAGTTAACCCTGTCCATTCTGGCATTCTGGTCTGGACTACAGTTGGAAGGAACGCCCTATCAACGCTGATCTTGTCTTCATGTCTCCGACACAAAGACAAGAACTACATTGAGATCATCCTCAGGGGCCCTTGAAACTGAACTTTGCTGCAACATTCATCTGGAGGTATTTCTATTAACCACTGGGCACTTAACCAGACCAGCTTTCAGTGCTGTCACATTTTGAATGACAATTACTCAGTCATGCAACACTGTACCCACATTCAATTTTTGTCCTTTTTTCACACAAGCGGAGTTTTTTTTTGGTGGTATTTAATCACCACTGGGCTGTTTATTTTTTGCGCTATAAATGAAAAAAAGACCGAAAATGTTGTAAAAAAAATGCATTTTTCTTCATTTCTGTTATAATTTTGCAAATTAGTCATTTTTCTTCATACATTTTGGTCAAAATTTATACTGCTACATTTTTTTGGTAAAAATAACCCAAATAAGTGTATATTGTTTGGTCTTTGTGAAGGTTATAGAGTCTACAATCTATGGTGCCAATCACTGAAAATTGATCACATCCGATGTACTGACAGCCGATCTCATTTCTTGAGACACTAACAAGCCAGGAAAGTACAAATACCCCCTAAATTACCCCTTTTTGGAAAGCAGACTTTCCAAAGTATTTAGTAAGAGGCATAGTGAGTTTTTTTAAGTTGCCATTTTTACCCCACAATTCTTTGCAAAATTAAGATTTTTTTTGCCACAAAATTGTCCTATTAACAGGTTATTTCTCACACACAGCCATATGCATACCACAAAATTACACCTCAAAAATACATTCTACTACTCCTTACCACATGTGTGAGGCAACTGTGGTACACAGCTTGGCCACATACAGAGGCCCAACATGCAGGCAGCACCATCAGGCGTTCTAGGGCCATAAATTATACATCTAATTTCCTGACTACCTCTTGCACTTTTGAAGGTCCTGGAGCACCAGGACAAATGGAAACGCCCAAAAAATGACCCCATTTTGGAAAGTAAACACCCCAAAGTATATTTTAGGAGACATAATGAGCCTTTTGAACATGACATTTTTTTCCACAAGTTTTTGGAAAATGTGGAAAGAAAATGAAAACGCATTTTTTTTTTTTTTTTACACAAAGTTGTCCATTTATACAATATTTCTAACACATAGCATGTACATAGCAAAAATTACACCTCAAAACATATTTTGCTACTCGTCCTGAGCATGGTGATACCCCATGTGTGAGACTTTTCCACAGTCTGGCCACATACAGGGAGCACCATCAGGTGTTCTAGGGGCATACATTTTAAATCTAATTTGACTACCTATTATACCATTGTGAGGCAGTGTATTGGCATGAATGGGCCCTGTAGTGGCATGAATGTGGCAAGTATGAGAACCAATGTGGCATGGATGAGCATGAATGAGGCACAAATCAGCCGTGGATGGGGGTGGCAGAGCACGGATGGGATGGCTGAGCACGAATGGGATGGCTGAGCACAGACGAATGGATGGCTTAACATGGATGACTGAGGATGGATGACTGAGCATGGCTGGATGGGTGAGCATGGATGAGGATGGATGACTGAGCATGGATGGATGGATGGGGTGAGGGCAGACTGGCACATTGCAGCGCTGTGGGCACTAAAAATCCTGCCCACAGCGCTGCTGCATCTGATCTCTCCCCTCTCCTCTCACACTGCACTGATCGGTGTGGAGAGGGGAGAGACCAGCTTGACATCTGACAAATGACGGAGCGATCAAGTGAGAAAGGGCCGCTGCAAGCGGCCGTCTACCATGATCCATGATGCACCGGATATTCCCAAATAGGCGCCCCAGGAGACGCGCAGGAGACCGATTCTGGGAAGAGGTCACTGTACATCCTCCTAGAATTAACAAACCACCCTGTAGCCGTCAATCAGCTAGGAGCCGGTTGTAAAGTGATAACTATATACAGACAGGACCATAAATATTGGGACATAGACACAATTCTAATCTTTTTGGCTCTATACACCACCACAGTGGATTTGAAATGAAATGAAGATGTGCTTTAACTGCAGGCTTTCAGCTTTAATTTGAGGGTATTTACATCCAAATCAGGTGAACGGTGTAGGAATTACAACAGTTTGTATATGTGCCTCCCACTTTTTAAGGGACCAAAAGTAATGGGACAGATTAACAATCATACATCAAACTTTCACTTTTTAATACTTTGTTGCAAATCCTTTGCAGTCAATTACAGACTGACGTCTGGAATGCATAGACATCACCAGACGCTGGGTTTCATCCCTGGTGATGCTCTGCCAGGCCTCCACTGCAACGGTCTTCAGTTCCTGCTTGTTCTTGGGCCATTTTCCCTTCAGTTTTGTCTTCAGCAGGTGAAATGCATGCTCAATCGGATTCAGGTCAGGTGATTGACTTGGCTATTGCATAACATTCCACTTCTTTCCCTTAAAAAAATATTTGGTTGCTTTCGCAGTATGCTTCGGGTCATTGTCCATCTGCACTGTGAAGTGCCGTCCAATGAGTTCTGAAGCATTTGGCTGAATATGAGCAGATAATATTGCCCGAAACACTTCAGAATTCATCCTGCTGCTTTTGTCAGCAGTCACATCATCCATAAATACAAGAGAACCAGTTCCATTGGCATCCATACATGCCCACGCCATGACACTACCACCACCATGCTTCACTGATGAGGTAGTATGCTTTGGATCATGAGCAGTTCCTTTCCTTCTCCATACTCTTCTCTTCCCATCACTCTGGTACAAGTTGATCTTGGTCTCATCTGTCCATAGGATGTTGTTCCATAACTGTGAAGGCTTTTTTAGATGTTGTTTGGCAAACTCTAATCTGGCTTTCCTGTTTTTGAGGCTCACCAATGGTTTACATCTTGTGGTGAACCCTCTGTATTCACTCTAGTGAAGTGTTCTCTGGATTGTTGACTTTGACACACATACACCTACCTCCTGGAGAGTGTTCTTGATCTGGCCAACTGTTGTGAAGGGTGTTTTCTTCACCAGGGAAAGAATTCTTCGGTCATCCACCACAGTTGTTTTCTGTGGTCTTCCGGGTCTTTTGGTGTTGCTGAGCTCACCGGTGCGTTCTTTCTTTTTAAGGATATTCCAAACAGTTGATTTGGCCACACCTAATGTTTTTGCAATCTCTCTGATGGGTTTTTGTTTTTTCAGCCTTATGATGGCTTGCTTCACTGATAGTGACAGCTCTTTGGATCTAATATTGAGAGTTGACAGCAGCAGATTCCAAATGCAAATAGCACACTTGAAATGAACTCTGTACCTTTTATCTGCTCCATGTAAATGGGATAATGAGGAATAACACACACCTGGCCATGGAACAGCTGAGCAGCCAATTGTCCCATTACCTTTGGTCCCTTAAAAAGTGTGAGGCACATATACAAAACTGTTGTAATTCCTACACTGTTCACCTGATTTGGATGTAAATACCCTCAAATTAAAGCGAAAAGTCTGCAATTAAAGCACATCTTGTTCGTTTCATTTCAAATCCATTGTGGTGGTGTATAGAGCCAAAAAGATTAGAATTGTGTTGATGTCCCAATACTTATGGACCTGACTGTATATGTGCTTAACTCCACCCGGATGCTTGTTGGGGCCTTTGCAGATGATACCTTTTTGTACATTGGATGTATGTACAATTCTTTTCTTATATAAAGCTTCCATTATTTCCCCTACTGGTGCGCATCTATATACTTGGCTAAAGTTATATGCTGGTTACAGTAGTTCCTCTGTTCCCTATTTCTTTGTAGATTACTGGTTATTTCCCAGGAAGGGAATCCTCTCCATTCAGGAAGGTCCTGTCCTGGGTGTAGGGACTCTCAACTTTAGGATCAATCCCATTCTTCCATTTAGCAAAGGTTCTGGTTCCCTTATCTGCCTACAGGTTTAGGGCAATATCCTGGTTGCGGAGGGCAATTTCTCATAACCCCCCCCCTCCAAAAAAGGGGCTACATACCACATTAATTTCGGACAAACAGGCTGCATTCACACTTGAGCAAACTACAATGGGGCCTTAGGGTTTGTTGAATAGTTATATTCTTTATGTACTTTATGTTGTTCCTTGGTGAAAAAACAAACAAAAAACCTGATTTCATGGGCATAATTGAGATTTGCAATAAAGTCTCAGCACACATAGGCTGATTCTGATGATCTCACAACTTCTATATATAGCTGTCCTACTTACATAGGATGCAAATGGCCTTCAGTATTTATTGTGTATATTGTAAGATAAGGACATCCGTCTATTCCCTTGGTCTTGGAAACGA
>BLSH010070464.1:352897-389451 GCA_018402905.1 Glandirana rugosa | reverse complement strand
GGTCAGCCTGTCAGTGCTCAGACCATATGCTGCACACTGCATCAAATCCTCTTCTAAAGATGATGCACAAGAAAGTCCGCAAACAGTTTGCTGAATATAAGCAGACTAAGGACATGGAATACTGGAACCATGTCCTGTGTTCTGATGGGACTAAGATAAACCTATTTGGTTCAGATGGTGTCAAGTGTGTATGGCAGCAAAGACAAGTGAGTCTTGCTTACAGTCAAGCTTGGTTGTGGGAGTGTCATGGTCTGGGGCTGCATGAGCGCTGCCGGCACTGGGGAGCTACAGTTCATTAAGGGAACCATAAATGCCAACATGTACTGTGACATACTGAAGCAGAGCATGATTCCCTCCCTTCAGACACTGGGCCACAGGGCAGTATTCCAACACGATAACGACCCCAAACAAACCTCCAAAATGACCACTGCCTTAAGAAGTTAAAGAAGTTGAGGGTAAAGGTGATGGACTGGCCAAGCATTTCTCCAGACCTAAACCCTATTGAGCATCTGTGGGGCATCCTCAAATGGATGGTGGAGGAGCGCAAGGCTCTCCAACATCCACTAGCTCCATGATGTTGTTATGGAGGAGTGGAAGAGGACTCCAGTGGCAACCTGTAAAGCTCTGATGAACTCCATGCCCAAGAGGGTTAAGGCAATGCTGGAAAATAATGGTGGCCACACAAAATATTGACACTTTGGGCCCAATTTGGACATTTTCACATAGGGGTTGTGACATGGGGGTCTTTAGCTCCCATGGTAGTTGCGTTTTCAGTGAGGTTGCAACAACCAGGATTTCTGCTTGAGGACATGGCATAGCCCGTGTTTATTAAAAATAAAGTTCAAAACAAAGATAAAAAGGGTTTCCCTCACAGTGGGTTGTCACCATCAACATGCAGCAAACAAACTCATAAGCGATCAGTAGCTCTCCTGGCTACAAGGATCAGTAGCTCTCCTGGCTCATAAGGATCAATAGTACTCCTGGCTATAAAGCGATCTGCTGTGGCGTGACCACGGGTCACACCTGCCTCCTCGCAGATGTCGATGCCCAGACTGCCTCCTGCAGTCTTCAACCCCTGGAGACCACCTGTCTCCCAGTGTGTGTGTGTGTGTGAGAGACACAGATGCCTGGTCCTGACTGCCTTAAAAGGTCTCCACCCAGCTGTACAATGATGGTCCTAGTTGGCCACAAAACCCGGACCCAGGACTGGGGATTTCCTCCCACCTGGATCTCTAAGAAATCCATGGGCTCCAGATCCCGTAGTGGAATTTAAGAAATGAGGAAACTGAAGAGACAGTTTCCTCTTAAATGTGCAACGCCTCTGGAGCCCCTCAACCTGCCAGGTTGATAATCCTGGGTCATCCCTTCTCACTAAACCCTGGCAGGGCAAAGCTTAGCCACAGGGTGTACTCAGTTTTGTTGCCAGCGGTTTAGACATGAATGGCTGTGTGTTGAGTTATTTTGAGGAGACAGCAAATTTACACTGTTATACAAGCTGTACACTCACTACTTTACATTGTAGCAAAGTGTCATTTCTTCAGTCTTGTCACATGAAAAGGTATACAGTAATAAAATATTTACAAAAATGTGAGGGGTGTACTCACTTTTGTGAGATACTGTATATACAGGCAGTCCCTGGGTTACGAACAAGATTCTGTAGGTTTGTACTTAGGTTGAATTTCATTGTAAATTGGAACAGGTACATTTTTAAGTGCTCCTCCAGCCAAAAAATGAATTTGGATAGTATAGGGAAGGATTAACTGGCCATGCAGTGATGTGGGATTGCTGACAAATACACCGGAAAGTACGTGGCAGCATGTGGTGAGAAGCAAGATGGATGCCCAGCAGTTTCCAGAACCAGTGTGTCATGCTGCCTCCATTCTTAAGTACGAGTTGTATGCAAGTCGGATGTTTGCAACTCGGTGACTGCCTGTACGGTGGTGTAATCGTAAACAACAGTACAGTGTACAGGCCCATGCAAAAAATAGAATTTCAATAGCAAGCTTTATGCAGGAACTATGCTGGCAATTACACTGAACAGGCTTAGCCACCCACGTGCAAGAGCCCTAAATTAAATGCATTTCCTAAACTCCCAAAATTTTGCTGGACAGTCCTAAGAGGGGCATGGCTTAGTAACATTGTGTCGTAAAAAAATTAGAGCAAGACTCCACCTAAAATGGGGTATTCTGTATTATAGGCCTAACAATGCATTATCTTGGAAGCAGGTGAGCCGTGAGATAAAGGACAACCCACTGCTTGTACACCTGATATGTGGAGGGTGCCGAGTCTACACCTGGCAGGATGTACGGGTTAAAGCTTTAGTGCAAACACAATTTATATGAACATTTGTTTTGTAATGTTATCCACAAAAGGTAAATACCCACAGACAGACATTTTTAAGCAAGTATGATTATAGACATACAATCCAAGAGTATGGAATCCTCAACATAAAGGGCAATACCAATCAGTTATGTATATAGCTGAATTACATATACAGAAATATTTTATCTGCCAAAAGGTTGTTGAAGTTTAGCATTCCACTCCCTTTTCCTCAAAGTGCTATATGGCTGCATGGAGTTTGCATTTTAGCAGACTAGACTGTCATACTGGTGACGCACATCATGCTCTCCATCATCTTCTCCTGCCCATTAGCAGCCACTTTCTATATACAAGTGTGGAATCTCAACATGTAGATTATATATTCCCTATAACCATGTTATCCAACATAACAATTTTTTATGAAGCATTTATGAAAAAAATATTATATCCACATACACAACCAGCACTTAATGACAAATATATGCTTTAAATATACAATGTTGCAAAGTCCACAATCTTTCTGTAGAACTACGTTTCATTCACCACACAAAAATTGTCCTTGCAAATGGATCCACCACATTCAACCAGACACATTTTCCACAACACTGCGGGCCACTTCACACCAGAACATGGTGCAGGAAAAGCGCATTTTGTATGCGTTTTCCACACCAGACTTGAATGCCTTGCCCTCGCAATCTGCAAAGGGGGCCAAAGCATTGTTATTGGCACCCCAAATACAGATCGCAAATGCAGTGCGTTTGCGGGCACCAAAATGCATGGTACCATTGTACCATGCGAGTTGGTGGAGTGTGCTTTTTAAAAGTAGTGCATGCATTCTTTTTCTTTTTTGCATTCCGGTTTGATTGGAGCCCATTCAAACAAATGGGCTGTGAAATCTTGCCACATTCCTGTGCGATCCCGGTGTGAAGCCCTGCATGTGTTCTGAACTCTGCATCAAATGGGCTCCAACTGTGCTATTCACCACCATCTTCAGAAAGGCTTACTTTTCAGATGAGGCGGATATCAAATTATAAAGATCAGATGCACTTTCATTATTATCTCTAGATCTTTCTTGGAAAAAAACATCCAGATAAATAAACAAATTTCATAAATAATCTTTTTTTGCATCAAAACTCAACTCGTCCACTCATCCAACTCAATCTCCTTACATTCTCCCAATGTGGGAATGATATAAAGATAAAATATAATCCTGTAGTGTAAAGTGCTTTATTAAAAAGCTGAACAAAAATATATAGTTATGCTAATATTTCATAAGTGCACCACACACACACAATGATAAACATCATCAAAGTAAGGAAAGATAGTCATCCATGTTGGGCCATCAAAAGACTTCATCAGGAACATCAACACAAGGATGGAGTTTACTAAAAATAGGAAAACTGACTGCTCATGTAAACTTAGACTATTTACATGGGATTCTAATGGGTGCTCCAGTACACTGGTGTCTGCCTAAAATGAAAGAGTGCAAGTGTGGAAGGTTGTAGCATACAGCTGCTCTAATACATTAGAAATCGTGCCTTAACTAGCGAAAAGGTGACAAAGGATCCAGCAAGAATTTGTCATCCTGCTGAGTTGCATTAATTCAGCCCATTCAAATGAATGGGCTGCCACCCTAAAATGTTCAAAGAATGGCTCCATTTTAGGCAAAGATGTGCACCACAATGCATGGAAGTATGTTATTTTATGTTGTTGCTGTGCCGCGCCCCATTGTGATAGGGCTTTGCTGCTATAGTACATAGGGAAGCCCTTCAAAATGAATGGCATTGCTTACACAAGTAATGTACAGTATGTTACTGCAATGCACCAGAGTGGAAAAATGTGTTTAAGCCCTAAAAGACGGTCACTATATAAACTAGAAAAAAACATAACAGGCATGCCACCCATAAGTGATCTTTTACTCACAAATAGAATCTGGTCGACTAAACCAACCCTTGATCTGCTACATCTTGGGTGCACCAACAATCCGTGTCGTAGTATTTAACGTTTTTACCGTCTGCCTGAGAATGCTAAGTGTTCCCACCCACCTTTATGTGTTCAGCAAGTCTTGCCAAATTTTACATAACATAACATACAAAATGATAATGGCCACAGCAGGTATGAAAACCCAGATAACAGGGAAGAGGAGACCCCTGAGAGATGCAAAAAAACTGGCAAGAGGTTTAATTTTCCAACATCTGCCAAAAACGTAAAAAAAAGAAAAAACAAAAAAAAAAACCACAAACAAAACAAGTCAGATTTGGGTAAAACTCACTCTGTTAAATATTTTATTGGGTCTTGGTAACAAATATCTGAAGACTCCATTCCCACAGGTGCTGATGCCCATAGACTGTGAATGGGCCATGGGTTTATATGCCCTGAGCCTCCAGGTGCCGCGTGGAGGCAGCTCATTTAAGTGTATGGGGACAAAGCAGCTACAGTATTGGTGACATGTATAATTTCTCAAATTTTCAATAAGAACTATTGGAAAAGCATGTAGGCAAGGGGCCCTGAACGCACGCGGTCCGGGTTCGGGGCTGCTCACCCACATCTGTCAAATTAGGACATGCAGATGTGTCTTTGTAACTGCTAAACCCCCATACACTTACATTGGCTGCCTGAATGCAGGACCTGGTGGCTCAAGCTGCATAAACACCCGGCATATTCACAGCCTATGGGTCTCAGCACCCATGTGAACGAGGCCTAAAATCCCCCCCTACCATAGAAGCAGTGTCCGCTCTAACGTAAACTTCCGAGTGCAGTTGGGGGTAAATGATTGCCCATTTATTTAAATACTTTCATAAAAACCAGCAAAGCCTTCCAGACTGATGTATAGCAATCAAAGCAGGCCTTCATCTCCACTTAAAATTGAGCTATAAATCACAGGAACTGAGAGAAAAGAATATCATTAACCTTATGATCTTTTATCACCTCTGCTCCAAATGAAACTGCACTGAAACATGTAATTCCCATTATTAATTGTGCTTAACCTTAACTATGGGAAGACGATCAGGAGGTCTGGAAACTGGAGGGCCGAGCTGGAGACAAATGCAGCACTAATAATCATGCGTGCAGGCCTGAGCCATATCTCATAAAGGCAACAAACCTCTCCAGACACCAAAGGCACTGATTTATCTGCAGGCTTCATGTGTAAGAACCGCTCACTGCTAACACTTCCCTTGGTGAAGATAGAGAACTCTCCTGATGTTTCCCTTTGTAGCCGATATGGCTGCTCCTCCCTGACAGCTTTTCTTGTGATAATACAAGCCAGGCCTGTCATTCTTTAGTCTCATCAACGTACAGCAATTCTATTAGGCAATGTGATAATCCTGAAATGATTTCTTCTTTTCCTATATCCTAAGCACATACCTCATCGTGTTTGGGGCTCTTTTTATGCACATTTGTATGCCTATTTTTGAGTGTTTTTGTTATATTCAATGGAAAGCTAGTTACTGGAAGAAGATGAAAGAAGTTGTGTATTTGGGTGTTCCTATTGAAGTCTATAGGGAACAAAAATGCCCCAATGAATCTCTTGTACATTTTCCAGCTTTGCGTCAAACTTCAAGCGACAAAATGCTTGTGTGAGAACAGGCACCATAGGATATAATGGGTATCCTCATGTTGAGTGCTGCAGCACCTCTAGATTGCTCAGGTGTGAACCAGGGCTTATAATTGGTAACCGAGAAATGTTATTGCAGAATCATCTGCAAAAGATATTTGACACCACAGGGTGATCATTATATCTGCAGGAACATAAACTAAGAATTTCCAGATGGCTGCACTTCAATTGAACACCGCTTTATTGTGCAAGAAAAGTCGTACATACATGAGTACAATCATGGCAGAAATGGAAACGGACAGGGCCTAGCAGCTAACGCGTTTCACATCTCATATTGACGCTTACTCATAGCTCATATGAGTAAGCGTCAATGTGGGACGTGAAACACGTTAGCTGCTATGCCCTGTCCATTTCCATTTCTGCCATGATTGTACTCATGTATGTACGACTTTTCTTGCACAATAAAGTGGTATTCAATTGGAGTGCGGCCATCTGGAAATTCTTTATGTTCTTGATACTACGGCAGAGCTTGCACCCATACTCTGTGGACTGGTGGATAACCTGGCTTGGAGCGGGTGTTTGTTTTCCTTGATCTGCATTCTAATTATATCTGCAGGCTTCATGGATCAAAATCCAACCACTGTAACAATAGACAGGGGCAGGGGCGGACCAAGTGGGGGGTGGGGGGGGGGGGCGAACCGCCCCGGGTACCATATTTTGGGGGGGGGTGCTCAGTCACAGTGTGGCATCTCTAGTGGGGTACGCTCCCGCTCTGCACATCTTGAGGGCGTCAAGAGCCCTGGCTGCTCTTTCTCTTTTTTAGGTGGAGTGGAACACCCCTTCAGCGCCGCAGTGGTATGGTCTGGTGACTGGTCTGCGTCCGTCCGTCCGTCCGTCCGTCCGTCCGTCCGTCCGTCCGTCCGTCCGTCCGTGACAGCCGCTCCAACATATTGTCACTGAACTGACTGCTCTGCTTCCTTCTTCTGCTCCGCACCCACCCACCCACTCCTGCTGTGCTGTAAAGCCAGGCCTGAGGTGGCCCGCCATCATGTGAGTACTGTCAGTTTAGTTTGGAATGTTCTCTGCCCGCCTGACAACGTTTCTAGAGAGTGCCAGTGGTGTCCTCCTCTTGCTAGGCTAGCTGCCGAGTGCCAACCGCCCTGTGGCTGAGCTGGCCTGGGCCCAGGCCAGTGCACGCGGGGGCGGGTGCGGAGGGGGGGGTCTGCGTGGTGATGATGTTGCTGCTGCTGCATTGAAATGCATGACAGCACTGGCAGTGTGTGCTCCTCACCTGAGAAGAGTTTGTGAAGCCAGGGGGTGCGTGTGTGTCCAGTCGCTTGGCTGCTTCGAGCTTGTGAGGGATATGATGAGGTGATTTGAAAATCTCCAACTACTTGAACAATTTCTTCTCATCTTCTCATGGCATGAGCTTAAAGAGCATTCTTCTTGACATGATCCTAAGAAATCACAATGTTGTTAATACATTTTCTTTTTGTCATTTGGACCTTTAGCCTGGGTTCAGACTAATGCGATCCTCAGAGATCGCATGTGATTAGCACTCGAACTGCAGGTGCCAATCACATGCGATCTCTGAGCAGTGCGAGTTCAGCCATACACTTATATGGCTGAACTTGCATTAGATTCGCAAAAAAAAAAAAAAGTACATGTACCTTTTTTTTTTTCCCGCACTAGAATCGCATCACATGGGTGTTCTCACCCATGTGATCCGATTCATGTGCGAGTGCACAGTTCGCACTGCGATCTGTGAAGAAAACTGGGAGTGTCATTAACTTTGGAATGACACCTGCCAGCGGTACGCAGAAGGCAGTGTGAATGGACTGAGGGAGTGATGCGATGCAGGAACCAGCTCTATAATTGTGCCGGTTCCTGCATTGCACATATGTGAACCAGAGCTTAGGGCTCACTGCACTGCAGCACTGCTGGAACCCTGCGAATCCACTGCAGGTTCCTGCATCTCTTGTCACACTGCCCTATGCGAACTGAAGGGAGGTGTCAATAAATTGTTAACAACACCCCCTTTTCAGTTCGCATCTCACAGTGGGAACTGCAAACTCGCACATCAGATCGCATGGTGTGAAGATTTAAAATTTATGTGGGTGTTTTTAAATTTTTTGGGGGGGGTGCCAGATATAGGATCCGCCCCGAGTGCCAAATACTCTAGGTACGGCCCTGGACAGGGGTCCAGCTGCTGCTTACACGGCGGCTCTAAAAGCAAGGTATTGCTACATACATTTTCCTCTCCTCTGGAACTTTCATTTAAATTTTCAACAGTGTCTATTGAATTCAAAAACGCCTCTCCTTTGCATGTGTTCTTTGTGAATACTTCAGAATAGAATATATTCAATCCCCAGGAGCCCCCTCCATTGCAGATGGTGCACTATTCACGCACCATCATATCCCACATTGTGGACCAAAAGCTGGACAGGAGTAGAGCAAGGCGGATAGAAGGGTGAGAGAGCAATTGTAATTCGTTAGTTTAGTAATTCACCATATTTTTCCTTCACAATCAGGCTTCTGTGGGTAACCTTAGCCATTTATGGTGGACTTGGCCATCTATTAAGAACTTCTGGGAAAAGGTGATTAGCCTTTATAATCGAGTCAAGGACGAGTTAATTTCTAACTCCATAGAAATGGCCTTACTTTATCTATTTCCTGAATCGCTGTCTTGGGTTAAGAAATCCCTTCTTGTCTTCTTTGTCTCAGCAGCTAGACAACTGATACCAAGATATTGGAAATCCTCAAGATATCTTTATTCTTAGAATGGATTGAGTCTCTTAATGGTATTATGCGTATGGAGGAACTAGTAGCCAAAAATAAGGATAGGATTGAAACGTTTAATAAAGGTATGGTTACCGTGGATGTCATTTAACCAGTTCAGATCCGCGCTATAGCCGAAAGACGGCTACAGCGCGGATCTTAATTGCCCGGTGGACGCTGCGTGGGCATGCACGTGGGTCGGGCAGACATCGAGACTCGCCGATCACCTGTAACAGCTGCAGAACGGGGAACCGCCAATGTAAACACAGAGGTTCTCCGTTCTGTGAAGGGGGACATAGCAGATCTACTGATCCCTGTCAGTGAGATCTGTTATGTCCCGACCAGCCCCCCCCCCACAGTAAGAACACATGCAGGGAACACAGTTAAGCCCTTCACTGTCCCTTAGTGTTAACCCCTTCACTGCCAATGACATTTATACAACAATCAGTGGACATTTAAATTTCTGATCACTGTATAAATGTCATTGGTCCCAAAAAAAGTGTCAAAAATGTCCGACATGTCTGCTGCAATATCGCAGTCCCGATAAAAATCGCAGATCGCCGCCATTACTAGTAAAAAAATTAGTAAAAACGCCATAAATGAATTCCCATAGTTTGTAGATGCGATAACTTTTGCGCAAACCAATTAATATACGCCGATTGCGTTTTTTTTACCAAAAATATGTAGATGAATATATATCGGCCAAAACTGATGAATAATTTTCTTTTTTTATGTATATTTTTTGATATTTATTATAGCAACAATTTAAAAATATTGTTCTTTTTTCAAAATCGTCGCTCTTTGTTTATAGCGCAAAAAATAAAAAACGCAGAGGTGATCAAATACCACCAAAAGAAAACTCTATTTGTGGGAAAAAAAATGATAAAAATTTTGTTTGGCTACAACGTCGCACGACCGCACAATTGTCATTCAAAATGCAACAGTGCTGAAAGCCTAAAATTGGTCTGGGCAGGAGGGGGGGTTTAAGTGCCCATTAAGCAAGTGGTTAAAGATTCTTCTAGACTATAGGATTTTTTGGTTATATGTCAGTGATTGCTTACACTTAAGGATTCATAAAGTATACAATAAGGGAATAGTAACTATTGTGATAGTAATAGACAGGCACATTTATTTTTTTTTTGTTATGGTTTTGTTGTGATCTGTTATTTTTCTTGTTTTTTCTTTTTTGCTATTATTGTTTGGTTGTGATCTGTTGTTTTTTTCTTTGTTTTGTTGTGATCTGTTGTACCTTGTATTTTGTTTGTTTTTTTTTAACTAATAAACAGATATTGAAGTAAAGTTTAGCAACAATGACTATGTTACATGAACAAGACATTCAGCTGATAATAAATATTGGCATTCACAGATATTTTGAACAATGTGTCATTCATTTCCTCACACTGCCTAACAAACTGGAGCACACCCAAATACTAAGTTGTATTCACACTTTTCCAGGAGCAGAATAGGGCTGCATAGATTTATTACAGTCATTTTAATTCTTGTCAAAACTCCCATTACCACTTCAGTTCTCACACCTCTATACCTTATACAAGCCAAATTATTAGATGTCAGACATTGATTAATTAGGCAATAATAGCACTTATCGGCAATGGCTATTTATTGCAGAACTAAAACTAAAAATATATTTAAAAAAAGTATAAAAATCTAATTTTTCAGTGGTGTAAAGCATGGCTCTAGCAGCTTATACAACGTTTTCTTTCTACATTAGTTCAGCTGTGCTTTCAGGCTCAGTGAGGCTGCATCCTCTGATGTCAATGTTACTGATGTCGGAATAATCAGATATTCTGACCTGACCAAGAATGGATCTCCTGTTCTAACTGCTGCAGGGCACAATGGAGGGGGTCAGAGAAAAATGCTGCAGTCCTGTCCTGTTTCCCTAAGGGCCGGTTCACACTAGATGCGGTACAGTGCATTTTTTTTTTTATGCATGAAAAACTCAAGGAAAGTTGATCACATTAATGCCAATGCCATAGTTCACACCACTGCAGTCTGTTCCAGTGCGTTTTAGAAAAAAAAATGCTGCATTTTTAATCTACAGAACTGTACTGGACCGCAGTAAAACGTATCAAAAATGCACCGGAAAGCATAAAAAAGCACCAGAACGTACCAAAACGCACCGGAAAGCATTAAAAACGCAGCGGAACTGCCCCTTAAGGTTAAGAAACAAGAGGGGGGGAATGCACTGGACTGCATCAAAAACGTGCATGTAGAAAAGCAAGTGGGAGGCATCATCCAGACTGTGTTTCTATGGTGTGAACTGGCCCTCAAGTGACACAAAAAAAAATAAAATAAATAATCCGGAAGAGGGGGATTTTACAAAATATTCCTGTTGACTTCCGTCCACTAGGTTGCCAATTGTCCAGGAATTTACAAACAGTCCCTATTGTCCATGAAAAATTCAAGCTTAACAAAATTATCCACAATTCCGAGTTTGTTCTGATTTAGGCTTGACTATTTAAATGCAGTGGTGCACCTAAAGGGATGGAGGGATGGGGGTCGGTCTGGCCCATGTTCAGCCATGTTGAGAGGTCCTTTAGGACCACACCCACCGCAGGATGCACACTGCTGCATTCATGGGCATCCGCAGAACTTTTTTCAGGGGGGGGCATCATTTTAAGGTCACCCATGCTCTGCCCCTTTTCGACAATGCCATTACCACATTATCACAGTCAGAGACTGCAGACATAGTACAGGAGAGGGTCAGAAACTGCAGACGTAGGAATGGAGATGTGAGAGACTGCAGACATGGAACAGGAGACGGTCAGAGACTGTGGACATGGTACAGGAGACGGTCAGAGACTGTGGACATGGTACAGGAGACGGTCAGAGACTGTGGACATGGTACAGGAGACGGTCAGAGACTGTGGACATGGTACAGGAGATGGTCAGAGACTGTGGACATGGTACAAGAGACGGTCAGAGACTGTGGACATGGTACAGGAGACTGTAAGATTGCGGACATGGCACAAGAGACTGTAAGAGACTGCATAAATGTGGGGGGTGGGGTGACAGAGAAAGATGGGGGTGACAGACAGAGGGGGGTAACAGAGAGGGGTGAGAGAGAAAGGGGGGGTCAGAGAGAGAGACCCCTAGCCCTGTCTGCAGTCCTTCTAGTGCCCCTATGTCTAATGGTGTGTGTAATGCTCAGTACAGTACCCTGCATGCCAGTAGAATGTCCATGATGGCAAGCAGCTGGCAAGACCGGTTTTCATTCTGGGTGAGAACAGGAGATGCTCTGTTCCTTCTATCGGATCTATGATGTAACATGGAGCGGTCCCTGGCTGCTTGCATTTCCTGCCTGTTCTTGTTCTCTAAGCCCCCGGTAAGTCTGTCTTCTGGGCCTGGGAGCGGTGAGGAGGTTTAAGGAGTCCAAGGTTCAGGCTCTGGGAGGTGCTGGGGACGCTGTACCCGCTGCTCCTGGCATCTGCCACTTTCCTTTCCATCTCCTGGGCTGCTCGCTCATACTATGGAGACCAGGTGATGTTATCCTGACCACCCCTTGAGGCCTTCGCTGTCCTGCTCCTCGCACCAGCTGTCGCCGGCCCTGCTAAACTGTGTACAGGTGCGAGCAGGGCCCGCCATCGGTGCTAGGATAAGGACAAAGTGGGGAACGTCCGATATGATCCCTAATTCCAGGGGGGGGTGCTTGCCCCCCCCCTTGCCCCTACCTACAGACGCCCATGGCTGCATTGCAAGACCACCACCACCAGAGGTGGCACAGAGCAGAGGAAGACTCTTGTAAACTACTCTGTTGCGTCATCTATAATCTCTAAGGCTCGATTCACACGAGTGCGTTTTTTGATGCATTTTGCAGAAATGCAGGGAATTTTTTTTTTAACATGGGTTCCTATGGAACATGTTCACAGCAATGCTTTTTTGTGCCTTTGCATTTTTGGAAAGGGTCTAGGACTTTTTTTCATGCAAAAAGCAGCGTTTTGCATGTAATAGACTTCAATGGGCATGCAAGAAAAACGCAAGTGCTGCGTTTTAGATGCGTTTTTACAGTGATTTGCGTTTTAAATCGGCCTAGCAACAACATTTTCCCAAAAAAAAAAAAAATGCAGAATGTTTTATTCGTATAATATATAATAATAATAAATAAAAAAATAAATAACCCTAACTCCTAATCCTAACCTAAACCTAAACTGAACTCGAGCCCCTTACCCTAACGAAAAAAACATTATAATAAATTAATAATAAAAGAAAAAATAAAAGCTAATGGAAAAGCTAAAAAAGCTGAAATACCTAGCAACAAATGACGCAAAAGATAATCGTTTTCCTATTGGCGAATAACAAAACGCCAAAGTGAAAAAACGCTGCATACAAAACGCACAAAAACGTGCCAAAATCACGCATAAAAATGCCGGAAAAACGCTCAAAGACGCTACGCTCAGGTGTGAATGCAACCATTTCAGAAGCCCAATACTACAGCAACCTGCAGACCTTTCTCCTTCAAGCTGCGTGGCTTGCCCTAGGAAAGCCCATCATCACTTCTTCACTTGTACAGCTCATCTATCCTTAAAACATTTTTATAACATACTTTTAAGATTCAATTTTTAGATACGAGACTGACCACTTGCCATTCCAAAGGCAGAAAAATAATACCAAACCCGATTCCACAACTGAGGTGTCATGAGCTGCAAAGTTTAAAGAGTTGATTTCTCCGCTTTCCAAAAAAAAATGCAGCTTCTGATTTTAGCTTACATTCCACGAGTAGTCTGAAGCGCGGATTTGCGTCATGGCTTTTCAGTAGGTCTCAGCTGTTCTCACTAGCCTTGGATAAACATCACACTTAACTAACCAGTAACAACAGTCTACTGATAGCAATGGCATAACTATTCTAATTTAAAGCAGGCAGAAGGAATAACCAATTATATTATTCTGGAACAGAATATGGTTGAGCATTTCATTGTTCTTGACAAAGCAGGACACCCATTGGAAGGAACACAGCAGGTTTTAGCAGCAATGACCATGTCACAAACAACATTAAATGAGGATGGTAAACTGGTACAGACATAGGTTTACAGGTGAAATGACCAACATGAGGGCTGAGTGAGACAATCAGGACATGTACAGGTATGTGTCAATTCCCACAAAGCAAAAAAGCTTTCTATGAGGGCCACGTAATATACACTCATTCCTTCCTGGATGTAAGCTGATCCATAGAGGTGCCCAGGTGTATTCTCTGTGTGGATTTGGTTTAATATTCTATAAATGTGTATACAATGTGCAGTCTATTCAAGATTAATATTCTATAAATGTGTATACAATGTGCAGTCTATTCAAGATTTTCACTTTCCCAAGGCCTACCATTTACACACACATAGATTTTTGCCAGCTGAATAACAGGAAATCTACCATGTTCCTCCACACTATACAGAACTGATGGACACATCTTCTTCTGATCTGGGTTAATCTAATGCAGTGATTCTCAACTCCTGTCCTCAGGACCCACTGACAGGCCAGATTTTAAGTATTACCTTGGGGAAATGCAGACTAGAATACTGCAGTCACTGAGCAGCAAATGATATCACCTGTGATGTATTTCAGCTATCTTGCAAACGTGGCCTGTTGGTGGGTCCTGAGGACAGGAGCTGAGAACCAATAATCTAACCCCTCTCCCTTTTTTTTCCCCTCTAACATGTCAGGGCTGTGATGGGGGGGACCCAGTAGGATAGTATCCTGACCCATATACACACCTACTTGTAAAGGGGACTAGGTTATGACTTCCATCTCCTCCACAATATACCTGGTTCCCCGCTTTAGCCTTTCCCCTTATGCCCTTCCCGTACCCTCTCTCTTTTTCTTCCCCTCTTCTATCTCTCATTTCCTACATTGACAACTGCCTACTCACAAAGGGCAGGCCGGACTCTCCTTATAGACCTCTCTTTCCCCTTTATCCCTTCATTTACTCCTCTTGTTATTCTGGGGAACCCTCCCCAATTAAGTCCTTTTTGCTTCTGCTTAAAGTGGTTGTCAACCTGTGACAACTACTTTAACCTACAGGTAAGCCTATAATAAGGCAGACCTATTGGTTCCCTGCATATCTACCAAACCTGCACGGTTTAGGAGATATGCAGTGTACTAGATGTGCCGATATCATTTCAGCACATGCGCAGAGAAGAAACGGCCTCCGTGCCGTTTCTTCACTGAGATCGCGCCATGACTGGCGGCTCCTGCGCACATGCCCCGGAAGGAAGAGGGGCTGAAGATGGACGCTGCCTGCACAGGGGACATCGCTGGACGTCGCAGGCTTCATTTGCAGCGAAGTGACACATAATGGGCTACTATGCGATGCATAGTAGCCCATTATGCTTTTACTTTGCAGGGGAATATAGAGGAAGTAAACCCCATCAGGGTTTACTTCCTCTTTAAAAAGAAGGATAGCATCGCTGCACCTAGAACATGTTACATTCGCTATAGGACACCTAAGACCACCTATAGTGGTTTTGTATCACTCGAATTCATAACTTGTATTACCTATGAGAATTGTAACATGCTCTTCCTGCTGCTTATAATTTGTACAACATCTTGATGTTTGATGTATGTGATGTTGGCCTTTCTTAAATAAAAAATAATCCAATGCTATTGGATGCAGCCACGATATGGCTGACAATTTTCTGCCCGACTCCTTTGATTTTTCAACTGAAGTTCTTCGAATGTCAGGTGGGAGGGGGCCAACAGGGCAACCCACAAAGAAAATTTTAGCTGGTTCATCAAGAACCAAACAAAATGTAAACGGTGTATAACCAGCTTAAAGTGGTTGTAAACCCTTTACAACCACTTTAACCTACAGGTAAGCCTATAATAAGGCTTACCTGTAGGTTTCGTGAATATCTCCTAAACTTGCACTGTTTAGCAGATATTCACCGTATATGCATGTGCCAATGTCATCGGCACATGCACAGTGAAGAAACAGCCTGACTGGGTCATTTTTTCATTAAGTGTGCCACTACCGATGGCTCCCGTGCGCACGTGCGGGAGTGACGGCAGCGTGGCTCCAGCCAATCACAGCGTGGGAGCTCATGCTGTGATTGGCCGGAGTCGCCGAACCCGGAAGAAGCAGGTCACCGCTCACATCGGTGTTCGGGGACCGCTGCAACAGCTTAGTTCCAAGGTAAGTATTTCCTAATGAGCTAGTATTCAATGCACACTAGCTCATTATGCTTTTGTCTTGCAGGTTTTTTTTTTTTATTCGAGTTTACAACCACTTTAAAGTAAAATTCCAGGATAAGCCTAACTAATCTTAAAAATGCTCCCTCCCCCAACCTAACACCTTTGATTGAATAAACTATATAAGAAAGATGTATATACTTACCTATTTTCAGGCTGCTCCGGTCATGTGATCCAGCTCCCCTGTGCCAGCCAGTGGCAGCTGCAGAGGAGAGGAGTGAGTGCCAAAGACAGTTGGGCCACAGTGAGCCTCTGGGCGAGGTCAGGCTTCCAGGCATTACCAGTCATTGAAGGCGCTCCCTCCTCTCCCCTGCAGTGAGATTATGTGACCAGACTGGAGCAGCCTGTAAATAGGCAAGTATACAGATCTTTATTTTTTTATAATTAAGATTACTTCGGTTTATCCTGGAAGTATAGCCAAATCTTTTTTGCCCATACTTCTCCTGTGGGTCACAGGAGTGCACTTACTTTTGCTCTCTTGAGACCCAGAGTCAGCAGACAGTGGGCTATTGCCCGAATAGGAATAGGAAAAATCTCTAGAACGAATGGTTAGCAGCTGTTACAGCAACTACTCCCAGAAAGGAATCTATTCAAATGCAACCTTTACTATTTATATCAAGCAATACAATGGAGAATCATGACATTAGTATTTAATGGGCTACACAATACAGTACTCAAGGCATGCATTTTAATGAATATTTAAACCACTTAAACCGAATTCTAAAAAGACTGTTTGCCTACACATTTTACAATTCATTTGAACAGCCACATTCGGTTATAATAGCAGGTTTGCCAAATCCATTACTAAAACAATATTTACAGACTGTTTAAATCCTTTAAGGATTAGTATTTTTGTCTGTAAAGAGAAGCATAGCTTAAGAGGCTTCTACCATTCTTAAAGTAACACTATCATCAGAGTAGTACGGGGCCAGCCACTGGTTGGTTTGTTCCAAATTGTTCCAAAAATGCTAGTTTGCCAGGCTGCTAGGTGTGTGGCTGAAAGATCTGAGACACAGACCCTAAGCAAGCATGCCGTAAAGACTGTATGAATTCTTTACCTTTATACTTGTTCCTGGTCAGTGATTCAGAAAGCTTTAAAGTGTATCTAAAAGCAAAGCCAAAAAAAATAAATAATTTATTGCAGATCACTAGTCCTTGGTGTGGTGGCTGAATTAATTTTTTTCTTTTTTTTATTATCCTTTTCACCTGGTAAACCTATAGATATCACACTTTCTGTCCCCAGGTGGCTAAGTCACTCCTCCACTGTATCTATGGAGGAAGCCGTGCTTGTTACCCTAGGTGGCTAAGTCGCTCCTCCACTGTATCTTTGGAGGGAACCATGGTTGTTACCCTAGGTGGCAAAGTCACTCCTGCGCTGTATCTTTGGAGGGAGCTATGGTTGTCACCCTAGGTGGCCAAGTCACTCTTTCACTAGATCTATGAAGGAAGCCATGGTTGTCCACCCTAGGAGGCAAAGTCACCCCTCCACTGTATCTTTGGAGGGAGCCATGGTTCTCACCCTAGGTGGCCAAGTCACTCTTTCACTAGATCTATGAAAGAAGCCATGGTTGTCACCCTATGTGGCAAAGTCACTCCTCAATTGTATCAACGGAGGGGAGCCATGGTTGTCACCATAGGATGCTCTCATGATATGGACTACAAACATGTCTGTATGCCTTCATCTCCATTACACGTGTGACAGGGCAATTAGTAGTTTACACATGATATCGAAGGAAGATATTCTTAGGTACATTACAAAAGCAACAGATATTTTCTGCATTGCTGAAAATGAGAAAACAAATGCAGCAATCACATCTAAGGACTGGTAAGCTGCAATATATTACATTTTTGTTCTTGGGTTCCGTTATCCTTAACCCCTTGCCAACTGCCTCACGTAGGAGTATGGTGGCAGAGTGGCTCTCCTGTGTCAGATCACGTATCTAGTACTAGATCTGGCACTTCTGGGTAGGGGGCACTGCTGCTGTGATTAGGCACAGCACAAGCCAATCAGCAGGTGCTGGCGAATGGATGTTCACCAGCACCCGTCGATCGGCGAGGAGAGACACAGAATAGAGCTCTGTTCTTTCAGGAGGGATGTGGTGGATTTTGCTTGGATTCTAGTTCCCATAAAAAGTGTCAGTGTCAGATTGTCCGCTGCAATATTACAGTCCCTGCTATAAGTCGCCGATCACTGCCATTCTTAAAACATATATATAAAAATTCCAGCATATACAGTATCCCACAAAAGTGAGTACACCCCTCACATTTTTGTAAATATTTTATTATATCTTTTCATGTGACAACACTGAAGAAATGACACTTTGCTACAATGTAAAGTAGTGAGGGTACAGCTTGTATAACAGTGTAAATTTGCTGTCCCCTCAAAATAACTCAACACACAGCCATTAATGTCTAAATTGCTGGCAACAAAAGTGAGTACACCCCTAAGTGAAAATGTGCAAATTGGGCCCAAAATGTCAATATTTTGTGTGGCCACCATTATTTTCCAGCACTGCCTAAACCCTCTTGGGCATGGAATTCACCAGAGCTTCACAGGTTGCCACTGGAGTCCTCTTCCACTCTTCTATGACATCACGGAGCTGGTGGATGTTAAGAGACCTTGTGCTCCTCCACCTTCCATTTGAGGATGCCCCACAGATGCTCAATAGGGTTTAGGTCTGAAGACATGCTTGGCCAGTCCATCACCTTTACCCTCAGCTTCATTAGAAAGGCAATGGTTATCTTGGAGGTGTGTTTCAGGTCCTTATGTTGCAATACTGCCCTGCAGCCCAGTCTTCGAAGGGAGGGGATCATAATCTGCTTCAGTATGTCACAGTGCATGTTGGCATTCATGGTTCCCTCAATGAGCTGTAGCTCCCCAGTACCAGCAGCACTCATGCAGCCCCATACCATGACAATCCCACCACCATGCTTGACTGTAGGCAAGACACACTTGTCTTTGTACTCCTTACCGCCACACGCTTAACACCATCTGAACCAAATAAGTTTATCTTGGTCTGATCAGACCACAGGACATGGTTCCAGTAACCCATGTCCTTAGTCTGCTTGTCTTCAGCAAACTGTTTGTGGGCTTTCTTGTGCATCATCTTTAGAAGAGGCATCCTTTTGGGAAGACAGCCATGCAGACCAATTTGATGCAGTGTGCGGCGTATGGTCTGAGCACTGACAGGCTGACCCCCCACCCCTTCAACCTCTGCAATAATGCTGGCAGCACTCATATGTTTATTTCCCAAAGACAACCTCTGCATATGACGCTGAGCACATGCACTCAATTTCTTTGGTCTATCATGGTGAGGGCTGTTCTGAGTGGAACCTGTCCTGTTAAACAACTGTATGGTCATGGCCACAATGCTGCAGCTCAGTTTCAGGGTCTTGGCAATCTTCTTATAGCCTAGGCCATCTATATTCAGAGTAACAATTCTATTTTTCAGATCCTCAGAAAGTTCTTTGCCATGATGTGCCATGTTGAACTTCCAGTGACCAGTATGAGAGTGAGAGTGATCACACTAAATTTAACACACCTGCTCCCCATTCACGCCTGAGACCTTGTAACACTAACTTGTCACATGACACCAGGGAGTGAAAATGGTTAATGGGTCCCAATTTGGACATTTTCACTTAGGGGTGTACTCACTTTTGTTGCCAGCGATTTAGACATTAATGGCTGTGTGTTGAGTTATTTTGAGGGGACAGCAAATTTACACTCTTATACAATCTGTACACTCACTACTTTACATTGCAGCAAAGTGTAATTTCTTTAGTGTTGTCACATGAAAAGATATAATAAAATATTGACAAAAATGTGAGGGGTGTACTGACTTTTGTGAGATACTGTATATATACCATAGTTTGTAGACGCTATAAATTTTGCGAAAACCAATAAATATACGCTTATTGGGATTTTTTTTAACCAAAAATATGTAGCAAAATACATATTGACCTAAATTTAGATTTTTATTCAATTTTATTTTTGGATATGTTTTATAGCACCACAGTCAAAAAATATCACACACATCAAATATCCCCAAAAGAAAGCTCAATTTGTGGGGGGAAAAAAAGGGACACATTTCATTTATGTACGGCATTGCATGACCGTGTAATTGTTAGCTAAAGTAACGCAGTGCTGTATAGCAAAAAATGGCCTGCCCATGAAGGGGGGCAAATCTTCCGGAGGTCAAGTGGTTAAATGACAAAGCATTAGCACCACGGCCAGGAAACATTTGCAAAAGGAGAGGCCAGACACAGCAGCCAATACAATTGTCCCATGGCAGCTGTAGGTTAAATACATGCAATGTTAGGTTTCCTTAGCACAGGCTTTCCTTTTTTTCCAATCCATTGACTGCATCCTTTCTCCAAGGAAATCAATCAATTAGCTTTCAGCTACCATTTTCTTTTGCAAGTTTGGCAACAAAAGCTCTGATTTAGTGCTAGGAACAATAGGAAGCGCTTCTAATTTTAGACGTGGCTGATTTAGGAAGGCTGAACAGTGATCAAGATTTTGTACAAACTGCGGCAACCCATAACAGCCAATCAGATGTGATCTTTCATTGATCCGGTCACAGTAAACACTTCCATGCTACAGACTGGAAGGAATTTCAATCTTGTAAAACCCAAATCAGCTAGCAAACATCTCCAATATTAAAATCCCCCAGGCAGTTATTTTACATTGCTCCTAGTCAATAGGATTACAGTGCAGAATGTACCTTTTTTTTTTCAGCCCATTTTTTCGGAGTCTGAAGCCAGCAGTGAAATATTTCCCTTGAACCAGCGACAGTGAAGAATTCAGGAATGTAGTATTCTGATGCCAGTCAGATTCACAATGCACCGCTCAGTACTGGCAGAAAAGGGATTAGCATACTGAAAGGACATCTGACCCATCACTAATAAGAAAGGCATCGCTGTGCTCAGACATCTGCCAAGCATGTATGAACACATGCTTCGAATGGAAGAACAATGCATTGTGTGCTGAACAAAGTAGACCTGCATCCCCGCGGCCAGCCAGGAAATATGAGAAATGACAGGCTGCCATTAAAAGTTTTTGTGTCACGCTATTGTGCTTAAAGAAAATGTTACCAGTGAAAGATGATAAAACGCATTGTTCTGCTTCAGCTGTCACTGTATGTAACAGAGACTGATATAGGCAATTACCTAATCGCGCCTAACCGCTCAGCTCAGCTATAACATGCTTATGTGGTACGGTGCTGGCTGCGGCAGGGGAAGCCAGCTCTATGGCATTTACTCAGGCGTTCTGCATGCTTACTAAACACATTTTCTGAGCAGCAGGATGCCTGCTAGACTGTAAACGCACAGAATTCTTCCTGGACTATTCTGTGTTTCCCGTGAATGTTTCGTGACTTTCAGGAAAGTCGTGTAAAGTTTTCTAAAATATGTAAAGACGGCCAATAAGATTCATAGGCAGCTATTTATAAACTGACCTAGAAATTGAGGTCAAAACTTCACGCCTGACTTCACATGCTGCTTGCTTAAGAGCTCATTAACACAGGCGGCTAAAACACTGCGTTTAGATGTGAACGTTGTACAGTTTTGTATGCAGCACTATAGGAACTGATAAGGCATACGCACAGCTGCGTCTACAAATGGATATGTGCGCTGTGTTTAGTGGAGTACAAATAAAGGAGGACACAGCTGCATACGGGGCCATACAGGTCTGCAAATTTTGGCCAAACACATGTACATATACACGCATATGAGCTCATTCACATGGGCATCTAAATCGTCACGCTTAAATGCATGCAGCATAGAATTTTGTACGCATCTAAAGACAGCACTAAACAATGTACATGTCAAAAGCTGGCATTCATTATACAATTTTCTTATTCAATTTCCTTAAGATTTAGCTTCAACTACTGTATTTATCGGCGTATAACACGCACCTTCATTTTAGGAGGGAAGTTTCAGGAAACAACCTTAAATTTTAAATGACGAAATTTGAAGCAAAGTAAAGGGACAGTGCTCATTAATGCAGCCTGATCAGTGCTCATCTGCAGCCTCACCATTGCCCATTAATGAAGCCTGATCAGTACCTATCTGCAGCCTCACCATTGCCCATCTACAGCTTTGCCATTGCCCATCATTGCAGCCTGATCAGTGCCCATCTGCAGCCTCGCCATTGCCCATCATTGCAGCCTGATCAGTGCCCATCTGCAGCCTCGCCATTGCCCATCATTGCAGCCTGATCAGTGCCCATCTGCAGCGTCACCATTGCCCATCATTGCAGCCTGATCAGTGCCCATCTGCAGCCCTGCCATTGCTCATCATTGCAGCCTGATCAGTGCCCATCTGCAGCCTCGCCATTGCCCATCGTTGCAGCCTGATCAGTGCCCATTTGCAGCCTCACAAGTGCATATCATTGCAGCCTGATCAGTGCCCATCTGCAGCCTCACCATTGCCCATCATTGCAGCCTAATCAGCGGGCATTTGCAGCCTCAGCAGTGCCCACCTGCAGCCTCACCAGCGGCCATTAATGCAGTTAGTGCCAGCTTATTCAGAGCCGAATCTCCTGTGTACTCGGCTCAGCTAAGCTCGCAATCACACCCAGGCCCAGATCCTATGATGGAAATAACACCTGTGCAATGCCAGCATATGTGACATTCTAGGAGCTGTCCAGGAGGCGGGACTGGGCATGACTGCGAGCCGAGCTGAATACACAGGAGATCCCAACTCTGTTTAATCTGTCGGCCCACTAGCCCCCTCCTTCCTCTCCGAGGCAGCTCTATATCAGCATATATATAAATCTAAAGGAAAAATGTACAAGAAAAGTGTATAATGTACGGCCAGCCTTGACCATGTGAGGTTTATTAAGGCGTCCGTCCATTGAGGGCTGTGTTCACCCACATGGGGATGCAGTGGTGTTACATGCATCCCTGCACAGACAGTCCCATTGAGGTCAATTGGGATGTAGCAGCTACATGAACACAGCTGCTGCTCCCAATTTGACATCCACGTGGTTGCGGTGGTCTCTGAACTCACACTATGTGCATTCGGGGCTGTGCATCCGCACAGATGTCAGACTGAGGGCAGTGTCTGTGTAGCGGCTACATCCCAACTGGCATCCATGGGACTACCTGCACAGGGATGCACAAACACATGTGCATACCTCCCAACTTTCTGAGGTGGGAACAAGGGACACCTATTAGCAAAATGGTGTAAGCATAGGACACACACCTGCCATGCCCCTTAAAGGAGAATTATAAAAAAAAATAATTAGTTAAATCCACAAGTGCATTTTTTTACCACTACTGTTCCTTTATACTGGTTTTTCAAATTTACAAATTCAGCAATTTAGAAATTGGTTGAAAGGTTTAGCACTGGGAAACACATTTTGAAAGATAAAAAAGTGAATTATATATACAACTATACAGATCAGACCAAAATGAGGGACAATTGAGGAGGAAAGAGGGACTTTGTTCCAAATCAGGGACAGTCCCTAAAAATCAGGGACAGTTGGGAGCTATGCATGTGCATCTCCATGGGGGGTAAACACAGCCCTGTGTGCTTCATGTGAACGAGGCCTTGGGCATGTATTTTAATTAGGATCTTCTGCTAGCACTGCCAGCTCCAACCTGCATTCCATGCAGAAAATACGTACATGCCCCTACACAGCAGTCTTCCTCATATTGCTTTTAAATGTCACGGCGGTAAAAACACACCGTTGACTATTTAATAACTTAATTTATTTCATACCAATGCACACTCAATGCGCAAACAAAAAACTGCCTGAAAGACGAACCTAAAAAGTCCCAGAAAAGTTAGAAAATCCAGCTTATTAGTACAGCAGGGAAGCCGGGAGCTGGAGAGGTTAGTAGTGTGGGTGGCCATGTTTTATAAAGCCGTGTAGCTGAAAGTGGGAATGTGACTCACACATTTATTTAGTGCATAGGAACCCAATCTTATGTAATCTAACAAAAAAAAAAAAAGAAAAGCTTTCAAGGTTTTAAAAGTTACAACTTTCCTTAACTCTATCTCAAAAGTTAAAGTGACATTAAACAATATGATTATTTTTCAAAAATAATCCACACACATTCACTGTGGTCTATTTTTCATTAAAGGTTTACCTTTCATAACATGTTACACCCATATTCAGGGAATAACATATTATACTATTATAGTAACATGTTATGAATGTACCGCCCCCCGATCCCTGATATGAAGGCAGACCGGGGATCTTGCAGGCTTGTAGTTTTCAATGAACTACCATGGCTGTGTGAGTACTGTGGTAGTTTGCTGAGTCTTCCGGTCAGAACATAGCAGCCTCCTTGTACAAGGTACTAGCCAGCAGATACACGGATAGGTCTGCTGGAGGCCTGCATGGCATTAGCGATCTGCTGATCACTGGTGCAATTTTTACCTACAAAAAAATGTGCATTTATTATTTTTTATCAAAAGGTGAACTTATCCTTTAAATTGTTTTACAGTGTTTTTCTACCGGCTTGCAACATCCTCTATGAGCGTCAGAACCTCTCCTTTTCCCTCTGACCTCTGTTTGGAAGGAGCAGTACATGTTAGTGGTGGTCATGTGCATTGCTCTATATACACTACAGATCCCATAATCCATCTCAGGAGTGAATAAAGAGGGTAGCTATGTTCCTACATACAGTGGGACTGTGGAGAATGAACCTACCACCATCTAACAGGAATTTGGAGCACAAAAATTGAATTTGGGTTTTTGGAGGAGCCTGAGAGCAATAGAAGGTACTTTTTTTGTCCACCTTTCTACTCTGTAGAAATCAACACTTTTTGACTTGTTCTCCTATGTTCCTCACTGCATTCAGTGGTTTCTCCCACTAACCTCTATCGACACTCCAGGAAGTGTTCATTTCAAGTATTTATCTTCCACAGAGTGATGCTCTGCAGCTGGGGAGGTATTTTTTATCTTCATTACATTAGGACTCTAGTTATTTAGACAGTGTTGCTTTAACCGTTTCAGCCCCAGCGCCTTAAATAGTAGGGTTGCCACCTCATCCCTTTAAACCCGAACACATATGAATTACACAGTTTCTGAGGCTAATTGAATGCAGATAAGGCACTAAGTGATTTTAATTACCACTTTAATCAGCCACATAACCTGTGGAATTAATATGCGTTTGGGTTGAGGTGGCAACCCTAGTAAATAGGCTGCGGCTGGGTTTCTGCAGCTGTACCGGGACATAGCCTGCAGCTGCAGGCTATATCCCGGTATCGTTTTTTTTTTAGAGAGAGGATGGTCGGCTATCCGGGGATTACGACCGATCCGGCTCAGGAGCCGCTTGGTCGTTATCCCAGGGGGAGGGGACACCCCCCTCCCGCCGCTCTTCGGCTATCTGGGGATAACGACTGATCCGGCTCGGGAGCTGCTCGGTCGTTATCCCAGGGGGCGGGAGGGGACACCCCCCCTCCCGCCGCTCTTCTGCGGCCTCCCGTCCCACCGGGAGACCGAATCGGCGATCCGGCATCTCTGCCGGCTAGAAGGAGACCTGATAGAAGCCGGGATTGGCTCCGATCGGGTCTCCTTTGGCAAATTCTGGAAGCGACGTCACAACGTCACTTCCGGTTTACTCGGCGGCTAACGGCGCCAATTTTTAAAAAATCACAGTATTCAGAATCGCCATTTTTGGCGATCTGAATACTGTGAAGTGCAAAGGAGGGATGGGGGGTCTTTTAGACCCCCCCCCCCAGCCCTCCAAAAAGTGTACCTGTCACCATCTATTACTATCAAAAGGCATGTTTACATTCCTTGTGATTGCAATAAAAGTGATCAGAATTTTTTTTTCAAAGGAACAGTGTTAAAAATAAATTTGAAAAATTAAAATTCACGCAGCAAAAAAAATGCATACATAAGTCGCGCCCGCACATGAAAACGGTGTTCAAACCACACGTGAGGTATCGCTGCGATCGCCAGAGTGTGAGCAATAATTCTAGCAAAAGACCTCCTCTGCACCTCTAACCTGGTAACCGATAAAAAATTTTAACTTTGTCGCCATTCCGCGAGTGCGCGCAATTTTCAACCATGTCATGTATGGCATCTATTTACTCGGCGTGACATCCTCTTTCACAATATACAAAGAAAAAAAAATGGGCTAACTTTACTGTTGTCTTATTTTTTAACTCAAAGTGAAATTTTTCCAAAAAAGTTGCGCTTGAAAGACCGCTGTGCAAATACCGCGTGACAAAAAGTATTGCAACGATCGCCATTTTATTCTCTAGGGTGTTTGAAAAAATAATATATAATGTTTGGGGGTTCTAAGTAATTTTCTAGCAAAAAAAACTGTTTTTAGCTTGTAACCAACAAATGTAAAAAAGGGGCCCGGTTGGTAAGCGGTTAAAATAACGCCTGCCATAAAGACCCTGTTCAGGCATTACATTTTCTGCTACAGGGCGACAATGCTCTGTACCTTTCCAGTTGCTCTCCTACATTGTCCCCCTGCCCAATGGCCCTTCATTGAAGGCTAAGCATCTGTGCTGACACCCATTGTGCAGGCATGTTCTCAAAGAAACCCACCCTGTTTAATGAAATGTAGACGACGCTAGACCATATGCATGTAATCAGGAAGTGGCAACAAAGAAGTGGGAAGAAATCAGCAGCACTAAGATGCATGAAAACAGTAGCTTCTAAAAACAAGAGACAAAAATGTTGTCATTTTTAGCAGTTTACACGGCTGCCTTGCAGCACTGGGGTTCTCAGTTAAGCCTCATACACACGGTGCGATGGACGTATGAAAGAGGTCGTACAACCGCTTGTTGTACGATCATCTGACCGTTAGTACGCACGATTACAACAGCCGAAGTACGACAGTTGTACAACTGAAGTTGGATAAGCAGACTAAAAAATACAACAAGCAGTTGTACAACTGTTGTACCACGTTTACAGAGAAGTTGGTCCAACAAAGTTGTACGTGAAAAACAGGCATGCTCAGAAGTCAGGAACGCCCAGAAGTGTCCGTTCTGGGAAACTTACGTTCCTAATTCACAAATCACATTCACCTGAACTTCCTCTGTATACGCTCGTAACACGTCACCACGTTAGGCTTGGTCGTACAATCGCTTAGTGCACGTCAGTATGCGAGACAACAGCCAACATACGATTTTGGACATACGGTCCGAACCGTCGCATCATGTGTACGAGGCTTTAGACTCCCAACCAGGACACTATTTGCTTGGAGTTTGCATGTCCCCCCCGCACTTGAGAGTTTCCAATGAGTACTCTTGTTACCTCCCACACTCCAAACACATGCTGGTAGGCTAACCGTCTCTGTTTAAATTGGCCCTAGTATGTGTATGTATTTGTGCGAAGTAGGGACCTTAGACTGTAAGCTCCTAGGATGCAGGGACTGATGTCAATGTACACTATGTAAAATGATGCTATAACTTGTCGGCACCAAATAAATACCTGCAATAAATAATAATAATACACAGTGCACACTAGTTAGGGGTTAGGGCTATTAACAAAATAGGTATTTTCAATGTGTTCCAAATAATGGAATTACAGTGCTGTGAAAAAGTATTTGCCCCCTTCCTGATTTTTTATTCTTTTTGCATATTTGTCACACTTCAAAAATTCAGATCATCAAACAGATTTTAATATTTCACGAAGAACTTGAGTAAATACAAAATGCAGTTTTTAAAAAAGCTGTCCGAACCTGCCTGGCCCTATGTGAAAAAGTAATTGTCCCCCAAACCTAATAACTGGTTGTGCTCCACCTTTGGCGGCAACAACTGCAATCAAGCATTTGCGATAACTGGCAATGAGTCTTGGCCCACTCTTCTTTGCAGAATTGTTTTAATTCAGCCACATTGGAGGGTTTTCAAGCATGAATCGCCTGTTTAAAAGATTTTTTTTTTTTTTTAGCCATTCAGAGATGGACTAGCTGGTGGGTTTCAGATGGCGTTGTCCTGCAGCATAACCCAAGTGAGCTTGAGGTCACAAACTGATGGAGCACTGCCATGTCAAGCTGACCAAGATTTTCCATAGATGTCAATGTTAAATGTTACAGGAGCAGTGCCATGTCAAGCTGACCAAGATCTCCCAGGAGCCAATGCCAAGCCGGAAATGACGTACGGCGCCACGACCTCTAAAGGAGGAAGTGAAATTACATATACAGGTGATACTGGAAAAATTAGAATATCGTGCAAAAGTTCATTTATTTCAGTAATGCAACTTAAAAGGTGAAACTAATATATGAGATAGACTCATTACATGCAAAGCAAGATAGTTCAAGCCGTGATTTGTCATAATTGTGATGATTATGGCTTACAGCTCATGAAAACCCCAAATCCACAATCTCAGAAAATTAGAATATTGTGAATAGGTGCAATATTCTAGGCTCAAAGTGTCCCAGTCTAATCATCTAATTAAGCCATAACACCTGCAAAGGGTTCCTGAGCATTTAAATGGTCTCTCAGTCTGGTTCAGGAATCACAATCATGGGAAAGACTGCTGACCTGACAGTTGTGCAGAAAACCATAATTGACACCCTCCATAAGGAGGTAATTGCAAAAGAAGTTGGATGTTCCCAAAGTGCTGTATCAAAGCACATTAATAGAAAGTTATGTGGAAGGGATAAGTGTGGAAGGAAAAGGTGCACAAGCAGCAGGGATGACCTCAGCCTGGAGAGGATTGTCAGGAAAAGGCCATTCAAAGGTGTTGGGGACTTTCACAAGGAGTGGACTGAGGCTGGAGTCAGTGCATCAAGAGCCACCACACACAGACGGATCCTGGACATGGGCTTCGAATGTCATATTCCTCTTGTCAAGCCGCTCCTTAACAACAAACAACGTCAGAAGCGTCTTACCTGGGCTAAAGAAAAACAGACCTGGTCTGTAACTCAGTGGTCCAAAGTCCTCTTTTCTGATGAGAGCAAATTTTGCATCTCATTTGGAAACCAAGGACCCAGAGTATGGAGGAAGAATGGAGAGGCACACACTGCAAGATGTTTGAAGTCCAGTGTGAAGTTTCCACAGTCTGTAATGATTTGGGGAGCCATGTCATCTGCTGGTGTTGGTCCACTGTGCTTCATTAAGTCCAGGGTCAACGCAGCCGTCTACCAGGAGATTTTGGAGCACTTCATGCTTCCTTCCGTAGACGAGCTCTATGGGGATGCTGACTTCTCCGACTTCACTCCTGGCAAGGTTCACCACTGTTCCAAGTTTTGTCCATTTGTGGATAATGGCTTTCACCGTGGTTTGCTGGAGTCCCAAAGCCTCAGAAATGGCTTTGTAACCCTTTCCAGACTGATAAATGTCAATTACTTTGTTTCTCATCTGTTCTTGAATTTCTTTAGATCGTGGCATGATGTGTTGCTGTTTGAGATCTTTTAGCGTGCTTCACTTTGTCAGACAGCTTCTATTTACAGTAAGTGATTTATTGATTTAAAAGGTCTGGCAGGAATCAGGCCTGGATGTGGCATGCCATATTTAACTCCACTTTCCAGAAAATGTGGTTAACCAGTTGCTGACCGGCAGCCGTCACAATAAGGCGGCAGGTTGGCACTGCTGCGCTAATCGCGGTAGCTGTACGGCGGCTTGCGCAGTCGCAGTTGCGGGCGGAAGCGCACTTCTGGTGGCGCGCTCTTGTGCACGCTGCATGAGCATGCCTGCAGGTCGGGCGGACTTGATGTCCACCGGCGGCCTGTGATCGCCTGTTTAAGAGGCAGAACGGAGATCTGCCAATGTAAACACCGCAGATCTCCATTCTGTCAGGGGACATATGACAGATCTACTGTTCCTAGTGATCAGAATCAATTTGATCTGTCATGCCCCTGCCAGCCCAGCCCCCACACAGTTAGAACACACACAGGGAACACAGTTAACTCCTTGATCGCCCCCTACAGTTTAACCCCTTCCCTGCCAGTGACATTTATACAGTAATCCGTGGCTATTTAAAGCTCTGATCACTGTATAAATGTCATTGGTCCCAAAAAAAAAAAAAAAAAATGTCCGATCTGTCCGTCGCAATATCGCAGTCCCGATAAAAAAAAAAAATCGCAGATCGCCGCCATTACTAGTAAAAAAAATAAATAATAAAAATGGCATAAATCTATTCCCATAGTTTGTAGACGCGATAACTTTTGTGCAATCCAATTAATATACACCTATTGCGATCTTTTTTTAACCAAAAATATGTAGAATACAGATCAGTCAAAATTCAGGAAGAAATTATTTTTTTCCTTTTTTTTTTTTGGATATGTATTATAGCAAAAAGTAAAAAATATTGTTTTTTTTTCAAAATTGTCGCTCTTTTTTGTTTATAGCGCAAAAAATAAAAACCGCCGAGGTGATCAAATACCACCAAAAGAAAGCTTTATTAGTCAGGGAACAAAAAGGACATAGGTTTTGTTTGGGTACAGCGTCGCACGGCCGCATAAATTGTCAGTTAAATCGACGCAGTGCCGAATCGCAAAGTGCTCTGGTCAGGAAGGGGGCAAATCCTTCCGGGGCTGAAGTGGTTAAATCACCATTCATGATTTAGCAATGGGGAGGACAATTCCTTTTTCCAATTAGGGCCAGGCAGGTTTGGACAGCTTTTTTCTCTTAATAAATGAAATCATCACAAACTACATTTTGTATTTACTCGGGTTATCTTTGTGCAATATTAACATTTGTTTGATGATCTGAATCATTTAAAGCAGTAGTAAACCCATCCATTTAACAGTTTAAAAACCAGATCCATTTCTGGCATGTTTCGGAAATGTAACACTCCCCTTGGTTGTGCTCTAAATGTCAAACCATCCAATGGCTGGTGTCATAGCTGATCACATGTGCAGCATCATAGCAGTTGTAGATTAACCAGTTCAGATCCGCGCTATAGCCAAAAGACAGCTACAGCGCGGCTCTGAAATGCCCGGAGGACGTCTATGGACGTCCTCCTTTGTGCATGCTCCCCGCGCGCACTCGCAGCCGCCGCACGCTGCATTGGTGTGCCCGCGGGTTGGGCGGACTCGATGTCCGCCCGAGACTCGCCGATCACCATTAGCAGCTGCAGAATGGGGAACCGCCGATGTAAACATGGCGGTTCTCCGTTCTGTGAATGGGACATGACAGATCTACTGATCCCTGTCATGGGATCAGTTAGATCTGTTATGTCCTGACCAGCCCAGCCCCCACACAGTTAGAACACACCCAGGGAACACAGTTAACCCCTTCACTGCCCCTTCAGGTTAACCCCTTCACTGCCAATGACATTTATACAGTAATCAGTGGATATTTAAATTTCTGATCGTTGTATAAATGTCATTGGTCCCAAAAATGTGTCAAAAATGTCAGACATGTCCGCTGCAATATTGCAGTCCCGATAAAAATCGCAGATCGCCGCCATTACTAGTAAAAAAAAAAAAATAGTAAAAACGCCATAAATCAATTCACACAGTTTGTAGACGAGATTACTTTTGCCCAAACCAATCAAAATATGCCGATTGCGATTTTTTTTTTACAAAAATATGTTGAAGAATATATATTGGCCTAAATGGATGAATATTTTTTTCTTTTTAAGATTTGTTTTTGGATATTATAGCAAAAAAAGTAAAAAATATTGTAAGTTTTTCAAAATCGTCGCTCTTTGTTTGTTTATAGCGCAAAAAATAAAAACCACAGAGGTGATCAAATACCACCAAAACAAAGCTCTATTTGTGGAAAAGAATGATAAAAATTTTGTTTGGGTACAACGTCGCACGACCGCGCAATTGTCATTCAAAATGCGACAGCGCTGAAAGCCTAAAATTGGTCTGGGCAGGAGGGGGGGGGGGGTTTAAGTGCCCAGTAAGGAAGAGGTTAAACAGAGGCCAGGATGGCAGCTTCCTTGGCCGATAGGAGGGTATACTACCACTTTAAATGTGACAAATATGCAAAAAATAAAAATAAAAAAAATCGGGCGAATACTTTTTCACAGCACTGTACATATAAAACTAATAGAAAAGTGTACTTGTCATACACACAAAGGGACATCATTAAATAGCGAATGGCTACAATCTTATCAAGGTCATCAAGTCATTGATGCCATTAATAAGGGACTCCATTACATGCATTGGATTCTGCTGATAATAAAATAAATAAATCCAGCCACACAGCTCACTATACATTGTGACACTGCTCCTGTTTAGGTACAGCCATCTGTTACATGGTTGTGAGCATCCAACATCAGTGCTGACAGTTTGGAAAAGTGAAAGCTGTCAGTGGTGGTAAACCCAGCGTGCTTTATACAAGGCATATGGTGAACACTGATCCTGACTGACAGCCTGTTAAAAGTCACATTTAGGACCTCACTTCACTCAAAATGTTTCAAACCCAAAAACAAAAATGTAATATATTGCAGTATACCAGGCCTTGAATGCCATGGCTGCATTTGTTTTCATTTTTCAGTCTTTTTTCTCTTTAATCCAGCAACTAATACACTTTGTGTCCTTGGCTGGCTACACTCACTCCTCTGCTGTATCTATGAAGAGAGCCATGGATGTCTCAGAGGGGGGACGTTAACCAGTTCACTACTGGAGCAAATGGTTTCATTTTTCGCACATGGTAAAATCTGCATTTTTGCTAGAAAATTACTTAAATTAATTTATCTTATTATCTGAAAGCAGAGGCCCTGTAGAATAAATTAAAAAAAAAAACAATGCTGTGGTGTTTTATGTTTCACAATATGTGCACAATTGTATCAAATCTATATTTTTAGCATGAAACGTGCCAATGGCTTCTGCTGCTAGAGAGAGAGAGAGAGTTGTTTGCTGTGCAGTTTCTAACCTTACTGCAGAACTATAGGGATTTTTTTGAATATAGCAATGGAAGGATATAAACCGCCTTCAGATTTTTTTCCCCATTTCCAGAGAATTCCCCCTTCACTTACTGTCCCATAGCCAAATAGGAAGTGAGAGGAAATCCCTGCAAATTAGGGGAATCCCTTGGGGACCCCCAGGACACCAGAACTAGTGTCCCCATTGGAAGATTTCTCTATTACTTTTGTGGGGAAAATCCAAAATTTGGGATCTTTTTTACTTTCAATGATAATGGTAAACAGGACAAATAAAGAGCATGGATCTCCTTAACAGGGACACAGACAGTAATAAAAACTGACAGGGGTTATAATCCTATTCTAATTGCCTTTAGTTATACTTTAACCGGTTGCTGACTGCCCGCCGTGGATTGACGGCGGCAACATGGCTCTACTGCGCAAACCGCCGCCACCTGACGACGGGCACAGGAGCGAGTATTGTGGGCATGCATGCACCGCCGGAGGCACACTCGCACGTTCATGCGCTACAGGGAGAGCCAAACAGCGGGTGGGTCGGACTAGATGTCTGCTGGCTATCTGCGATTGCTCCCCCGCAGTGACAGAACGGGGATCTGTGAATGTAAACACACGGATCTCTGTTCTGACAGAGAGGAGAGTGATCGTCTGTTCCCAGTATATGGGAGCAGCGATCCCTCTCCTTCCCCACTCAGCCCAGCCCCCACACAGTTAGAAACACCTCTCAGGGAATACATTTAACCCCTTGATCACCCCCTAGTGTTAACCCCTTCCCTGCCAGTGACATGTATACAGTACTCAGTGGCTATTTAAAACTCTGATCGCTGTATAAATGTTAGTGGTCCCAAAAAAGTGTCAAAAGTGTCCGATATGTCCACCGCAATATTGCAGTCCTGCTACAAATCGCAGATCGTGGCCATTATTAGTAAAAAATAAATAAATAAAAACGCCATAAATCAATTCTCATAGTTTGTAGACGCTATAACTTTTGCGCACACCAATCAATATACGTTTAATGAGAAGGAACATATATCGACCTTAACTGATGAATACATTTGTTTTGTATTTTTTTTTTACATGCATTATAAAAAATATTGTTTTGTTTTTTTCAAAATTGTCGCTCTTTGTTTGTAGCGCAAACAATATAAACCACAGAGGTGATCAAATACTACCAAAGAAAGCTCTATTTGTGGGGAAAAAAGGACATTAATATTGTTTGGGTACAATGTCCGACCGACGGCAATTGTCAGTTAAAGATATCAAGTATGTGTTGCGTAATTGTGGTTTACATGTACATATGCGCAGTACACATGCGTTTGCATGGAGTAACGGGGTGCTTTAAAACTTTTCCTTGTTATGCCAGCTGTGCGCTTAGTTTGACCTGTTGAAGGACCTCGGCCCTAGGGCGCATGTCCAAGATCCTTAACTAGTTAAACATGTCTGTCTTTGTTCATCTCCATTACACAAGTGATTATGAGATTAGGAATATGTGTCCATGCATCTCGCTAACATGTGCTCCAAAACGCATGGTACCAGAGTACCATACACTTTGGTACGACAATTTCTAAAATGGGTCAGGAACTTTTTGTGTGTTTCTAGCACATAGGGGCAACCCATTCAAATTAAAGTGCAAAAAAGCATGTGTGCAGTCCGACTTTCAGCCTAGGTGCACATTGCAGCGACATGTCAAATCGCATGGAAAATCAGCAGCAATTGCACCATCCAAATAAGTGCGACACCGACATTGTGGCGCCGCACCGATTCCCAAAAGTAGTTTCTGTGCTACTTTTGGCGACTTCGGGTGCAATCTGTATAGACATCTGTGCAGCAACCCGCAAAGATCTCTGAAATCGCCACTGAAGTCAGACTGACATGAGGGAATGAAATTGTGCGAGTTCAGCTGAATTCGCACAATTTCAATCCTACTGCCAGTGTGAACTTGGGCTCAAGGAGTGAACAGAGTCTTTCTGGCAAGATGAACAGGTCATTTCTGTTCTTGCTGAAAATGTTCTTAGCCTGAGAAAACAAAACTAATGCAGCCACCACAATTCATACTGAGATTAAATTACACATAGGTGGCCTCTAATTACTAATTAGGTGACTTCTGAAGGCAATTGGTTCCACTATATTTTAGTTAGGGTTATCAGAGTATATGGGGCTGAATACAAATGCACGCCACACTTTTCAGAGATTTGTAAAAAAAAAAAAAATGTATAAACCATTTATCATTTTCCTTCCACTCCACAATTGACTGGCTTCCCCTCTGTGCAGGGGGCGCGAGTGCACAGTATCTATTGCCCCAAATGATGTACAGGTAAGTTGCAATAGAGTCGCCCTGCCGCAGTATATATACGGTGGGAGGTCTTCAAGTGGTTAAAGGATTGGTAAGCTGTGATATATTACATTTTGTTCTTGGATTTAGTCTTCCTTTAGACCCCTTTCACACTGGCAGACATGTTCCGAATTAATATTCGTCCAAATTTTATTAGAATCGAATTATACATCAAACTTCAGTCGCATTCTAACTGTACACATATTGCTGAAATCAAAGACTGTGTGTTATTAGAGGACCATTTCAAAATAATGCTGTTTTAGTTAAGCCAAAGGTGATTTAAAGAGTCATTGTAATCATTTAATGAAGTTTTTTTCTTTTGTTTGTTCACTTTGCCGCATTGGAATCGAAAAAAAAAAAACAAAAGAAAAAAAAACTAAAGTTTTCGATTTGACTGATTCGAAATTTATTGATTCAAACGTTTTGAGTAAATTTGAAGAGAATTAAAAAAATTCAGAATATGAATTCCGGATACTAATCCCAAATACGAATCCCGAATAGGGATTGAACGAATCAACCGAATTTAAGGAAACTAAACAACTAGATTAACGAATCAAAAAAAAATTTTTGTCATTCACATGTCTACACTGGGGCGGCGGGTCAGTTAGCAGTAAAGCGCCGCTAATTTTAGCGGCACTTTACTGCTGTTTAAGCGTTGATTTTGGCCGCTAGCGGGGCATTTTTAACCCCCAAGAAGGTGCTTCCAAAACGCTTTTCAGGCGCTGCCCATTCATTCCAATGGGCTGTATACAGCGCTCCCAACCCTCCCCAAACATGCTGCTTGCAGACTTTTTTCCCGTCCCGCAAGTGCACCGCCACAGGGTGAAAGCACTCAGGCTTTCACAATGGGGTGGCATGGGAGGCAGTCTTCAGGTGCTTTTTTTAGCGATAAAGCGCCTGAAAACCGCCCAGTGTGAAATGGGTCTTTCACAGCAGAGCCTGAAGTGGAAAAAATATTCAGCCTACAGCAACAAAAGGGTCAAACTGCTGTTAATCCCAAATCTGCACTGTTGGTGGTCACTGGAGAAAAAAGTTGAAGAGGCCGGCGCTAGCATGACTTGTTCTGTGCAGACATGGAAGACAAGGAGGTGGGCCCTTCCCGTGATAACAATCATACAGCAATATGGCGGTCATATCCCATCTTCTCAGCAAGGTTATGTCATAAACAACACATGCCAAACCATTCTAAAGTCCTAGAACGGCAACCACACAAGAGGCATGAATTCAATATACACACTTCCATATGTCCAATCACAGATCAAATCAGTTAAACGTGGAGCAGTGGGCCAAACAAATCGAGCATGAAATGTAATGAATGCAGCAAAGTAACAGGATTTCACAACCAAGCTGTCATAAATAGTACAACCGTAATACGATCAACACAGCCAAATACATTGCAGAGGGCAATGATAACATGGAACGTGCGTGAACCCACGGCAGACAGAATTCAGTGTGCTCTAGTAATATACATGGTCAATTATTTCAGACCTGTGCCCATGTATTACTGTAACAAAAAAAGCACTCTATACACACACACACACACACACACACACACACTATATATATGTTGTTCTTTTTATTGGTGGAAGAACAGTATTGGGGAATGGGTATATATATATATA
>BLSH010070464.1:330746-344270 GCA_018402905.1 Glandirana rugosa | reverse complement strand
CCGTCCTCTTCGCTCCTCCCAAGACCTCCTGCTCTCCAGCTCCCTCATCACCTCCTCTCATACTCACCTCCAAGACTTCTCCCGAGCCTCTCCCATCCTCTGGAACTCCCTACCCCAATCGGTCAGAATGGCCCCAAATCTATCCACCTTCAAGCGATCCCTGAAAACTCTTCTCTTCAGGGAAGCCTATCCTGCCACCACCTAATAACTACACTCCTTTTTTCTCAATCCGCTCATCCCCCGCAGTTTACTGCCCTTTTGTATCATTTAACCCTCCCTCCTAGATTGTAAGCTCTAACGAGCAGGGTCCTCTGATTCCTCCTGTATTGAATTGTATTGTAATTGTACTGTCTGCCCTAATATTGTAAAGCGCTGCGCAAACTGTCGGCGCTATATAAATCCTGTATAATAATACCCTCAAGAGGCTTACAATCTAAGGTCTCTAACTTGCATTCATACATAGACATACTAGGGCCAATTTAGACAGGATCTAATTAACCTACCAGCATGTCTTTGGAGTGTGGGAGGAAAACGTAGAACCCAGCGGAAACCCACGCAGGCACAGGGAGAACATGCAAACTCCAGGTAGGTAGTGTCGTGTATAGTAAAATGATGGCGGGATCCCCTCTCATACTTGAGCAACCCACTGGGGCAACCCCGATCTCGGTAAAGAGTCAATGACGCAACTCTTTACCCATGAGATGGGCTGTGTCCAATCACAGCCGATACCATGTAAACAAGGAAGTGCCGTTTATTGGCTCTCCTCGCCTCACACTGAGTGTGAGGTGAGGAGAGTCCATCAGCGACATCTCTTCACAGGAGAGACTGTACAGGTAATCAGGGCACTGTGCAGCAGTGCCCATCGGTGACACCAATCAGTGCCCATCAGTAATGCCAGTCAGTCCTGCCTTTCAGGGTCTGCTCATCAGTGCCACCTATCAGTGTGGCATATTAGTGCCTTCGTATCAGTCCCACCTAATCAGTGCCGCCTCATCAGTGCAGCAGATCAGTGCAGCAGATCAGTGAAGGAGAAAAATTACTTAGTTACATAATTTACTGACAGAATGTAAGAAAAAAAAAACATTTTTCAAAGTTCTTTTTTCATTTTTCTTTAGCAAAAAATAAAAAACCCAGTGGTTATTAAATACCAACAAAAGAAAGCTCTATTTGTGGGAAGAAAATTATAAAACTTTCCTATGGGTACAGTGTTGCATGACCACGCAATTGTCATTCAAATTGTGACAGCGCTGAAAGGTGAAAATTGGTCTGGGCAGGAAGGGGTTAAAAGTGCCCGGTATTGAAGTGGTTAAAAAAAAATCAAATGAGCAAGACCACACATGATCAGAAACAAAATATGACCTGGTAGAAGATGGCAAAGAAAATAATTTTCAGAAACCTGAAGGAATTATTGCATACAGGATAATAAAAGATTTTTTTAAGGAGCTTTAAACTGAAAGTGCTTTGATAGGGATAAGTACATACTTACATACTTATATATAAGCATACTGTATATATATAGTTAGGTCCATATATATTTGGACACAGGTACAATTTTCATACTTTTGGCTCTATATGCCACCAGAATAAAATTAAAACAAAGCAATCCAATTCAAGGGATTGGTCATAAATATCAAATACAAATTTTAGGAACTGCAACCATTTTATACACAGTCCCCCCATTTCAGGGGCTCAAATGTAATTGGACAAATATAATCATGAATAAAATGTTCATTTGTAATATTTTGTTGAGAATCCTTTACTGGCAATCACTGCCTGAAGTCTGGAACCCATGGACATTACCAAAGACTGGGTTTCCTCTTTTCTGATGCTTTGCCAGACTAACTGCAGCTGTCTTCAGTTGTTCTTTGTGGGTTTTTCTGCCTTTGCTGCAAGTGAAATGCCTGCTCAATTGGGTTGAGATCGGGTGATTGACTTGGCCATTGCAGAATATTCCCCTTCTTTTCCTTCAAAAGCTCCTGGGTTGCTTTTGCAGCGTGTTTTGAATCGTTCATCTGTACTGTGAAGCGCTGTCCAATAAACTTTGCTGCATTTGCCTGAATCTGGGCTGACAGTATATCTACAAACACTGCAGAATCCGGCTGCTTCTGTCTTCTGTCACATCATCAATAAACACCAATGACCCAGTACCACTTGAAGCCATGCATGCCCATGCCATCACACTGCCCCCACCATGTTTTACAGATGACGTTGTGTGCTTTGGGTCATGAGCTGTTCCAAGCCTTCTCCACACTTTTTCTTCCCATCATTCTGGTACAGATTAGTCTTTGTTTCAAAGAATGCTTTTCCAGAATCGGTCTGGATTTTTTAGATGTTTTTTGGCAAATTCTAATATTCTTCAGGCTCATGAATGGTTTGCACCTTGTGGTGAACCCTCTGCATTTGCTCTCGTGAAGTCTTCTCTTGATTGTAGACTTTGACAATGACACGCCCACCTCCTGAAGAGTGTCCTTCACCTGTCAGGATGTTGTGAGTGAGTTTTACATTACCATAGAGAGAATCTTGCGATCATCCACCACTGTAGTCTTCTGTGGACATCCAGGCCTTTTTATGTTGCTGAGCTCACCAGTGCTTTCTTCTTTCTTCAGAATGTACCAAACTGTTGATTTGGCCACTCCTAATGTTGCTGCTATCTCTCTGATGGATTTGTTTAGTTTTTGAAGCCTTTCAATAGCCTGTTTCACTTGCATGGACAGCTCCTTTGAACGCAAGATGTAGCTTCACAGCAACAGATTCCAAATGCAAATACCAAACTTAGAATAAACTCCAGACCTTTTACCTGCTTAATTGATGAAGAAATAACAAAGGAGTAGCTCACACCTGGCCATTAAACAGCTTTTGATTCAATTGTCCAATTACTTTGGGTCCCTTGAAAAAGGGGGGGGGGTGGTCACTCTTGAGAGCTATAATTCCTAAACTCTCACTCCAATTTGGATGTACATACCCTCAAATTAAGCATGAGAATTGCACTTTCAGCACATATCCATTATATAAACTATAGCTTGAATATGTTTTGATAAATAGCTGAAAAAAATCTAAAGTTGTGCCTGTGTCCAAATATATATGGAGCGGATTGTATGTATATACATGTTTACCAAACACGAATTATCACTTGGACTGCAAATAAAAGGTTATGTTTAAAGTGTTACTAAACCCATTCACTATATCTGGTCTCCCACAATACACAGAACATGGGAATGCAATAGTTTTAGTAAATATAAGCTACTAAATACCTTTTCTCATTAGTAGTTAGAACAGTCTTGTGATTTCTATCAGTGCCTGGTTAAAGCTTGTAGGAAGGGTTTTCATTTTCCCCTGATTGTCCTATGAGGCTGCAGGACCTCTGACTCTGTCTGGACAGTGCTGATTGGCCCTGTGCTGATCACATGCACCCTCCAAAAAATGGTTTGGGGACTGGAAGAAAGGGAGGATCAGAAAAGACAGGATCAAACAGCCTTTTTACATAATGAAGAGGATTAACCCCTTAGGTTCCACAGTACAACAAGCATGCTTTACTGCATATACAGTAAAATATGATTTTACTGTTGTGGGTTTAGAAACACTAAGTTATTATTAACCACTTGACCCCCAAAGGATATCCGCCACTTTTTGATTACATGTAACAGCATTTTTGCTAGAAAAGGTCTTTTGGAATTTTTCATGTCACACAGTATTTATCTAGCGGTTTTTCAAATACAATTTTTTTTTTAAAAATACATTTTTTGAATTTTAATGCAAAAAAAAAAAAAACCCCACAATACATTACCCAATTTTTTGGTAAAACGTAAAAGATGATGTATGCCGAGTAAATCGATACCAAACGTGTCACGTTTTAAAACTCTGCACAGCCGTGCAACGGCTACAAATTAAGTACCTTTTACTATCCACAAGTGATGCTTTAAAAGCCTTTACAGGTTACTTTAGATTTACAGAGGTCTGGTGCTAGAATTACTGTTCATGATTCATGGTGATACCTCACATGTGTGGGACTATTGCTGTTTGTGTGCGTGCAGGACCGGCATGTGCGTTTGCCTTTGCATGTGAGCGCAGAGGAACTTTTGACATTTTTTTTTTTACACTGTTGCTTTAATTTTTTTCTCACTTTTATTGCTATCACAAGGAATGTAAACATCCCTTGTGACAACAATAGGCAGTGACAGGTACTCTTTATAGATGCGGTGAGCTGCCCCTGCCGGGAGAACACAGTGATTACTGCTAGCGGCTATAGCCATTGTCCATAATCACATGGTGAAAATCCGACATGCTGGTTTTACCCAAGTCGATCGATGGCTCACCTTGGGTGCAATCAGCCTGCCCATAGATGGTTTGAATCTCAGGCAGTCCCTTCTGCGTGTGCGATTTCAGCTCATTCGACATGCAGGGGCTGAAAACATACCGCACGGAACTGCGTGACCGCTGTGCGGTCCTGCGCGATTCCAGGTGTGAACCAGCCCTCCCTATTAGATTGCGACCTCTAACAATTGTAAAATTGTAAAACGCGGCGCAAACTGTTGGCGCTAGATAAATCCTGTATAAGAATAATAATAAAATGTATTGAACACCATCAAATCATTTATTTACAGTCTTGAAGCTACCAACCTCCATTATGCAGAATGAGACTTATACGGCTAGGGAATTCTGTTGTGACTTGCAATCTGCATGCTGCAAAAGCCTAAAGGCCCGTACACACAATGTAAATTTCGGACAGGAATTTTCGTACGATGACAGATCGTCCGAAATTCTTACCATTAGTATGTTCCTTTCGACAGCAGATTTTCTTTTTTTTGTACGACAAAAGCTGGTTGTGCAGACTAGTACATTTTTTTTTGTATGTCAAGTCAACATCCAATTTCCGTATCATTAGTACAGTTTTCGTACGAAAAAAATCATATGATCAAGACTACGCATGCTCAGAAACGAAAAAATACATACAGAACTATTCAACACATTACGTCACTTCTGATGTTGCATTTGGTCCTACGAAAATTTTTCGTATTGTTCGCACGCTCTTCACTTTTGACAAAAAAAACGGACATTCTGTCGTCTGAAATTCGCATCGTGAGTACGAGGCTTAAAGTGGTTGTCAACCTGTGACAACCACTTTAACCTACAGGTAAGCCTAGAATAAGGCTTACCTATAGGTGCCCTGCATATCTGCACGGTTTAGGAGATATGCAGTGTACTGTGATGTGCCTACGTCACCGGGGACATGCGCAGTGAAGAAACGGCCTCCGTGCCATTCCTTCACTGTGATCGTGCCGTGACTGGCGGCTCCTGCATGCATGCGTGGGAGTGATGTCATGCAACTCCGGCTAGTCACAGAGCCGGAGTTCGCGGCCCCGGAAGGAAGAGGGGCAGAAGATGGCTGCGGCCTGGAGCGGGGACATTGCAGGCTTCCAATGCAGGTAAGTGCCACAAAATGGGCTAATATGTGATACATAGTAGCCCATTATGCTTTTACATTGCAGGGTAACAGAGGAAGTAAACCCCATCAGGGATTTTTTCAGCATTATTGCACTAGCGTTTTTGAGCATTTTTTTTTCAATGAATCAAAAATGTCCAAAAACATTGCTGAGCTGCGTGTTTTTGAGCGTTTTTACAGCAAAAAATGTCTCTCAGAACCCACTAGTCTTGCATTTTTTTTACAGGTCAAAAACACCCCAGCCCAAACCAATTGATAGCAGCCTATGTGTGCATGAACACATAGGATAACATGATGGAGGGTTTATTGACTGTAGAATAAATGTCTGAAAAATGCTGAAAACAGCAGCTGTAAAAACGTCCAAAAAAATCTTGTGTGCATGAAGCCTTAAGCCCCGTACACACGGTTCGACGATCGCACGTACGATCGTGTCGAATCGTATGTTGGCTGTTGTATGCAGCATACTGACTGCACTACACGATCGCACGACCGGGGAAAGAACGTTCAGGTGCATGTAATTAGCATCCAGGGATTCCTGACTTTGGAGCATGCGTGTTTTGCACAATACAACTTTGTTTTACCAACTTCTCTGTACACACGATACAACGGTCGTATGAGAGCTTGTTGGTACGACCCAGTTTTCTAGTCTGCTCATATAACTCCCTTGTACGACCCTCGTATGTTCGACTATTCAAATCGCGCATATGAACGATCGATTTCACATACAACGGTCGTGAGTACGACCTGTTGTATACGACCGTCGAACCGTGTGCATTTTGCTGATGTGTATAGGCTCCATAACTATAGGTTCACACCCATGCGTTTCCTGTGGCTAACTTTTGAACAGGCACAGCATCTTATTCAATTGAATGGGCTGCTGTACCCTGAGGGAAATGCAGGAAAAATGTCCCTACGCCAGCCGCAGGAAAATCGCATAGTGTATTTGCACCATACGATTTCTCAAACACCAGAACGCACTTCAGATGCGGGGGGGGGGTGCCATGTTAAGAATGAAGGACAGCCCCAAGTGTCTGCAAAACAGCAGCATGTTTTGGCTGCGGGAATAGGTGCAATGCACACGCTGTCTTACATCTGCAACAATGTTAACCTAACCTATTTGCAGCAGAGGGTTTCTCTTGCGTGTGGGAAACCCAATTAGATTGTGTACACATTCCTGACATGCAATGTGAACCCAGCCAAAAGGAGTAGGGAATTTTCATTTTCAAAGTGACTTTTTACTTTACAAAGTGAATTTTCACTTATTTTAGTGAATGGGGTGAAAAAGCCTAAAACTGTACTTTGCAAAGAATACCTTATCAATTGCATAAAAAAAAAAAAAAAAAACCCCGGATTTTTGCTTACACAGGATGGCTGCAGTCATAAAAACTTTACATCATTCACTAATCTAGGTGTAAATTCGCTGACTGTTTCCATCTGATCACGTGTCGGCAAAAATGTTTTTTTTTTTTTAAATTCTCCTTGCACAAAGTGTTCTTTGCAAAGTGAATTTTCACTTTGTTTCACCTCATCCAAAAGGATGTGAAAATTTACTTGGCAGTGAAAATACTATTTTAGTAAATTAGGGTCACTGCTTTGCTTGAGTGGTGGCCCATGGCCTGGGAGCACCAGAACTCCCCTTAGGCTGCTATTATCCTTACATATAACCAATATACATTAAAGCCGAGTTCCACCCAAAAGTGGAACTTCCGCTTTAAGAGGAGGTGACCCCCTGACATGCTATAATTGGCATGTCATTTATTTGGGGGGGGGATTCGTGGACCCAGTTTTCACAGGGTCCCAGGTCCACTTCCTCTCCTGGCGCAGAGGAGCTGGAAGGAAGTTCACCTCCCCCTCGGCGATCTTCTGGGACACGTCACAGGTCCCAGAAGATACGCCGAGCCATTCACAAAACGCAGCGCGACTCGCGCATGCGCAGATGCCCACACTGGTGATGCCGGCGCCGCCGAGGGGAGGGGGAGAGGAGCAAACCCTCGGGCGGCCGCTTCGCTGGAATGAAGGACAGGTGAGTGGCCGATTGTTAAAAGTCAGCAGCTACCCTTTTGGTAGCTGCTGACTTTTAACAGGGTGGAGCTCCACTTTAAAGCTGATCTCCATGTAGTAGGGAAGTTTAAATTGTTCCTTTTGGACCAAGCTGGTTCATACAGTAGCAGTGGCGGCCCACTCATTAGGGGTGCAGCACCCTAACCCATGTGCCTGGCCCCTAATCTACATGCAAGGTGTCAGACGCATGGATTTCAATTTTTTTTTCTTAGAAGCACATGATTAGAGCCTGAGGCTCTAATGGGCTTCAAAATGGTAGCTCGGAGCGCAGAGCCCACCCACTTGTGTGATGTGTGCCGCAGTGGTTGGAGCAGAGGAGCGGATGTGGCAGGGAGAGCTGGCACCAGCCAATGAGCATGCCACAGCCTGGCTCTGTCCTAATGCTTTGTCCATCTGCTGTGCATAGCCTTCACGGTGGCCGAAAAGGAGGGGGTAAGTGCAGACCCGGGGGGGGGGGGGTTGTTTGCCATCTCCCCCCAAAAAATGGAGCACCAGCGGCCTCTGTACAGCATAGTGTTTCGACTATGAATTGGGAACTTCCTGTCCCACTCTCAGAGCAAAATCAAGTCAAGCTGAGCGGCACTCAGCCGTTCACAGGGAGCTTGGTCTTCTATGAATGAGTAGAAAGCTTCCTCTGATTGGTCGAGTTGTAGACCGTGACATCATCAGCCCAGCTCTGCCAATCAGATGAAGCTTTCTATTCATTCATAGAATACACAGCTTCCTGTGAAAGGCTGAGCGCCACATTTTGTTCCGGGAGTGGAACAGGAAGTTGCCATCCCTCTGGCAGAACACAGCGCTGTATACTTTGTGTAGCTGGGGATACATACAGTTTATACAGCGCACACAGCTGCTGCATCTCTTAGTGAAGTAAATAGTTCTTTTGGTCCAACTCAGTCCAAACAAACTCACTAAAAGCTAGACATATTAGTCATATTTAGCCAGCAACACCAGGCAGTTTGCCAGTTTAAATGCAGGGAATGGGGACTTAAATATATATTATCAGTTATGTCTGTCATAGTAATACAATTCTAAATCATTATTAAAAAATCTTCAAATTACTTCTTGGTTATTTTCTGTATTATATTGCCAGGCATTGTAGAAAGAGTCACCAAGGTTTTCGTCTGCTGACAGTATGACGTTACTTGACGTATCTGAAGTGTAAACTAGCAGCCTATTATGGAAATGATCCAGAAGGAATAAAGGACCCAGAATAAAATGAAATCTATATTTACTGCCAAATTTCACAAGCGCTGTATTTTGTTGCTTACAATTATTGGTTCCAACACATACAAAAGGAATGGTTTAGACCAGGGGTCTCCAAACACTCTAAACAAAGGGCCGGTTTATTATTCTTCAGACTCTAGAAGGGCCATTATTGGTATTATAGGGATCAATAGTGCCCCATTATTGGTATCATAGGGAGGAATAGTGCCCCATTATTGGTATCATAGGGAGGAATAGTGCCCCATTATTGGTATCATAGGGAGGAATAGTGCCCCATTATTGGTATCACAGGGAGGAATAGTGCCTCTTTATTGGTATCATAGGGAGGAATAGTGCCCCATTATTGGTATCATAGGGAGGAATAGTGCCCCGTTATTGGTATCACAGGGAGGAATAGTGCCTCGTTATTGGTATCACAGGGAGGAATAGTGCCTCGTTATTGGTATCATAGGGAGGAATAGTGCCTCATTATTGGTATCATAGGGAGGAATAGTGCCTCATTATTGGTATCATAGGAAGGAATAGTGTCCCATTATTGGTATCATAGGGAGGAACAGTGCCCCATTATTGGTATCATAGGGTGGAATAGTGCCCCATTATTGGTATCATAGGGAGGAATAGTGCCTCGTTATTGGTATCCTAGGGAGGAATAGTGCCTCATTATTGGTATCATAGGAAGGAATAGTGTCCCATTATTGGTATCATAGGGAGGAACAGTGCCCCATTATTGGTATCATAGGGTGGAATAGTGCCTTATTATTGGTATCATAGGGAGGAATAGTGCCTCCTTATTGGTATCATAGGAAGGAATAGTGCCCCGTTATTGGTATCATAGGAAGGAATAGTGTCCCATTATTGGTATCATAGGGTGGAATAGTGCCTCATTATTGGTATCATAGGGAGGAATAGTGCCTCATTATTGGTATCATAGGAAGGAATAGTGCCCCATTATTGGTATCATAGGGAGGAACATTGCCCCATTATTGGTATCATAGGGAGGAATAGTGCCCCATTATTGGTATCATAGGGTGGAATAGTGCCTCATTATTGGTATCATAGGGAGGAATAGTGCCTCATTATTGGTATCATAGGAAGGAATAGTGCCCCATTATTGGTATCATAGGGAGGAACATTGCCCCATTATTGGTATCATAGGGAGGAATAGTGCCCCATTATTGGTATCATAGGGTGGAATAGTGCCTCATTATTGGTATCATAGGGAGGAATAGTGCCCCATTATTGGTATCATAGGAAGGAATAGTGCCCCATTATTGGTATCATAGGGAGGAACAGTGCCCCTTATTGGTATCATAGGGAGGAACAGTGCCCCATTATTGGTATCATAGGGAGGAACAGTGCCCCATTATTGGTATCATAGGGAGGAACAGTGCCCCATTATTGGCACCATAGGGAGGAATAGTGCCTCATTATTGGTATCATAGAGAGGAATAATGCCTCATTATTGGTATCATAGGGAGGAATAGTGCCCCATTATTAGTATCATAGGGAGGAATAGTGCTTCATTATTGGTATCATAGGGAGGAATAGTGCCCCATCATTGGTATCATAGGGAGCAACAGTGCCCCATTATTGGTATGATAGGGGGGAATAGTGTCCCATTATTGGTAAGATAGGGAGGAATAGTGCCCCATTAGTGCACCAAGGGCCAGATAAAGGCAAGCAAAGGGCCTCATCCAGCCCTCGGCCGCAGTTTGGAGACCTCCACTTTAGACATTTTCAGAATATAGCAAATTCTAAAGAGGTTTCCATTTTTGAAAAATTTACCTTACTGACCACTAGGGCTGCTGTTAAAAATCATGGGGACCAATACACCCAACCGCAGTGGTTCTCAACCTCAGTCCTCAAGTACCCTCAACAGGCCAAGTTTTCAGGTTTTCCTTTATCTTGCACAGGTGCTTTAAATCAGAGTCAATGGCTTGGTATTTTGGACAGCTATTTTATCTAAATTCCCAAAACATGGCCTGTTGGGGGTACTTGAGGACCGAGTTTTAGAACCACTGGCCTACCCGACAGCCCCCTCCCCCAGGCATGTGGGTGCAAGTGTACAGTGCCCAATCACGGATAGTGTGCATTTAGGACTGCTCACCCACACCTGCGCACATGCCACATTAAGACTTCCCTGCTGTGTTCATACATTCCCATAGAGCAGGGGAGGGCAAGTCATTTTCCCAAGTGGCCACATGAGATGCTGGGACTCTTGCGGAGGGCTGAACCAATATAGGCTAAACTTAATTCTGCCTTAAAGTGTAAGTCCACCCTAAAACTAAAATCCCTGCATCTACAGACATCCACATTCTATCACTAACCTATCTAGCCCTGTAAAGAAGAAATCAGTATACATACCTTTTTTGAAGCTGATCCGATCTAGTCTCCAGTGGCGGAAGCTCTGCAGAGGACCCAGCCGACAATGGCTGTGAAATGAATGGGGAGAGTTACTATGGAGCTTCCGTTGTTGGTGTCCTCTGCACCCACCTCCATAGGGAGTTGGGGCTGACTGCTTAGCGTGGGATCGGGTCGGTTTGGCTTCATAAAAGGTATGTATACCAATTTCTTTTTTACAGGGCTAGATAGGTTAGTGTTAGATTGTGGAGGTCTAGATGCGGGGATTTTAGTTTTAGGCTTGATTCACATCTATACATGTTGCTTTTGAGCGTTTCCCTAGTGCTTTTTGCCGTGCTTTCCGCTTTTTATTTATTTATTTTTTTTTGGAAAATTTGTTTTTGGGCACATTTAAAAAATGCAAATCGCAGCAAAATCATGGAAAAAAAACACACAAAGTGCTTTTCTGCAGCTTCCCCATTGAAGTCTATTGAACCAAAAAATGCAATAAAACAAAGTTTTGCGTTTAAGAAAAAGTCCCTGACCCTTTCCAAAAACGCAGAGGCACAAAAATGCATTGATGTTTCATAGGAACTCATGTTAAAAAAATGTCCTGCGTTTCTGCAAAAAGCATGAAAAATGCATTGGTGTGAATGGAGCCTTAGGGTGGACTTATACTTTAAGCTGGCCATACATACATTGACCAAAATTTAGCTAGCTCAGCGGGACCCCAATGAATTTCAATCCATCTACGGAAAAGCTGGTTGTATAGAAGTCGATCTACAGGTCGACTTCTGTACAACCAGTCTGTTGACATTTTCCCACCCTAGTATGCCCCATACTTGTACTCATGGACCCATATATAGTGAGAGGGCAACATACTTACCCTTTCATCAGATGATGTGCCTTACTGCTCCCTGGCCACTGCAGGTATTCCAGACTATCTAGCCACTTAACCACCGAGCGAATTTCAGCACTCCCTTCCTACATGTGAAAAACATTTTTTTTGCTAGAAAATTACTCAGAACCCCCAAACATATACATACATATATATATATATATTTATTTTAGCAGAGACCCTGGGGAATAAAATGGCAGTCATTGCAACTTTTTTTGACACACTGTATTTGCGCAGCAATTTTTCAAACATGATTTTTTTGGAGATAAAAGAGTTTCATGAATTAAAAAAAAAAAAACAGTACAGTTAGCCCAATTTTTTTGTATAATGTGAAAGATGATGTTACGCTGAGTACCACACATGTCACAATTTAAAACTGCGAACACACGTGGAATGGCGCCAAACTTTGGTACTTAAAAATCTCCATAGGCAACGCTTTAACATTTTTTAGAGGTTACCAATTTAGAGTTACAGAGGAGCTCTAGTGCTAAAATTATTGCTCTCGCTCTAACGATCGTGACGATACCTCACTTGTGTGGTTTGAATATCGTTTACATAAGTGGGCAGGGCTTACATATGCGTTCGCTTCTGTGCGCGAGCTCGCATGGAAGGGGGCGCGTTAAATTTTTTTTTATTATTATTTATTTTACATTTACTTTTACACTGTCTCTTTAATTTATTTTTGATCACTTTTACTCCTATTACATGGAATGTAAACATCCCTTGTAATGGGAATGGAGCTTGACAGATCCTCTTTATTTTCAATAAGACCCCACACCTTTCCTCCAGGCTGGAAAGTCCGAGATAAAAAAAAAAACAAAAAAACAAAAAAAAAAAAAACACTTTCTCGGTCTTTCCAGCTGCAATTATGGGCCTCTGAGGGTCAAAGAGATGACTGGTGACCATCTCCCTGACAAACATCCGGCAGTGACGGATCTCTTCTCCCTGCCACTGATCATACGGGTGGCCTGGGAGAAGCATCAAATGGCGGTGGGAGGGGGGATGTCCCCTTCCGCTGCCTATAAGAAAGATCATGCGGCTGAACTGCCACTATGATCATTCTTATGGTGTAGGGCAGGGATATGCAGTTAGCGGACCTCCAGCTGTTGCAGAACTACAAGTCCCATGAGGCATAGCAAGACTCTGACAGCCACAAGCATGACACCCAGAGGCAGAGGCATGATGGGTTAACCGTCTGGAGGGTCTACAACGTTTTGATGTTCAGGGTAGTACGGAGACGGAGACCCACAGTACGAACACCGACAGTCTCAGAACGATACGGAGTACCCTGAACATCAAGACGTTGTCGACCTCCAGGCGATTGACGTATAGGGACGGGATGTGGTATTCTTACTAGTATCACCGTCAAGTCGGCGTACTAGAAAGAATATCCGTCGCCTTCCCCTGTAGGGGGGAGGGTGGCGGTAAACTACGAAGAGGGTCCGGTGGGCATACTAGTCACCGTCCCTCTTCTCTAGGCAGTGACGGCCTACAAACAGTCCCTCTACCAGTGGTCAGTAGAGAAACTGGGAGTCTCCGGGTATTAACGTCGACCTTT
>BLSH010070464.1:312374-330736 GCA_018402905.1 Glandirana rugosa | reverse complement strand
AAAAAAAAAAAAAAAACAACCTTTCTCGGTCTTTCCAGCTGCGATCATGGGCCTCTGAGGGTCAGAGAGATGACTGGTGACCATCTCCCTGACAAACATTCGGCAGTGACGGATCTCTTCTCCCTGCCACTGATCATACGGGCGGCCCGGAAGAAGCACCAAATGGCAGTGGGGGGGTATGTCCCCTTCCGCTGCCTAGAAGAACGATCATGCGGCTGAACTGCCGCTATGATCATTCTTATGGTGTAGGACAGGGATATGCAATTAGCGGACCTCCAGCTGTTGCAGAACTACAAGTCCCATGAGGCATAGCAAGACTGACAGCCACAAGCATGACACCCAGAGGCAGAGGCATGATGGGACTTGTAGTTTTGCAGCATCTGGAGGTCCGCCAATTGCTTATGCCTGGTGTAGGGAATCGCCGGCCGGAAAGAATGATAGCTGGATGGTGCCTGTAGCTGCAAGCACCATTCAGATATCACCACTCAAAGCCAAGGACGCCGTAGTACGCCCTTGGTGGTTAAGTGGCTAGAATGTACAATACCTGCTCCCCTACTGTATGCTGTGGTTCCTCCAGCTGGCTCGTAAGTTAATGCAGAATGGTCAACCTGGCAGGAGGAACCACAGAGTGCATCAAGGAGTAAACCGGTAATATTAATTCGCTATTGTCACACAACTGGGTCGACTCAGGGCGCAGTGCTCTGCGTCCCGAGCCCACCCTTTTTTGAAGCCAATTAGAGCCTCAGGCTTTAATCATGTGCTTCTAAAAAAAAAAAAAAAAAAAAAACCCATTGGAATCTATGTGTCCAGCGCACTGCATGTAGATTTGGGGCCGGGCGCATGGATTAGGGGGGAGGCGCCCCGTATGAATGGGCCGCCACTGTTCAGATATCTGCCGTAGCAGTGGCTTAACGCAAAGTTCACCTGAAAGGCAAGTATTTATATCCTCTTCTATTACAACATGTTCCTTCTGGGTCCTGTAATGACAAGGTCACTTTAATGGTTCTGTTTTTGGACCCTAATTTTACAAAGATTCTGCTTCAAACTTTGAGGCATTTAGTTTATTTTTTTTATTTTTTGTTTTTTAGAAATATCTGTAAAAAACATTAGGGTTGGTTCACCAAATGAATAGAGGCTTTTCTCTTAACAAAGAGAATGTTTTCTTAAAGTGGTTGTAAACCTCAGACATGAAATATGAACAAAGCATATCCCTCTATAGTGTGTACTTGTCACAATCCAGAGCACGAAGTGTAATATCTGTCCGCTGCCTCCTTCCTCTGCTATAAGCATGAGTCACATCTGACAAGTTTTCCTGACACCAAGAGAAAAATGGTGACAGGGGAGGGAGCTCCAGTTGATTGACAGCCTCAGCTCTGTACCTGTATGCTATGTAGAGGGGGGGTGTCCCTTCCCTCCAATCAGCTCTCAGAGCTCTCCTCACTGATGTAACTTCAGCTCTCCACCCCCCGCTTTTCAGAGTGGAGAAATCCTGTGCAAATTCTGCACTTTACATGGCTGTAGGGGAAAGACGGCTGCAGGTAAAACTTATGGAGGAAGATTAGTTTCACCTGAGGCCAGTCACTTTGCTGGATATATATGAAGGTTTACACACACTTTAACTTAAGTAAATACAGTGAAGTGCTTTTCATAGTAAATACCCAATCTAGCGCAAGGGAATTTAACCACTTGCCGACCAGCCGCCGCAATTTCACTGCGGCAAGGTGGCACGATCCTGCAAATTGCCATCGTACATCGGCGTGGGAACTCGCTCTTGTGGGCGCCCACTGGCCAGCAGGGGAGCCAATCAGCGGGTGCTGCATACTCGTCACCAGCCACCTGCGATCGTTCCCCGCAGTGACAGAACGGGGATCTACCTGTGTAAACAAAGCAGATCCCCATTCTGACAGGAGAGATCACACAGATCCTGTGTTTCTGCTATGCAGGAAGATGGATCTGTGTGTTTCCCCAGTCACACAGTCCTCCATACACTTAGAAAGCACAAACAGGGAACACATTTAACCCCTTGATTGCCCCTATTAACCCATTTCCTGCCAATGTCATTAGTATAATGTTAGTGCATATTTTTAGCGCTGATTACTGTAATAATGTCACTTGTTCCTGGAAAAATTGGTGACCAATCTGTCCGCTGCAATGTCGCACTCCCGCTAAAAATCACCGATCACCGCCATTGCTAGTAAAAAAAATATTAATAATAAAAATGCCATAAATCATTCCCTATTTTGTGGACAGTATAACTTTTGCGCAAACCAATCAATATACGCTTATTACATATTTTTGGTAAAAAAAAATGCAGAAGAATATATATTGGCCTAAACTGAAATTAGATTTTTTTACTTTTTTATTTTTTTATTTTTTATTTATTATAGCAAAAAGCAAAACAAAATTTTTTTTTCCCAAATTGACGCTTTTTCTGTTTATAGCGCAAAAAATAAAAACTGCAGAGGTGACCAAATACCACCAAAAGAATGCTCTATTTGTGGAAAAAAAAGGACGTCAATTTTGTTTGGGTACAGTGTTGAATGACCGCACAACAGTTAAATTGGCGCAGTGCCATATCGCAAAAAAATGGGGGAAAATCCTTCCAGTCCTTAAAGCGGAGTTCCACCCAAAAATGGAACTTCCGCTTCAAGCACTCCTCGCCCCCTTACATGCCACATTTGGCATGTAATTTTTTTTTTTTTGGGGGGGGGGGGGGGAGTGTGTCTCCAGGTTTCAGAGGGACTTCCTGTCCCTCTTCCACCTTCCGCCTCGGGGCCACCTAGGCGAATCCTCCTCTCCTCCTAGACGGCCCCTCCCTCCTGGCAATCTTCTGGGACACGTCACAGGTTCCAGAAGATTGCCTGGCCACTAGGAATGCGCAGCGCTACTCGCGCATGCGCAGTGGGTGCCCAGCCATGAAGCCGGGCCGGGTGCCCACACTAGGAATGCCAGGGCCGTCGAGAGGAGGGGGGAAACGAGCGAGGCTTCAGGCGCAGTCGTCGCTGGACCGGGAGACAGGTAAGTTACTGTTTATTAAAAGTCAGCAGCTACACTTTTTGTAGCTGCTGACTTTTAATAAACAAAAAAACGAGTGAAACTCCGCTTTAAGTGGTTAATTAAAAAAAAAAAATGGATTTCTGCTTGCACGTGGTTGTTCACTAAGCAAAGCATACATTGACAAGTGAAGATTCTTTAGTAAATCAACCCTACCCCATTAAAGGTATTTAACCTCTCTGGCAGCAATCCCGAGTGTGGCTCGGGGTGGAATTTCAGTACCATTAGCGGTAACCCTGAGCCACACTCGGGATTGCATCGCTGGATCCAAGGCAGCGTTACTTACCTTGTCCCCTGGATACAGCGATGTCCCCCGCCGTGTCTGCAGGCTGTGTCCTCCGCCCGATGCCTCTGTGTGCCGGGCTCCGTTCCCAGCGAGCGTTGCGTCGCACGGGGGCGGAGACCGGCGGCAAATTCAAAAAGTGCACAGTACACTGTAATCTGTAAGATTACATTACTGTATAAAATAATTTCACATCCCCTTTGTCCCTAGTGCTTTGTCCAGTGCCATGCATGCACTTTTACATTATATATGTAATTCTTTCTGCCTGAAAATTTGAGAATGTCCATGGCAACCAAAAAGTGTCCCTTTACGTCAAAAGGGGTTTTTGATCACCTAGAAAACACCGATAGTAAATAAGAATCATTTGCAGAATTGAGTGATACTGATTTGTGGGGGAATTTATCATCAGACACTGAAAGTGACGACAGCGACAATTCTACATCTGAGCTAATTTCAGTGTTTTTGATTCGATTACATTATTGAATACATTTTATTACTATTATATTATTATTTTTGATAATTATTTTTAGTTATTTATTATAGAATAATTTATGATTTCATGTTTCAAACTTTATCATACCCGGGATGTCTACTAGACTCTTGTTTGGACAGATTTAAGTGAGTTATTCCTAAGAATTACAGGCCTACAATATACAACGCCAAATTTCCATGCAAAATAATGTACCGCTTTCAGCAACAAAAATGAAATAATCATACCGCCAGGGAGGTTAAACGTTTGTAAAAAAAAAAAACAAAAAAAAAAAATAACTATCTTTACTAGATTGTTTTATTAGGTATCAAATGTGTGGCACTTGTTGATCAGTGAAACCAAAAGTGAATCCCGAAAAACCATGTTAAATATAGCTGCAGTCGTATAGTAGTCACAGTCTAAGTTTGTCACGCTGGCACAAAGAAGCTATGTGACAGAGGTGGGTGGTGCGAGGAGACATTATTAGATAGAAGTAGATCTTCCACAGCAATTACAGAAGAAACAAACACTTGGTACGCAATAGGAAACTATAATGGGTCTTTGGCAATATTAATCGAATGAAAAAAAAAAAAATGTATAAACTGATCTTTATGTAATTTTAACATACATTATTGGGGGTTTCCATAATATTCAGTTTGCAGACAACTGGTGCATGTTGGGCTAATAATAATGCCCAGTAAACATTTTACACTTGTCGCTAACAAGAAAGGGTTCAAGCTGAACTCAAACCAGGACGATTAGATTATAATTTTAACCACTTACCAACCGGGCCACTTTTTTACATTTGGTGGTCACAAGCTAAAAACATTTTTTTTGCTAGAAAATGACTTAGAACCCCCAAACATTATATATATTTTTTTCAAACACCCTAGAGAATAAAATGGCGATTGTTGCAATACTTTTTGTCACACGATATTTGCGCATCGGTCTTTCAAGCGAAAGGGCTTTTACTTTTTTGAGTTAAAAAAATAAAACAGTAAAGTTAGCCCAATTTTTTTGTATATTGTGAAAGAGGATGTTACGCCGAGTAAATAGATACCATAAATGACACGGTTGAAAATTGCGCACACTCGCGGAATGGCGACAAAGTCTGGTATTTAAAAAGTTCCATAGGCGATGCTTTAAAATTTTTTAACGGTTACCAGGTTAGAGTTACAGAGGAAGTCTTTTGTTAGAATTATTGCTCACACTCTGGCGATCGCGGTGATACCTCACATGTGTGGTTTGAACACAGTTTTCATATGCGGGCGCAACTTACGTATGCGTTTTCTTTGCTGCGAAAGCTCGCGGGGACGGTGGCGATGGCGATTTAAATCTTTTTTTTTTTTTTCTTTAATTTTATTTATTTTTAGCACTGTTCCTTTAAAAAAAAATCTGATCACTTTTATTGCTATCACAAGGAATGTAAACATACCTTGTGATAGTAATATATGGTGACAGGTACTCTTTTTGGAGGGCCACTTCACAGTATTCAGATTGCCAAAAACGGCGATTCTGAATACTGTAAGAGAAGAGCGGAGGAAGGCGGGGGGGGTGTCCCCTCCTGCCCCCTGGGGTAACGACCGAGCAGCTCCCAAGACCGCCAGCTCTAAAAATGGTACCGGGATATAGCCTGCGGGTGCAGGCTATGTCCCGGTAGAGCCGCTCAAACCCGACCGCGTGTGTAAAAAAAAAAAAGCTGGCCTTGTTTTTTTAAACCACTTCAGCCTGGAAGGATTTCCCACATTGGGACTAGAGCACTTTTTTTTGCGATTCTGCACTGCATTGCTTTAACTGACAATTGCGCAGTTGTGCGCTGTTGTACCCAAGCAAAATTGGCATCCTTTTTTCTAACTTTTTGCTAAAATACAAATCCGAAAAAAAAAAAATCTATAAAAAAAAAAAAATGTATTCATTCATGGCCGATATATATTTTTCTACACATTTGTGGTAAAAAAAAAAAAAAAAAAATCGCAATCGGCATTTATTGATTGGTTTGCACAAAAGTTGCCGCGTTTACAAACCATGAGAATTCATTTAAGGTGTTTTTACAATTTTCTTTTTTTTTTTACTGGTAATGGCAGCGATCTGCGATTTTTATCGGGACTGTGGTATTGCGGCGGCCATGTCGGACATTTTTGACACTTTTTTGGGACCACTGACATTTATATAGCGATCAAATCTAAAAATAGCCACTGATTACTGTGTAGGGAAGGGGTTAACCTGCAGGGGGCAATGAAGAGGTTAACTGTGTTCCCTAGGCATGCTCTGTGTTGGAGCTGGGCTGCCAGGGGTATAACAGATCTAACTGATCCCGGTGATGTAGATCAGTGCTATGTCCCCTGTCAGAGGGGGAACCGCCATGTTTACATTGGTGGTTCCCTGCTTTTCTGCTATAGTAAGCGTTTGTGGGTTACCGGCGGACATTGAGTACGCCTGACCCGCAGCCACACTCCTGGAGCTCACGGCGGGCAAGAGAGCGCGTCACCGGCGGCGCGCGCTCGCCTTCTAGCCGCACATGTGCAAACCACCATTTTTAGATGGCGATTCGCGCTACGCTGCCACTTTGCAGCAGTAAACGTACACAACGCGGTCGGGAAGTGGTTAAAATGCATTCCAATGTGCTCATGATTCCTTCGGTTTCATAGTGGTTCATTTTATGCGACTGGGCAAACGGTTTTCTCCCTATGGAGTAATGGCTTGCTACAGTTCACCAGTAATATATAACAGCCCTTAGCACTGCCTACATGTCAATGAATTCCTGTTGGAATCATAGGATTTGTAGTTCAGCTTTGCACATAAGAAGCACGTCGGATGTGACTTTTGCATCTCCAGATCCTCACCCTTCCCCCACACCCAATACCAGAGTACAGTCAAAATGAATCTAAATGATGAAGTCACACTAATGAAAATCAGTAATTACTCAAGTAAGATATTTAAAAATAAAATGAAAGCGTTACTAAATCCACAACAGTAAAATCAATCTGTATATGCAACATAGCATGCTTGTTATACTCACTGTGGAATTTAAGGGGTTAATCCTCTGCATTATGTAAAAAGCCTGTTTTATCTTGTATGCATACATTCTTCCCTCTTGCACTGTCAATCTGGACAAGTCCATATAATACACAGCAGGGAGGTAAAGCTGCACATTCTCAGTTTGGTCTCTTATGCTGGATAGATCATTTCCTGTTTCAGTTGAACTGTTCAGGTCACATGATATTGGCATCACACATGTGGGCGTGTATACAGGCTGTAGTGGAAATCTCCTCCTATTTGAACACACAGCTATGGACAAACTGTGCAGGCAGGATATCAGGAAACCATGGTATACAGATAATCTCAAAAGGCATATAGTGGCAGTATTTTAATGTAAAAAGATGATTTATAAGCTGAGGGCACTGCGGGGGGGGGCAGATGAACTATTTTCATATTACTGGGTTTAGTAACACTTTAAATACATTTTAGGCTTGATTCACACCTATGCATTTTTAGTGCATTTTGCAGATTTGCACTACAGTCCATTTAACATGGTTTCCTATGTGCAAATCTGCAAGATGCAAAAAAGCATTAAAAATGAATAGGTATGAATCAGGCCTTAATCATGCATGCGGAAAGCATCTAAACCCCCTGGGATTCTGGAGTTCAGCTGCAAGTTTAGGCTAGAAGAAGGAAAGGGGGTTATCCTTCTCTGAGTTCAACACTCTGCGTTTTTTGTTCTTTTTTTGCAGAAACGCACTACAGTCCATTAAACATGGTTTCCTATGGGACACGTTCACATCTATGCTTTTTTTTACAGCTGCTGTGTTTTTGGAAAGGGTTAGGGACTTTTTCAACTGCATAAACGGTGCCTTTTTGGTTCAATAGACTTCAATGGAGAAGCTGCAGAAAAGCATGTTTTGCTGTGATTTGTGTTTTTTAATCCACCCAACCACAAATGGCCCAGAAAAAAAAAAAAAAAAAGCATAAAAAATGCACCGCAAAAGCATGCAGAAACAGATCAAAAGCAACAGCATAGGTGTGAACCAAGCCCGATTCATTTCATACAGCCATACGTAGATTGAAATGTATCCAGTTCAGCAGGGATCGGGCAAATTTCGATCCACATATGGGCAGGGTGTTTGTATAGATGTGCAAAAATGTCGTTTTTTTTCCCCCTGACTTCCTGTGTATGTGGCAACTGTCGCCAGGACAAATAGAGGGGTGAAAGTCCCCAGTAGAGACACTGACAGCAACTAAAACTTGAGAGCTTCTGATATTCCCCACTAATTTAAGTCGCTTCCATCACATTTAGGCCTCATACACACCAACGTTTTTTTAACGCCGGCGTTTTCTGGCGTTTTGCGCAGCTCTCCATGTTAGTCAATGGCCCCATAAAGACGTCGGCGTTTTTGAGCTGTAGATGGCGTCAGCGTTAGTGAGCTGAAAGTAGAACCCACGGCCATCGCGTTCTGAAGCTGTAACGTTTTGGCGTTTTTTGACGCTGACGTCGCAAAACGCCAACAAACACCAATATTGTACCAGCGGTTTCCGGCGTTTTTTGACGCCGGCGTTTTTAGGTTGAAAAATAGCAGAGGGATGATTTTTTTTATTAAAAACGCCTATTGACGCCAACGCTCACTAACGCCGATGCAAAACGCCGAAAAACGCCGATTTTTTTTTTTCCTTGACGTCGGGCCTGACGTTTTATTTTTAAAGATACGCCCGTGTGTATGAGGCCTTAAACTCCATGTCCACAAAATCAGAACTACAAATCATTTTGAGATCTCTAGATCCCAGATCGGTATATATCAAGCTAACGCAGGTGTATAAGCTTAGCATCATTGCTGATCGTTCCCTATTATGTGTACAGTAGTTAGTTTGTCTCAAAGTCATTTTTCTTCCTTATATACTGCTAGGAAAATTGCAAAATATTAACAGTTCATGCTACAAAATGAATTCTTTTCATCCCTCCAGCCTTTTATCGATACAAGTGTTTTATACTGTGACATTCTCCAAGAGCTGAAACATAATGGAAAGGAAAAAATCAATGTGAACTATTTACAGAAGACAATATCTAGGCACAGATGGAAGGTGAGCGCACCGCCATATGGGCGGAAACCTGCAGCATGAGCCGACAGATTTTTTATTTTTTTTTTGTTAAAAAAGAGTGGGTGTTGTAATTATATAAAATATTAATGTATATAATGCTTGGTGAATAAATAGGACTTGGTTTTGTAACTTTTTTTTTTACTGTAGATTAAAGTGGTAGTAAACCGCTGCTTTTTACTTTGAGCAATGCTACCTTGAAAAGCCCCTTCTGCTTCTTCTGTCTTCTATTGCAGGGGAGTGTTGGATTTGTGACTTGACAGGGTTCCTTTATATTTAAGTCCGGATGCCTTTAAAGTGCATCTAAAGCCCATTTTTTAAAATCAGCTAAATACCTTCCTGATAGAGGAGGATCACCAGCCCTGTTGCACGAGGCCCCAAGCACACAGGGAGGCCCACACAAGGAGGAGGATTAGTGACAGACGACAATTGTGTCTCTTTTCCTCCAGCAGATGAAAGCTGCTCTCCTTCCCTCTCCCTGCTGCCAGCTTTTATCTGCTAAGAATAAGACAGTTATCCTTCACTAATCCCCCTCCTTGTGTGGGCCCCCTCGCAGCACTGGCTCTAAGGTTATTTCTGCTTCTGAGTTTATCTCTCTAACTTAGGCTCCATGCACACTGGCTTAAAAATTGCTTCTAGAGGAGTTTTGTGTTCTGCCTGTAGAAGCAGCTCAGTGTTATCCTAGGTGTCCATGCACATTAGGACAATTACAGGCATATTTTAAGCTCATCGTATAGAGGCAGGATAAAACCGTTCTGGTTTGCGTTTCTGATTGGAGCTTACTGGCAGAAAAAAAAGGTTAAACTCATCTAAATTTTGTACAAAAAATGCTCTATATGAGCGTTTTTTTTTTCTGCCAGGTGAACTGGAGTTTTTTTAAGCCCAGTGTGCATGGAGCCTCACTTTGTTTCTTTCCCTCTCATCCCGGAGTCTGTATAATTTTTTTAATCTCATCTTCATTTTTAAGGCAATGCAAACTATCGATGAACCTGAAATTTATTTAGCAGGTTTTAACTGAAGGTTCAATTGGTCTTTAACCACTTGTCTACTGGGGCAATTTTTTATTTTTTCATCCCCCGTTAAAAAAAAAAATCGGCATTTTTTGCTAGAAATTACTATAAACCCCCAAAACTATATATTTTCAGAAAGAAGAAAACCTAGAAAATAAAATAGTGGTAGTTGTATTTTTCCGGCAGCTATCAAATGCATACTTTCAGAAAAAAAAAGCTTTAATATTGCACATGCCTGTGAAATCACAAAAACTATAATACCCAAATTTCTCTATAGGCGATTCCTTAAAATCCTTTACAGGTTATCAGTTTTAGAATGAAGCGTGCATTATGGCCCCAGAATTGTTGCTCTCATTGTGACATTCGAAGATACCTCACATGTGTTGCAGAATTTATGTTTACACGTGCTTGTCTTACGCTGTGTGTTTGAACTGGGATGTGTAAGGGGGTGATAGGTGCTCATTTAATTTTATTTTATTTTTTTTGACACGGATCACATTTCAGAAGCATAGAATTTTGGTCACTAATATAAACTCAGCCTAATTGCCATAATAAAGTTACTATGGAAAAGTAAAAGTTGAGAAACACCATGATCCATATTTCTGAAACAATTAAAGTAACTACTAGGATAAGTGACAAATATACTTAGATGAGCCATTTCAGCGTATCTCACACATTACGATTGGTTGAGGTAGTGTCTTTCCAAAATAGAAATAAAAGTTTAATGACTTTAAAAATATAAGTCACAAAGTTTGTGTCTCATCTGTTCAGCAGCTACCAAAATAATTTCTCTTCCGCCCTAGCAATACATTCCTGCCAACTCCCTCGCTCCTCTGACAGCCTCACTGAATGTGCAAAGATAAACTCTTTCATATCTTCTCTCAGTAGTTCCCCAGTTTATCTTCAATGCGCCCTTACTGGTTCCAGCTCTTGCCGACTGTCATATTTTTAGAAGAACTGCAGCTATAGGAAAAATATATTTATTATGTTTATTATAATGTAACATTAATTGTATTTACCCAACTCTCTGCTGTCAACTTACGCATCCCATATGTCCGCTATGTACCCAAAAAATACACGGTGTATTGAATGAGCCTCACATGCAGATGCCAGCCCCATGCTGTACAATGAGTCACCCCTGCCCAGCACTTGTGCCATCATGAACAGTAGATGTAGTGTGCAACTTTACAGCATTAAACATATAGGTCATCTATTCATGTCTATGCAATGTATTCTTTTAGCTCGACCGGACTACGTGTAAAAATTCAATAACTATATTTAGTGGCAAAAAAAAAAAAAACACATTGGTCAAATTGTAAAACAAATTTAAGGCAAAACAACAGGTTCACTTCAAGTGATATTGAAGCCGATTTTATTTAAGATAAAAAAAAAGGTATACTAATCTATTCTGTGCAATGGTATTGCACAGAATGGTACCTCCTTTTCTGGAGACTTCTGCCACCGCTGCCTGCTCCTCCTTCCTGAGGGTGCCCCCATAGTAAGCCATGTGCTATGGAGGCAGCTAGAATTTTTTTTATTTTTACCTTAATGCAGGTTAACATAAAACAGGTAAAACTTTAGAACCACTTTAAGACCCCTTTCACACTGGGGTGGGCAGGACGGTAGTGGTAAGGTGCCACTAGTTTTAGCGGAGCTTTAACGCTGTTATAGCGGCGCTGCTATTGGGGCCGCAGTGGGGCACTTTTAACCCCTAAGTAGGGGTTAACAAGGGGTTAAAAGCACCGGCGCTGCCCATTCATTTCAATGGCAGGGGCTGTGGAGGAACGGTGTATACACCGCCCCAAAGATGCTGCTTGCAGGACTTTTTTTCCCGTCCTGCAAGCGCACCGCTTTCACACTGGGGTGGATGGGGGGGGGGTTCAGGCGCTATTTTTAGCACTGCGGCACCTGAAAAACCGCCCAGTGTGAAAGGGGTCCAATTGTTGCTCTCCCCAGCTGGACATAATCACCTTCCCTTAACTCCTTTGCCAAGCTGGTCACTGGGAGTGAAGAAAAGCACCTGGTTCTCTTGAGTATGGGGACCATGTGTCTCACTCACTTCCTAACTGCTACACGGCATTTTGGTCCACAAAACAAGGAGAAAAAAAAAATCTGAGCTACCGCACACCATACAAGCCCTGCATGTGATAGGTGATAGCAGCCTCAGCTCAACTCCATCCAGGCTACACCCCCCCAACATGTTTCGTCTCAACCACAAGGCTTAGTCATGGAGGATGAATCCCCATGGGTGGGGTGAAACATGTCGGGGGGGGCGTGGCCTGGATGGAGTTAGGCTGAGGCTGCTATCACCTATCACACGCAGAGCTTGTATGGTGTGCAGCAGCTGAGATTTTTTTCTCCTTGTTCTGCCGATTATATGGAGTCAGGGTGGACTCCTAGCCTGACCTGCCCCCTCAGTGAAATACACTGAATGGGTGACATAGATGCCGGAGCTGCTTAGGTTTGCAATGACATTGTGGCGATTGGCAGGTTAGGCACCCTGTGCCATCACATGGGGGTAGGGAGAGTCTTTAGCTCTATGCAAGTTCCAAGTGACTTGCTGGCTTCATACAATCTACTCGCTTCATTCACAGTGGCAGAATGAAGGAGCTTGGAAATATGGCAGTTAAGGTAACCACTTACTTTGCCCTGCACTGGCAAAGCACAAGTTGCCTTTCAGGGAGAATGTTTTTTGTACAGGCTTTATTGTAATACATAATGTTTCTTTTATGTACTCTAGACCATGAATGGCATTTTTGTTGGAGTTGTTGCAATCATTTAAAAATAATTCTCTCTTCTTAGCATGGATCTCTCGTATGTTATCAGTAAAGTAAGTGTAGGCCATTTCTTGTTGTTGACTATTTCCAAGAACAGCTGCCATTCTAGTAAAGAGACTGGTGCCCAGTGGTTGACTGCTTATGACCATTAACTCAGAATTCGTCTGCTTATGTAAATGTGTGTGAGCATGCATGTCTATTAGACAAACAAAAGAAAAGATGAGCGCCATAAACAGATCAGTATTTTATTTGCAGGCAGGAAAGAAGGTCAGGCAATTTTACATCTGAAAAGCTTTTATTTCTGGAATGGCATAATGCCCCAGGCTTTAATTCCAGAGTGAAATACACTGCCTACAGGCCATTACTATTCATAACATTATATGTATCACAAAATAAATACTTGTACTTGTACTAAATGGAATAGAACAGAAATAAAGGAATACCTGCCAGCAAAATCAAATTATATTAAATACATAAATGTATTTCTCAAAAAAGATAAAATATATTTTTATTAAATTTCCATGCACACACATCATCATTTGCCCTGCCTATTAAAAGCTGTAAGCAACCGGAAAAATATTATTCACTTGCCTGAACCTGAAACTACAATCATCTTCTTAAGTAATACAGTGAATAGAACTGCTTTCTTGTGACAGAGGTTCTGGGTTCAGATCCCATCAGGAGCACTATCAGTATGTTGTCCCTGGTGGGATTTCCCCAGTGGCTATAAGGGAAAACAATGTCCATTGCATAGATTTTTTAACCTGTCCACGGCTCAGGCATTATTAGTGTTAAAGAGGAAGTAAACCCAGAAGGGGTTTACTTCCTCTACATACCCCTGTAAATTAGAAGCATAATGGGCTACTATGCATCGCATAGTAGCCCATTATGTGCCACTTACCTGCAAATGAAGCCTGCGAGGTCCAGCGCTGTCCCCTGTGCTGGCGGCGTCCATCTTCAGCCACTCTTCCTTCTGGGGCCGTGACTCCGGCTCTGTGACTGGCCGGAGTCACGTGACGTCACTGCCGCCAGTCACGGCACAGTCTCAGTGGAGAAACGGCACGGAGGCTGTTTCTTCACTGCACATGTGCCGAAATGAGGTTGGCACATGCAGAACACTGCATATCTCCTGAACCATGCAGGTTTGGGAGATATGCAGGGCACCTACCGGTAAGCCTTATTCTAGGCTTACCTGTAGGTTAAAGTGGTTGTCACAGGTGGACAACCACTTTAAAGTAGTATTAAACTGTAGGGAACGTCTGCCCCCTGTATTTGTAAATAACTGGGCTGCCTAATACCACAGGGTCAATTATGTATTAGCACTTCCTGTATCTGAATAGCTTGGCTGGAAACCCTAGATCATGGATATACAATTAGCGGACCTCCATCTGTTGCAAAACTACAAGTCCCATCATGCCTCTGCCTCTGGGTGTCATGCTTGTGGCTATCAGTTTTGCTGTGCCTCATGGGATTTATAGTTCTGCAACATTTGGAGGTCCGCTAATTGCATATCCCTGCCCTAGATGGAAGAAGTGAAGGTGGAAAGTCTGGGACCACATGTCCTGCCATCAGAGGCATTACTAGAACCTTCAGGGCCCCGGTGCAAGAAATTATGAAGGGCCCACTTCCCACTGATCCTGGGGCCCTTTACTCCTATCGTGGGTCCCTTTATTACGGTACTGCAGCAGAGGCCCATTCACAAGTTCTGCAGCGGGCCCCCTTTCTGCCATCTTCGGGCCTCCCCATGGCGGTGAAATGGCAGGGCCCAGTCACAATTGCAACCTTTGCAATCCTGATAGTTCCCTCACTGATGTCAGTAGTTTTTAATGTTAATTTATTATTTTTTTACCATTTCTTTTTTTTTCTTTTACAATTTTATTTTTACATTTTTTTCAGGAGCCCTGTTGGGGGGGGGGGGGCTTTGATGAGATATCAGGGGTCTAAACAAACCTCAGCCCTCAATCTCCATCTGTGTGGCCTCAGCTGCACAGACTGACTGTACAGGAATAGCTGTGCACCGAGCCCCCCATTCATTCAGAAACTGAAGTATAGTAAAAACAGTTTTACTGTGCTTCAGTAATGAAAGAAGCAATTGGTACCAATCACTGACTGTCCATTCAGAAAAGGAAGGAGCCGGTAAATGACAAATTTACCGACCTGTTCCCATCTCTCCATCATGACACATCTTCTACAGCAGCTGGTAGGAGAGAGGGGGGAGGAGTCCGCAGCTCTGTGGGGGGGGGGGGGGACCAGGGAAGCACACAGGGACCCTGTGAACAGCAGAAGACAAGTAAACTGGATAGGAGGGGCGGCGGGGGCAGCATATAGAGGAACTAATCTCCTCCATTAGGAGGAAAATGGGGGAGAGTGGTTCCTCTAAGGCCTCATACACACGGGCGTATATAAAATAATAAACAAAACGTCGGGTCCGACGTCAAGGAAAAAAGTTGACGTTTTTCGGCGTTATGCATTGGCGTTTTTGAGCGCTAGTGAGCGTCGGCGTCAATAGACGTTTTTTAAAACAAAATCATTCCTCTGCTATTTTTCAACCTAAAAACAGCAGAAGACAAGTAAACTGGATAGGAGGGGCGGCGGGGGCAGCATATAGAGGAACTAATCTCCTCCATTAGGAGGAAAATGGGGGAGAGTGGTTCCTCTAAGGCCTCATACACACGGGCGTATATAAAATAATAAACAAAACGTCGGGTCCGACGTCAAGGAAAAAAGTTGACGTTTTTCGGCGTTATGCATTGGCGTTTTTGAGCGCTAGTGAGCGTCGGCGTCAATAGACGTTTTTTAAAACAAAATCATTCCTCTGCTATTTTTCAACCTAAAAACGTCGGCGTCAAAAAACGCCGGAAAACGCCGGTATAATAATAGGTGGCATATGGTGGCATATGGTGGCATATGTTGGCGTTTCTTGGCATATTGTGGCGTCGGCGTCAAAAAGTTACAGCCTCAGAACGCGATGGCCATGGGTTCTACTTTCTGCTCACTAACGCCGACGCCACCTACAGCTCAGAAACGCCGACGTTTTTATGGGGCCATTGACTAACATGGAGACCTGCAAAAATGCCAGAAAACGCCGGCGTCAAAAAACGTCCGTGTGTATGAGGCCTAAATGCCGCCCCCGCCATCACTCCTATTTAGGTGTAAAAGGGAGGCACACGGGCCCCCTGGAGTATGGGGCCCAGTTGCAATTGCAACCCCTGTAGTTACGCCCCTGCCTGCCATGAAGATCCAGACCCAAAGCAGCGATAGTTTGGCAAGTGTTCCTATTGTTAATCATTTACTATTTTTGTGTGTGTGATAGATATATAGTTAGGTCTGTGACACAGTATGTGTGTAGTGATCACCTTGCTGTAGGTTAGTACAGGAACCAGTTTTAAGAAATAAAGCTTATAGGCAGCTCGTTTTTTGTGAACCCCATCTCTTCTGAGTTGTGATTCTATAGCTAGTGTTAGCTTAGGAGTTAGAAACCAGCATAGGTTTAAGCCAGATTAGGCATACAACGGCCCATATGTAGTTGGAGGTCTGGCTGCATGACAGATTAGAAAATACTAGGGACTAAGGAGCAGAGTAGATGGTTCCTATGTCTAGTGTAAATAAATATCTCCACGCAAAAAAAAAAAAAAAAAATTATGTGAAAAAAATATATATATTTGTGTATGAGCAAGGTGACACAAAATTGTGAGTTCACCTTCACAGACTTAACGTATGTTACCTTACATTTTCTACTTGTGTTTACATAAGTGTACAGTGCCTTGATAAAGTATTCATACCCCTTGAAATTTTTCCACATTTGGTCATGCTACAACCAAAAATGTATTTTATTGGGGTTTTATGTGATAGACCAACACAAAGTGGCACATAATTGTGAAGTGGAAGGAAAACAATAAATGGTTTTCAAATTTTTTTACAAATAAATATCTGAAAAGTATGGAGTGCATTTGTATTCAGCCCCCTGAGTCAATACTTTGTAGAACCGCCTTTCTCTGCAATTACAGCTGCAAGTCTTTTTGGGTATGTCCCTACCAGCTGTGCACATCTAGAGAGTGAACTTTTTGCCCATCCCTCTTTGCAAAATAGCTCAAACTCTAAGATTGGATGGAAAGCGTCTGAACAGCAATTTCAAGTCTTGCCACAGATTCTCAATTGGGTTTAGGTCTGGACTGTGACTGGGCCATTCTAACACATGAATATGCTTTGATCTAAACCATTCCATTGTAGCTCTGGCTGTATGTTTAGGGTCGTTGTCCTGCTGGAAGGTGAACTTCTATTTTCTGCAGACTAAGATTGCCCTGTATTTGGCTCCATCCATCTTTCCATCAACTCTGACCAGCTTCCCTGTCCCTGCTGAAGAAAAGCATACCCACAACATGATGCTGCCACCACCATGTTTCACGGTAGGGATGGTGTGTTCAGGGTGATGTGCAGTGTTAGTTTTCCGCCACATATAGCGTTTTGCTTTTTGGTCTCATCTGACCAGAGCACCTTCTTCCACGTTTGCTGTGTCCCCCCACATGGCTTCTCACAAACTGCAAATGGGATTTCTTATGACTTTCTTCCAACAATGACTTTCTTCTTGCCACTCTTCCATAAAGGGCAGATTTGTGGAGAGCACGACTAATAGTTGTCCTGTGGACAGATTCTCCCACCTGAGCTGTGGATCTCTGCAGCTCCTCCAGAGTTCCCATGGACCTCTTGGCTGCTTCTCTGATGAACGCTCTCTTTGCCCGGCCGGTCAGTTTAGGTGGACGGCCGTGTCTTGGTAGGTTGGCAGATGTGCCAAACTCTTTCCATTTTCGGATGATGGATTGAACAGAGCTCTGTAAGATGTTCAAAGCTTGGGATATTTTTTTTATACAATACAAAAAATAAACAAAGCGCTAACCCAATGAATAGCAGCAGCTCAAATACTAGGTCTGAGTATAAAGAGTCTATGTGTAACATGGAGCCGCGCTAAAGCTAAAAAAATAAAGTCTCTAATCAATGGACTAAATCCTGGATATTCTGAATATTGGATAGAAGCATGAATCCTGAGTATCCGAATAGGAGGCTTACCCCAAGGAAATGATAAAAGCGCCTATATCAAAAGCTTCAGATGAATTCTCAGGTTTGCAGCTGGTTGGTCCTCCCGTCTCATCAGGCACGTCAAATGGTCACATAAGAATAAATGTGTAAAAAGATGCCATATGGTGAAGTACGTAGGAATCAGTAATCACAGAAGCCCACCACCTACACCACAACCATGTATGTGCACAAGCCAGGGGACCGGGACCACCACCAGGAGAAATGGAGGCTTACCAACTCTAAAATAGTATAACACTGAGATGGGCACCCTTCCGAATCCTGTGTTCACCGCTCACTAGGTCCAACACCGCCAGACACTCAGACAGGTGTAGTCAGGAGATCAGCATGTCATGAAACGAAGTGACGACGTCCTTTTGGATGAAACGTACGTCGGACCGGGCGCACTGACGTCACCTCCAATACAGCCGGCTGTGTTTTTATCCTTCCATGCTTGTGAGTAGCTTTACTATATCAATAAACCTATACAAAACGGTACTGTACGATGTGGTGTTCCCTTCGTTTCATGACATGCTGATCTCCTGACTACACCTGTCTGAGTGTCTGGCGGTGTTGGACCTAGTGAGCGGTGAACACACCTGGATCACTCG
>BLSH010070464.1:277938-294813 GCA_018402905.1 Glandirana rugosa | reverse complement strand
TTCCCTATCCCCATTTATTTGTAGGGCACTTGCCCTAGTTTGAAGATGATTTTAGAACAGTTATATGGCTTCTACCATTAATTAATACTTTTCAGACACAGTTTGAAGATGATCCACATTCCCCTCCATTTTTGCTTTTTTTATGTTTTTATTTTTTTAAAAATATTTACAGTTATTTCCCTGGCCCCATGTTTTTGTAGGGCACTTGCCCTACCCTTACCCCCATTTTACTTCCTTTTGCAGCCCTCTAGGGCTTTCCAGGACTTTGTTACAGCCATTTTTGTGCATAAAAGTTCGGGTCCCCATTGATTTCAATGGGGTTCGTTGTCCGTGCGATCGTTCGGGTTCCGTCCGGACCCGGACCCGGACTTTGTCCCGAAGTTCGGACGGACCAGCAGAACCCGAACTTCCAGAGGTTCGCTCAACTCTATGTGTGAGGAGTCAATTGCTTGTATGTGTGGGGACTGATGCAGGTTCCAGCGCTGTCACTAAATGCTGGGTCCAGGTCCTTCTTCTTACACATGTGCAGTAGAACTACAAAAACTTGTATAGGGTTAGTAAATAGATCAGTCTCTTGGCCCCATAGAAGTCTATGGAGTCCTACTACGGATGCGCGCACACGTGCACACACACGAGGAAGGTGCATTGTGGGAATATACAGCAAAGGGTGAGAAAGGGCTGGTGTGCGGGCTGAGTTGGGCAAGCGCAATGGTGGGTAAAAAAGGTAAGGAAACATTCAGAAAATTTGTTTTGAAACTGTTCCTATCCTTTATGTTAAAATCTGTTAATTATATGTGTTTTTACATATATTGCCTGACAATTCCTTTAAAATGGTTGTAAACTCCATTAAAGAAATGTGAACTAAGCACATATATCAGCAGTGTTTACTTGTTTCTCTTCCCAAGCTCTAAGTGTTGTTTCTCTCAGGTACTTTGTTCCTCTGTTATCAGCATGAGTCACTTCTGACAGGTTCTCAGACACATGAGATAACATGAGCTAAAAATTTGTGTTGGGGGGAGGGGGGGCTTAGAGGGCGATAAGCACAAAGCTTATCTATTCACAATACAACTCTGCATGTTCCTTCATTCCTCTGACTATGTGTAGGGGGCGTGTGTGTCCCTTTCCTCCAATCAGCTCTCACACAGTGTAAGTGCAGTCTCCCCACCCACCCCTATGTACTGCTGCTGATAGATGAAGAAAGATTTTTAACACAATCTGCCCTTTCCAAAAGGTGTAGAAAGGGTAAGACAGTGGATATGCAAGTAAAATGTATGCAGTATGTAGTAGTGTTTCATCCACTTTAAGGGAGTCCAGGACTCTGCCCCATATCAGTTGGCACCTAGTCAGATAAGACTCCCTGCATGCTTACAAGACGACAGATTTTGCATTCAGGCCAATGAAGAACAGAGTACCCCTGGCACTTAGCACCCTAATAATCTATCTCTCTATCACCCAGCATCCCCAACTATGAACCTCCAAGCAACCCTGACAATGCACCCAACACTTCATACAATGCACCTTTTTTGCTAGCCAGCACAGCAACTACCGCTGCATACCCCACCAACTGGTCCCACCTTGCCAACTTAGGCTGAGTCTGGAGTCTTGTCACCTTTGGGATCACTATACACGTCTTTTACCATCTAGTGATATCTCCTCCCCAATGCGGCCTGTAGACGCTATACAGCCCCCCCAGGCCTCTGGGAGCACTGCACCATTGTGTGTTCTTTTCAGGAGGAGGAGGTGTACATTGCCAGGCGAAAGGGCAGAGAGAGGCCAAACTGTGAACCAGCCCACCACCTCAATTACTAGGGAACCCCTCCATTGGAGCAGCCATGTTATAGGTTCAACATCCAAAATGTGTTCTTTATTTTACTTTCAGGATAAGATTTTTTCTTTTATTTTATTTTTTTAAATACAACACTACTATTTATCTAGCCTCTATTATAAACAATTGAGTCTGCTGTATTATTGTTTTGAACAATGGGGGTTGATTTACTAAAACCGGAGTGCGCAAAATCTGGTGCAGAAGTGCACGGTAGCCAATCAGCTTCTAGCTTCAGCTTGTTCCATTAAGCTTTGAAGAAAAAAAAAATTGGAAGCCGATTGGATTCTATGCAGAGCTCCACCAGATTTTGCACTCCCCAGTTTAAGTTAACATTAATCACCCCCAATATCTATATCAGGCTGAAATTAATGGAAAAACGAAAAAACTCTATTCTACCTTCAGTATTTTTCTTTCACAATACAGTATCAGCTTACATAATAGTGTAAATTTGCTGTCCCCTCAAAATAACTCAACACACAGCCATTAATGTCTAAACCGCTGGCAACAAAAGTGAGTACACGCCTAAGTGAAAATGTCTAAATTGGGCCCAGTTAGCCATTTTCCCTCCCAGTGTCATGTGACTTGTTAGTGTTACAAGGTCTCAGGTGTGAATGGGGAGCAGGTGTGTTAAATTTGGTGTCATCGCTCTCACTCTCTCATATTGGTCATTGGAAGTTCAACATGGCACCTCATGGCAAAGAACTGTCTGAGGATCTGAAAAAAAGAATTGTTGCACTACATAAAGATGGCCTAGGCTATAAGAAGATTTCCAAGACCCTGAAACTGAGCTGCAGCACAGTGGCCAAGACCATACAGCGGTTTAACAGGACGGGTTCCACTCAGAACAGGCCTCGCCACGGTCAACCAAAGAAGTTGAGTGCACGTGCTCAGCGTCATATCCAGAGGTTGTCTTTAGGAAATAGACATATGAGTGCTGCCAGCATTGCTGCAGAGGTTGAAGGGGTGTGGGGGGGGGGGGGGTTGGTCAGCCTGTCAGTGCTCAGTCCATACGCCACTCACTGGTTGGTCTGCATGGATGTTGTCCCAGAAGGAAACCTCTTCTAAAGATGATGCACAAGAAAGCCCGCAAACAGTTTCCTGAAGACAAGCAGACGAATGACATGGATTACCGGAACCATGTCCTGTGGTCTGATGAGACCAAAATAAACGTATTTGGTTCAGATGGTGTCAAGTGTGTGTGGCGGCAACCAGGTGAGGAGTACAAAGACAAGTGTGTCTTGCCTACAGTCAAGCATGGTGGTGGAAGTGCCATGGTGTGGGGCTGCATGAGTGCTGCCTGCACTGGGGAGCTACAGTTCATTGAGGGAACCATGAATGCCAATATGTACTGTGACTTACTGAAGCAGAGAATGATCCCCTCCCTTCGGAGACTGGGCCGCAGGGCAGTATTCCAATATGATAACGACCCCAAACATACCTCCAAGACGACCACTGCCTTGCTAAAGAAGCTGAGGGTAAAGGTGATGGACAGGCCAAGCATGTCTCCAGACCTAAACCCTATTTATTGAGCATCAGTGGGTATCCTCAAATGGAAGGTGAAGGAGTGCAAGGTCTCTAACATCCATCAGTAAAGCTCTGGTGAACGCCATGCCCAAGAGGGATAAGGCAGTGCTGGAAAATAAATGGTGGCCACACAAAATATTGACACTTTGGGCCCAATTTGGACATTTTCACTTAGGCCCCTTTCACACTTGTGCGACTTGTCCTGTGGCTTGGGACCGCAACGTCGCATGACAAGTCGTGCCCTATGATTCCCAATGAGTACCATTCATATCCGTGCGACTTCAAAGTAGTCCCTGTCCGACTTTTATGCGAGCTGAGGTTCATAGACCTCAAGTTTACACAGGCATTCCCTGAAATCGCGGCAAAATCGCGTTGACACCATGGCAGCAAAATCATGGCCAAGTCGCGGCAGTGTGAAAGGGGCCTTAGGGGCATACCCACTTTTGTTGCCGGCGGTTTAGACATTAATGGCTGTGTGTTGAGTTGTGTTTTTTATTTCAGGTACATATATAGCGCTGTCAATTTACGCAGTGCTTTACATATACATTGTACATTCACATCAGTCCCTTACCTCAAGGAGCTTACAATCTTTGTACGGTTATACAAACTGTACACTCACTACTTTGCTACAATGTAAAGTGTCATTTCTTCAGTGTTGTCATATGAAAAGATATAATTAAATATGTACAAAAATGTGAGGGGTGTACTCACTTTTGTGAGATACTGTAGGTATCAGAAATGCTGTTTATAGTAATGGCAGACAATGATGGCAGAAGGGCCTCATGTGCTAAGAAACAGTCCCAACTGGGCAGCATTAGTAGCATCACTTCACACTGAGATATCGGGACACAGCACAGGACTAAAACTTCAAGGGACAAGGGAATTCAAACTGGGATAGTTGGCAAGTATAAGGCAGCTGCTTTGGGCCCCACAGCAATGACAGGGCCCAGGGCAGATGCCCCTTTTGATCTGCCTTAAAGACGGCCCTGGTCGGAGGAGCCACAGCACACATTACATGAAAATTACATTTTAAACTTACAGTCCATCTCATCCCCTCAGCTAAGTAAAATAAAGGGAAATGTGTAGACAAAAAAAAAAAAAGACCCGTGCTCTGGTTTAGGCTATGTTCACACAATTTGCTTTACCCCACACACACAGAAACAAGCTGCCCTTTGGAAGATATGCAGCGGTGCAAATAATTCCTCCTGGCTTTCTTTTCACCTACTAATGCGCATTTTTTGCTTGCGCCAAAACACATAGTGTTGCATAACCATGATGTTCGTTGCAGCACAATTTTGCAAATAGGGCAGAGATGTCTTTTGTGCCTTTCTGGCTCATAGGGAGCCTATTGAAAAATATGGCCTGCCCCACACGCCAAGTGCAAAAACGCAGGGAAACACTCACTCCATCGCACTTGCATGGTGTAAATGGTGCCTTAAAGAGCCTTGCTCTGACTACTGTGATGTGAAATCTCTGTAAATAACTGAAATACAATGTTCACTCAAATAACACAGACCATATGTAGTCCAGACAGCAGCACATGTTGTATTGGGCTGGAATAGATTATTTACAGTTGATGCTTTTTTTCTTGCGATCATAATGAAAAATATTTTTTAAGGAATATATTTAAAAAGGACAGAACACAAATGTAAATGGGGTCTAGCTAACATAATCTATCCCTACACATCAAAGAAATATATGCACATTAATCTGCACTAGAAATGCTAGAGAAAAAGATCTTGTTGGAATAATGCCATGCAGGGATTCCCAGTGGATATTCAATATAAATACTTTAGATCCTGCCAGTCTCAGTTCACAGATTATACTATTAGCATTCCTTTGATTAGCCAATTATAAGAAAATTGTCCTATGTTCACACAATTAGAACTGAACTTTGTAGTGGAAGGGCACTCTAGGCTCCTGTAGTGTTCATTCACTCCTATATTGGCCAAGGTATTCTACACAACTACATTTCTTGTTATTCTGGCTGTACCTAGTATACCTTGCAGTGGAATTTAGAATGTCATGTACGGTGACAGGATTACTTTAATTAGATTTATGCATGGATTTACACGGGTCCTGGAACTGGTTGACTGACCTAATGAGGCTGGTTGGAATCTGCACTTGCCTCTGGTTCTATGCAACCCACTTTGTCTGAACATTCTACAATGTTAGATACTACAGACTGCTGTACTCCATTTGTTGTGCTAGAATGATATATATTCTGGATCACCTCACTCTGCATCCTGTTGTACTTTATATGCGTCACAGTACCTTAGTCTACACTGTACTTGATGGCTTTGATGATGCAATCCCCCCCCCTCCCCCACATAAATGCTGTTTTTACTTGCTCAAACATCCCCATCTCTATTGCTCCTTTTCTCTGTTTCCAGCATTCCCAATTAGTTCACTTCTTTTTCCCCCCACTCCCCCATCTCCAGTGCCCCCTGTTGTGCATCTGTACTCCATCTCCAGTGCTCCCTATAGTGAACCTCTCCTCTATCTCCAGTGCCCCCTGTAGTGCATCGCTCATCCTTTTCCAGTGCCCCCTGTAGTGCATCTCTCCTCCATCTCCAGTGCCATCCCTCAGTAGTGCATCGCTTTCCATCTCCAGTGTAACCCCCCTGTAGTGAACCTCTCCTCCATCTCCAGTGCCCCCTGTAGTGCATTTCTTCTCCATCTCCATTGCCCCCTGTAGTGCATCTCTCCTATTCCAGTGCCCAATGTAGTGAACCTCTCCTCCATCTCCAGTGCCCACTGTAGTGAACCACTCCTCCATCTCCAGTGCCCTCTGTAGTGCATCTCTCCTCCATCTCCAGTGCCATCCCTCTGTAGTGCATCACTTTCCATCTCCAGTGCCATCCCCCTGTAGTGAATATGTCCTCCATCTCCAGTGCAGCTCTACTTCAGCTCCAGTGCCCCTCTACTTCAGCTCCAGTGCCCCCTGTACTGCATCTCTCCGCCTATTCCAGTGCCTCCTGTAGTGCACCTCTCCTCCAGCTCTAGTGTCCCCTGATGGGAACCTCTCCTCTAGCTCCAGTACCCCCTGTAGTGCAACTCTCCTCCTGTTCCAGTGCCACCTGTAGTCCACCTCTACTCCTTCAGCGCCCACTGTATTGCACCTCTCCTCCTTCAGTGCCCCCTGTAGTGCACCTCTCCTCCTTCAGTATGTATGGAACCCACTTCTTTTTCTCCATTGCCCCTCTGTAGTGCAAATCTTCTCTTTCCATCTTCCCTTTAGTGTACCCAGTAAGTACATCTCTTTTCCTCCAGTGGTCCTGCGATGCACCTCTCCACCTTCTCTGGTATCACCTGTAATGTACCTCCATTGTCTTTGCATAACCAAAACCTGAATGGTGCATTTCTAGAACATTATCCTGGATAGGTTTTAATAATATCTTATTTCATGACGTGACTTGTTCAGATATAGTGAGATAGAAACAGTGTATCTAGAGATCTTGTAGATCACAAGTAGACTCCATTCAGCTAATTTTGTGACATCTGGCTGAACTAGAGTTTGTTATAGGGGTTTCCAGTAAAAGACAAGAAAACGTATGCAATAAAGTCTTCAGTAATACTCTGCATGGACTGATTACTCATGCACCATCAAAACAGCGCTACATGGCAGCACAAGTGCATTTGGTCACCTTTCTGAAAGAAGCAAAAATAAAAACACATAAAATATTTGTAGTGGGTCTGCAAACCTAGCTAAATCATGGTTTACATCTGCTTATTTACATATACGTTTCTTTAGGTGCGCAGTGTTGAGATAACATTGCAGTACAGTTAATTTGTATTGCTAGTGCATGGTGGGAGCATGGCTCAGTTCCAGATAGCTCATTTGAATACACTAGTTCCTTCCGGCAAAGGATTACATTGATCTGCAGGCACTAGAAGTCATGCATGGAAAAGCTAATCACTCAAGTGAGTCTAATGAAAAAGCAGTAGAGATACGGGAAAATGGCCAGGGATATATGTATATTGGTGGAGGGCCGGAAATGCCAAGACTGCTGATAAGAGAAAAAATGTGATTGCCGCACATCTTGTGCATTGTCCAATACATATCATGCACAGCCATTCTGCATAGCCTACGTGTAATGTTGTATTTGAAGTGCGTGCAGCACAGCCCAAGTGTAAATATGAATATATAAAATGTAAATATACACACACACACACAGATTTCATAATGCATTCTTAAATAGAATGCATAGTCTTTTTCTTATAAAACGTGCTGATGTCTTAGCAGTTTTATTTAGCAGGAAGGCAATTGTACCAGGAATTAAAAAGGTACACGTTTCAATACATGTAAGCTACATGTGATCCACCTAGATGGCATCACTGCCACAATCTCTACAGTCCACCTAGTGGCCAATATAGAATATTCACCAAGTGGACCGCACTACCAGCTAATACTAGACACCAACTGTATCACCTTGAACTGAGGAAGTGGCATTTTAAAGCATCAAAACCGGTTTTATTTTGTGAAATAAAGTATTTGAATATTTGACTAAAATAGATGACTCATGGCTATCCTTTAAACTTCCTCTGCAGACATTTACCTATAATAAGGCTTACCTATAGGTAGTGTAAATCTCTCCTAAACGTGTACTGTTTAGGAGATATGTACATTACATGCAGTCAGTGACATCACTGGCGCATGCGCTCTGAAGGAACGGCGATGGGTGCCGTTCCTTCCAAGCCCTGTGCCATGAACGGCGACTCCCGCGGGCATGACGTTATTGCGGCTCCAGTCACTCACAGTGCCGGAGCCTGCGAACCTGGAAGAAACTCTGCTCTGCAGGAAGGCTTTGTTTTAAGGCAAATATTTCATAATGAGCTAGTATGCGATGCATACTAGCTCATTATGCCTTTGTCTTGCAGATTTTTCTACTTTATTTTATTTTTTTTAAAGTTTACAACCTCATCGGATGCCTCTGCCAATCAAACTACCCAAGAGCCCTTTCTGCGTTGACTCTTCCTACTATTTTGTTCACCCCCTCGGAGCAACCAGAGTGGGAATGCCCAAGTCATAGAGAGCAACCACTCTGATCCTGTGTGGAGACAGTTTTTTCCCTCTGTGCACTAGGAAGGCCGCGTGTTTCCCCATAGTTGGGTGACTGCAGCCTCAACAGTTGTAAGCCCATTTTGACCTTTTTTCCTTTTATAGTGGAAGCACTGCATTCTTGTTCTTGAATTAATCTACTACACTATAAGGGCTCTTCTACCTCCCTCGCTTTTCTTTTTTGGTGAAGAATCTCAGCTTTACCAGAAACCCCTAGCCATCTTTTTAGGATCCTTTGGTCCACGTTCTACCACTACACCCCAGACCTTACACATTTCAATAGTTACTTGAAATTTGTGTCCACTGAAAATAAACTATACTTTTTCTTTCAGTGAGGTATAACCTTAAAACACGCCATAGTTAAAGCAAACATATTATTGTTAATGATAATAGGTAAAGAAAAGTGAACGATATAGATATAAAAAAAAACGCAAAAACATTTATTTCACTCATGGTTAGTGTTTGGCTGAAGCCATTTATTATCAATCAACTGTGTTTACTCTTTTTAAATCATAATGACAACAGAAACTACCCAAATGACCCTGATCAAAAGTTTACATACCCCAGTTCTTAATACAGTGTATTGCCCCCTTTAACATGAATGACAGCTTGAAGTCTTTTGTGGTATTTTTGTATGAGGCTCTTTATCTCCTCAGATGGTAAAGCTGCCCATTCCTCTTGGCAAAAAGCCTCCAGTTCCTGGAAATTCTTGGGCTGTCTTGCATGAACTGCACGTTTGAGATCTCCCCAGAGTGGCTCAATAATAATGAGGTCAGGAGACTGAGATGGCCACTCCAGAACCTTTACTTTATTCTGCTGTAGCCAATGACAAGACGACTTGGCCTTATGTTTTGGACCATTGTCATGTTGGAAAGTCCAAGTACGTCCCATGCGCAACTTCCTGGCTAATGAATGCAAATGTTCCTCCGGTATTTTTTGATAACATACTGCATTCATCTTGCCATCAATTTTGACCAAATTTCCTGTGCCTTTGTAGCTCACACATCCCCAAAACATCAGTGATCCACCTGCGTGTTTCACAGGCCTTGCTGACTCGTCTCCAAATGTACGGTTTATTGTTGTGGTAAAAAAGCTCAATTTTGGTCATCGCTCCAAATGACTTTGTGCCAGAAGGTTTGAGGCTTGTCTCTGTGAGGTTTGGCGTATTATAAGCAGGATACTTTGTGGCATTTGCGTAGTAATGGCTTTCTCCAGTCGAGTCCACCATGCAGCCCATCTTTCTTCAAGTGCCTCCTTATTGTGCATCTTGAAAACAGCCACACCACGTTTTCAGAGAGTCCTGTATTTCACCTGAAGTTATTTGTGGGTTTTTCTTTGCATCCCGAACAATTTTCCTAGCAGTGGCTGACATTTTAGTTGGTCTACCTGACCCCGATTTGGTTTCAACAGAACCCCTCATTTTCCACTTCTTGAATATAGTTTGAACACTGCTGATTGGCATTCTCAATTCCTTGGATATCATTTTATATCCCTTTCCTGTTTTATACAGTTCAACTTTTTCCGGCAGATCCTTTGACAATTCTTTCGCTTTCCCCATCACTCAGAATCCAGAAACGTCAGTGCAGCACTGGATGAAAGATGCAAGGGTCTGTCAGGAGTCCAGAAACTCATTGACCTTTTATACACACACAAAAATAACAACCAAACCGATCACAGGTGAGGATGGTTACCTTTAATAGCCATTCAAACCACTTTGTGTCAACTTGTGTGCATGTTGTCAGGCCAAAATCAACAGGGTATGTAAACTTTTGATCAGGGTCATTTGGGTAGTTTCTGTTGTCATTATGATTTAAAAAGAGTAAACACAGTTGATTGATAATGAATTTGTTCAATTTTGGTCAAAGCTGCACAGTTTTTTTTAGGCTAGGCTCACACTGGAACCCGCAGCAGCTCCCAGCAGGGGTCTGGGGTGTGCCGGGTCACAGTTTCAGGTCTGTTTTTAGCCCACATTTGGATGCCATGAATTCTGACCTGAAATGGACCAAAAGACTCACAGCATCTTTGTGCAAACTGCACCAGACCCGCTGCAGAGATGTGTGAACCGGCTCCATAGAGAGAGAAATGCGCATCCAATTTGCTTAGGTGTGAACCCAGCCTTAAAGAGGAAGTAAACCCTGATGAGGTTTACTTTCTCTATATTCCCCTGCAAAGTAGAAACATAATGGGCCACTATGCATTGCAGGAGCCGCTAGTCACAGTACAATCTCAGTGAAGAAATGGCACGGAGGCCGTTTCTTCACTGCACATGTACCGAAATGACGTTGGCACATCTTGTACACTGCATATCTCATGAACCGTGCAGGTTTAGGAGATATGCAGGGCACCTACAGGTAAGCCTTATTAGAGACTTACCTGTAGGTTAAAGTGGTTGTTACGAATTGACAACCACTTTATTGTACAGGTACTCCTTATCTGCATAGGCAGTTGTTTAGTAAAGGTGAACTAACCCTTTAAGGTAAAAAATATCTTGGCTTTAGAACCAGTTTCATTTTATGAATTTCATTCAAAATTCTCGGGCAATTAAAAGTCTCTTATCAATAAATTGAAGCACAGGTTTAGATTAAAGTGCTTTGCATACTTGCTGCGATATAACGAGCGTGTTGTCACTGGCTAACTCCTGCCAAAAGGTCATCCTATAAAAATACAAGATAACCATGTATACACAGTACTTGTAGCCTTCCCTGAAAAGATAATTAGACTGATTTCTCAGCCTATGAGAAAATCAATATTTCACTTTACCTTCCAATGTAATTTTCAGCCAGCATTAAAATTTTAGGAACCAAAGATAAATGAGCTATAGTAAGAAGGATCTATATTCCCCATATCGTTATCTAGTAATCTCTGTAAAGATCTTTGCAATAGAAATAGCTAAGATGACCAAAGCACAGAAAGCCGCACACATTTGTCCAACTGCCTGGAAACATCTTACAAAAGGGATCACCTCTTCACTATGGAAGAACTCAAGATGCATCTGCACACAACATAAATCTGTGCAGCATAAAAGGTTAGACCACAAGAACAAGAAATAAGACATACACCAAAGTCAGCAAAAAACCAATGCCTTGTTAGGTCACACAACTCCCTGGTAGCTATCATTCTGCCTGTGCCACAATTAATGGGGAACCCTAATGAGAGCTTTTCTCCATTTATCAGAGGCTGCAGCCGCTGAATCATGGAGAATTTTACCATCATGTCTCTTCAAAAGAAATGAAACAATTGACTTCTGTCAAGCAGTGGAGCCCACACACTGATTGAAATCCGGCTGGACTTCGATCAGTGAATGGCCTAGTCTAGACACAGGATGAAATTTACTTGCACTAAACAAGTGCCAGTGTGTTTAACGCTAAGGATGGTCTCGAGCGTGTTAGCAGCTGTACGTGCCCGCCATGTAGTTTACACTGCGCATGGCTGTAGTGATCGGGAAAGGTCTCACTGCCTGTGATTAGCGCTGCGCAGTGTAAGCTTCCTGGCGGGCTCAGGCACATGCATTTGCGAACATGCTCAAGCCCATCCTTATTTAACGCTAAACTCAACCTTTTTTTGCAGTTTTGGATAGAGTGGGAAGGGTTAAAACCTCGATTAGGTTTGTGTATGCCTACTGGCACAATTTACTTAATTCTAAATGCCCTATTTCAGATACAAGAAAGTGGGGAGGTAAATACTGATAGAAGAGTGGTGTTGGGTGGCAAATCTCTGTTATCACCCACATTTCTATGTTTGTCAGCAACTGGGAAGTCATCTTCCAACACACTAAAAAGCAAAACCATAGGAACTCAATTATATGTACAGTGACTGTAGCTGTATTAGTGCACTTGCAACAACTCAGTTAAGCACTGACCACAATACTTTATTTGCACTAATGGTTAAATGTTCACAAAAAGCTTTTGGGGTATTCCAATCTTCTTAGTCCAAGAAACGCTAAATTGCCATGTCTACCCTAGGCTTGGTTCACACTGCAGGAATCCAGTTTTGTTCTGACTTTCAGTGTGATTATACAGTGCAATCTGGATGCTACTTTGAAGTGGTTTGCATATTCTATGGGACCCAAATTGTGCTGGAATCACCCCAAAGTAATACAGGAACGTTTTCCAAGACCACACCGTGCTGAGATGCATTGATGTGAATGGGCACCATTGAAAACAATGTGATGTTTGTTGTGACGCGATAACGTGCGAATCAAGTCACATCTGAAACCGCACTAGTGTGAACAGAGCTTAAGGCTGGGTTCACACTATCCGCAGGGCAGCTCGCAGCAGGGGGTCCGCTGCATCCCGTTCACCATTTCAGTTCCGAATTAGGTCCGGATCTTTGCCCGAATTCGGACCTGAAATGGAGCCAAAGACGCAGAGAACCCTTCTGCTGTGCACTCCGCAGCCACCCCGGAAATGGGTGAACCAGCTCCATTGAGAGGCGGTCACACTCTCCTGTCATGCGAATTGGATGCAGGGAAACCTGCATCCAATTCGCATAAGTGTGAACCTGGCCTTAGGCCTGGTGTACACTGGTATGATTTCAGATGCAATACGAGTCCCACAGAATCACAGGACAATGGAAATCCCATTGTTTTCAATGGTGCCTGTTCACATCAATGCATTGGAAAAAGGTTCTGTGCTACTTTGGTGCAATTCCAGCACAATTCTGGCCTCATGGAATATGCAAACCACATAAAAGTAGCATCACATAATTGCACTGAAAGTTGGGTCAAAATCTGATCGCAGAACCTTGATCGCAGGACCAAGCTTTATACCTAGTACACATGATGAGTTTATCGGGTGAACGATCGTCGCTAGTCTCCATATTGAAAAAACGAATAGGTCACTAAAGTACGAAAATTCCCGTACAACAGAAATAAATTCGGAAGTAATGTATTTGTATTGTATTTTCAGGCGAAATCTGTACGGATTAAATGAAAATCGTATGATCTGGTATCTTACGAGAAAATTTTTTGTGTTTATCCCTTCAGATAATTTCGGACGAAAGCTGTGTACCAACGATCAGATCGTAGAGCGATTCGAAAGCGGTATTTTTTGTATGATATTCTGATCACGTGTACTAGACTTTCATCCCCATCAAATAGTTTTATGACCATTCTCACCTCTGGGACTCCTCCCATCCTAGAACACATTTCTCTACTTTTTATCTACCTTTTATCACCCAGTGTGGGTTTTTCTTTTTCTTTTTTTCCCCCCCAGAGATTGTCTTTGCAGATTCTTTTTGTTTGCAGAAGTAAACTCTCCATTGCAGAAGCAAACGCCTCAAACCCCATTTTTTTTTTCTGAAAATGTTTTTTCCCCTCCCGCAGCTCATGGTCTTAAACCCAAAAATTAACTTTTATTATATTGCAGCTTACCATTTCTTATTGATGACTATATTCCTTTTTCTTTGTATAGACGGTCCCGATGGTTGGTCAACAACAGTCGTCCAACAGTCGATTTCCAATCGTCGTCCAACAGAAGCTGGACGACGAGACTAGAAAACTTGTGTTGGCCAACAAGGAGTTGACCGATTGTTGGCTCGTGTGCACAGAAGTTGACCAACCAAAAGTTGGAAGTGCAAACACGCATGCTCGGAATCCATGAAGTGTTCGGTCGTGCAACCTGTGTTCCTAATTCACAAATCACATGTTCGGCTTTGTTGGCCGATTACTTGATTCAAAACCGCCGTTGAACAATTTGGACAAAAGTTGGAGGTTTCGGTTGACCAACCATCGGCTCGTGTGTACGAGGCTTTAGTCTGTTATTTTTTTAACATAACAAAATGGTCCTGCACATGTAGCAGTTAGAGTAATGAAACAAACCATTTACCACTGACAGGTAGGATTATAATGATCAGGTTTTATCTATTTATTCAAAACTTTTACCATAAAAAGGAACAAAACAGTTGGTGTAACTGCTTATAAAGTGCTAGCTGGAATTTGGCTTCAATTTGTTAGTATATCTAAAGCTGCTGCGCCATCTAACTCTTCCCTCCCCCCAGACTGATGATGCTGATGTCCAAAAGGTGCCTCTGTTGCTCCTTTATCCAGATTAGGGGCACTCTAATACAGAAGATGTGTTACTGACCAGATGAAAACAGGAGGAAAAAAGATAAATAATGCAGTCACCCCATCTAATGATCTGTAGCTGTATCTCCTCCCCTCCTCCTATAGGCGTCTAATAGGATTGCCTGTCCTTTCAGCCAATCGGGCGACGGGTATCAGACCCGCTTCCCGATTGGCCAGGAGGAATATTAATTCACTGTTGCAACACACCTGGGTGGGCTCCGGACGCAATGCTCTGTTCCCCAAACCCACCCTATTCTGAAGCCTATTGGAGCCTCTGCCTCTAATCAGGTGCTTCAAGAAACACACCCCTGCCATAGGAATTCATGGGCCCAGTGTCCTGAAAGGGGCCGGGCGCATGGATAGGGAGGGTGGCGGAGGTGTTGGGGGGCCACACCCGTGCTCCCACAATGCACAGGCTGCCCCTGACTTACCTGATCTGTGTTTTGCACAGATTGTCCCTGAACCTCCTCTTCTGGGGTCCCCTGGTGCCGCTCATGACTCCTCCTCTTCATCGGGTGCCCCCAACGGAAAGATATGATTTCCATGGGCCTCCATTGGCACAGACAGCAGGACTTGGCCCCGCCCCATGTCACTGGATTTTATTGACAGCAGTGGGAGCCAATGGCTCCTGCTGCTATCAATCTATCCCATGAGAACCCAAGACAGCGTCTGGAGCTGCTGGGCTCGTGTGCGTCACTGAAATGATCGGGTTCAGGTAATAAACAGGGGGGCTCTGGGGAGGCAGCTGCAGCACAGAAGGTTTTTCACCTTAATGCATAGAATGCATTAAGGTGAAAAACCATGAGACTTTTCAACCACTTTAATATCACTTTAAACAAAGAGGTGGGCTGATGGGCAGGAATGACCCAGCCTGCAGCTCACTGGACTCTAAAAGAGCGCAAGTTCAGAGAGAGCCGAGTTCAGAGGACGCCCAATCTAATTGCTATTTTCCATCTTACCCACAATAAAAAGTTAGCCTGAAATGCCCCTGTTCCTCCTAAAAGGCCATTTTGGATTTGTCACAGTGCCTTTTCCTTGATCTATATTTCTACCCACAATGGACATTACACATAAATCTTGTGCATGCATGGAAGAACAGATCTGAGCCCTGTTGAAGCAGTGTCCATTGCATGCCAGCAAGCGATGATGCTGGGACTTGAGGCCAACGTCATCCCAGCAAAGCTCTATGAAGAATGATGGAAAGGAGGGCAAACTGAGCATGACATATCTCCTCTGCAACAGGAGTGCTTTAGTTCACCATAGAAGTACCAATAGCATGTATAAAAACTGAATTTATATATACCATTAAATAATCTTGTAAGTACACCTATATTCACAGTATACATTTGAACGTCAAGTTTTCTGTATCTTACTGAAATGAATGTTCTGACTGCACTTATCTCAGTCAAGGTCTATGAAGGGCTACAAGTTAAAGCTATTCCTGAACAAATGCTTCACAGCTTAAAGTTACAATAGATTCTCCTGGCAGCTGGTCCTGTACACAATGTTCTTACAAATGTTTCAACACAGATGATTGAGTTGTCTGATATAGAGTGGTGTACCCTCTAGTGGCTGCAACGTGGCATAGGAAATACCATCATGGTGCAAACATGTTACAGGTATTTAAAGTGGAACTATTATTATTCAGGATTCATATAGCGTAGACAGTGTGTGCAGCGCTTTACAACATGAAGGCAGACAGTACAATTACAATACAATTCAATACAGGAGGAATCAGAGGGCCCTGCTCGTTAGAGCTTGCAATCTAGAAGGGAGGGTTGAGTGATATGAAAGGGGTAATAACACTGGGGAATGAGCTGATTAAGAAAATAAAAGTGCAGTTGTTAGGTGGAGACAGGATAGGCTTCTCCGAAGAGAAAAGTTTTCAGGGATTGCCTGAAAATGGGTAGATTTGGAGACAGTCTGACAGATTGGGGTAGGGAATTCCAGAGGATGGGAGAGGCTCAGGAGAAGTCCTGGAAGCGAATATGGGAGGAGGTGATGAGGGAGCTGGAGAGCAGGAGGCCTTGGGAGGAACGAAGAGGATGATTAGGTTGGTATTATCTAGACCCTCCTATCCTTTACAGGCAAGGCAGCTACCATCTTAACCGATGTTTGATCTGCAGTTGTTATTGTGCTGCATGTGTGATAAGTTAACAGTCATGTCTCTGCACACTGGTGTGAATGAGGACTAAGAGTTTAGGTGTCTTTTATTCATAACTTCAGTTAACAGTACACATTTGTAATTTAGAAAACTATTTTAATACTTGAAGCAATCAATTTTTCATTGGAGGTGTTTTACATGAAAACAAATCATTTGCTTTCCATAAGGTTTTGTGAAGCTAGCTACAAAGTTCTAATATGCCTTTTTTGCAAAAAAAAAAAAAAAAAAAAAAAAAT
>BLSH010070464.1:254236-271940 GCA_018402905.1 Glandirana rugosa | reverse complement strand
AAAAAAAAAAAAAAAAAAAAAAAAAAAAAAGCTTGGGGTTCTCCCCCAAGAGATACCAGACCCTTTGGTTGGGTATGGATTTTAAGGGGGACCCCCACGCAAGAAAAAAAAAAAAGGTGTACCCCCAAAATGCATACCAGACCCTTATCCGAGCACGCAGCCCGGCAGGTCAGGGAGGAAAGGGGGGGCGAGTGAATCCCCCCAAACCATATAAGGCCACAAGCCCTCGACATGGGGGTTAGTGCGCCCCCCACCCCAAATCACCTTGTCCCATGTTAAGGAGGACATGGACCTCTTCCCGACAACCCTGGCCGATGGTTGTCGGGGTCTGCGGGCGGGGGGGCTTATCGCAATCTGGAAATCCCCTTTCACAAGGGGGCCACCAGATCCCAGCCCCCCACCCTATGTGAATGAGTATGGGGTACATTGCACACCTACCCATTCACCTAAAAAAAAACCAAAAAAAAAACACTACACAGGTTTTTAAAGTATTTTATTAAATCAGCTCTGGCGTCTTCTTTCTTCTGCCAGGTCTTCTTTCTTCTGCCGGGTCTTCTCCACTGTTTTCTCCATCTGTTCCTCTTCCCATGTTGACTTGACGTGCTCTCACGCACTAATGCTGGCTCTGTGCTGTGCATTGATTTATATTTATATTAGCATATTGGCACCGCCTTGGGCGGTGATGACATAGGGGCAGGGCCTCCGAATGACGTCAGTGGGTGGCCCCACCCCATGCCAATACAAGTCAATGCACAGCGCACTCGGAGCCAGCATTAGTCCTGGAGAGCGCACTGTGTCAACATTGGAAGAACAACAGAGGGAGAAGACAGCGGAGAAGACCCGGCAAAAGAGCAGAGGAAAGAAGACGCCGGAGGAGGGAGAAGAGCTGGAGAGGGAGAAGATGCCGGAGCTGATTTAATAAAATAAATACTTTAAAAACCTGTGTAGTGTGGTTTTTTTTTTACACTTTTTTTTTTAGATGAATGGGAAGAGGTACCCCATACTCACATAGGGTGGGGGGCCAGGATCTGGGGGCCCCCTTGTTAAAGGGGGCTTCCAAGATTCCAGTAAGCCCCCATGCGCAGACCCAGACAACCACCGGCCAAGGGACGTCGTGAAGAGGCCCTTGTCCTCATCAACATGGGGACAAGGTGCTTTGAGGTGGGGGCGCAGTGGCCCCCCCGCCACAAAGCACCCACCCCCCATGTTGAGGGCATATGGCCTGATATGGTCCAGGAGGGGGGGCACTCACTAGCCCCACCCCTTTTCTGACCTGGCGGGCTGCATGCTCAGATAAGGGTCTGGTATGGATTTTGGGGGGGCCCCACGCAATTTTTTTTTCTTTTTTGCGGGAGGTGCCCTTATCAAGATCCTCAGCATGTAAGTTGCACCGCAAGACGGATCATCATGATCCGACTTCTGGTGCCACTTCTATTCAAATGAAATGGGCCAGCATAGGGAACCATTGATTTTGAATAGAGACAGAGAAACGTGGCTTAAAGCTAGTGTAGAAAAATGTGCAATGACACCAGTGCAAAACTGTGATAAAATCGCGTTTTTAACGCGGCTTTTTTCCTGGCATCGGTACTAGCTTTACAGCTTTTTTTTCATAACGCCCATGTGTATGTAGCTTTACTTTTCCAGCTTTTTGTTGCCCTTTGCCAACTTTAAGGCCTTATGCACACTGGTTTCTTGTAAACGCTGTTTATCCTGACAGGGCATAAACAGCAGTACAAACTTACCTAAGCTGCACTTCTCCAAAACAGTTTAGGCACGTTTATCAGAATTTACCAGAGTTGGGGAGTTTATTTCATTGGCCAGAATTGTAATTTATTCTGGCCACTGAAATAAACAAATGCTAAAGTGCTAAATGTGCCTAGAGTCTATGTGCGTTTATGAGCGTTTAGCGGTTTTTGTGGTCAGAAGAACTGCTCTTGAATGTGATTTTAGGGTGTTCAGACAACAGCCCATAAACTCCCCTGCTGATAAACTGCTAAAAACGTCCATGTGTGCATGAACACACAGGATAACAGAGGGGCGTTTAATGGCAGCTAAAAAGAATGCCCAAACCCACAAAAACGTGAGTTTAACAGCAGCAGTGTGCATGAGGCCCAAGACGTGTTGCTGTCATTGATTTCTAAATTACCTTATTTTCTTAAAATGATAAAATGGTATGCTTTCTCAGTGTAAACCTTTGATGCTTTCTATTTTCTATTGTGAATAAAATATGGGTTTATGAGAATTGCAAACCATTGCATTTTGTTTTTATGTAGATTTTACTGTCCTAACTTTTTTGGAATTTGAGTTGTACATAGGATTTTTCATTGCTTACCATAAGACGCCTTTCACACTGAGGCAGTCTTCAAAGCGCCTGAAAACTGCCTCTCCTGCTTTCACACTGGGGCAGTGCACTTGCGGGCCGGGAAAAAAAGTCCTGCAAGCAGCATCTTTGGGGAGGGTTGGGAGCGCTGTGTACAGCACTCCCAAACCGCCCCTGCTCTTTGGAATGAATGGGCAGCGCTTCCGAAGCACCTGAAAAGCGAGGCGCTTCCGAAGCGCCACAACGCGGCCATTTTTAACCCCTTCTTGGGGAGTTAAAAATGCCCCGCTAGCGGCCAAAAAAATGCTGCTTAAACACCGGTTAAGCTTTAACACTGACGCCCACACCGCCCCAGTGTGAAAGTACCCTTAGAGAACATCTTAAAGTGGAATTCCACCCAAAAGTGGAACTTCTGCTTTAATGGAAGGTGACCCCCGACATGCCACAACTGGCATATCATTTTTTTTGGGGGTGGGGGGGCAGGTCCACTTCCTCTCCTAAAGCCACGGAGCCGGAAGGAAGGTCACCCCCCCACCTGGCGATCTTCTGGGACACATCACAGGTCCCAGAAGATACGCCGGCCATTCACAAGGCGCAACTCGTGCATGCGCAGTCCGTGCCCGACTTTGAAGCCAAAGCCGGGCGCCCACACTTGTGATGCCGCCGCCGAGGGGAGGGGGAGAGGAGCGAGCCCTCGGGCGACCGCATCGCTGGAGCCTGGGACAGGCGAGTGTCCTAATGTTAAAAGACAGCAGCTACACTTTTTGTAGTTGCTGACTTTTAACTGGGTGGAACTCCGTTTAAATGGTAAAGAACAATTTTTAAAAAAATGTATTTAAGCTATGCTATGTAAACGAGAACATGTAACAAATATAAAAGTAGGTTTTATTCCAATTTTGCTGCAAAAGTGGAAATATCCTATAAGCACAAAAAAGTGGGAATGAGCCTAAAAAGGTAAGGTCCTTACTCCATAGGCTCCTGTGCATATACGCTGTCTGTAATTCCACCCAAAATGGATAAATCAGAGACTGATAAATATAAAAATTCTAGAGCTTACATCGTGTAAAAACAAGTTACAGAAAAATGTAAATGTCTTGGTAGCATCCTCACTGACATACCTTATTATATTCTCAGAAATGTATTTTCCTATAGATTGCTGAAAGGTTTCTGAAAGCATACCATGTGCATGTTTCCGCAGAGCCTGTATGTACGGGTTCACATACCTGTCAAACTCGGGTGTGTGTGTGTGTGTCTGTGTGAGTCCATACAGCTGATAGGTACCCATTCACTTTCTCTGGGCTGCCTGCACGCAGCTCAGCAGTAGTAAAAAATGGCTGCCTGCACGCAGCTCAGCAGTAGTAAAAAATGGTTGCCTGCATGCAGCTCAGCAGTAGTAAGAAATGGTTGCCTGCATGCAGCTCAGCAGTAGTAAGAAATGGTTGCCTGCATGCAGCTCAGCAGTAGTAAGAAATGGTTGCCTGCCCGCAGTTCAGCAGTAGTAAAAAATGGTTACCTGCATGCAGCTCAGCAGTAGTAAAAAATGGTTGCCTGCGTACAGCTCAGCAGTAGTAAAAAATGGTTGCCTGCATACAGCTCAGCAGTAGTAAAAAATGGTTGCCTGCATGCAGCTCAGCAGTAGTAAAAAATGGTTGCCTGCATACAGCTCAGCAGTAGTAAAAAATGGTTGCCTGCATGCAGCTCAGCAGTAGTAAAAAATTGTTGCCTGCATGCAGCTCAGCAGTAGTAAAAAATGGTTGCCTGCATGCAGCTCAGCAGTAGTAAAAAATGGTTGCCTGCATGCAGCTCAGCAGTAGTAAAAAATGGTTGCCTGCATGCAGCTCAGCAGTAGTAAAAAATGGCTCTGTATGCTGCTGTGTGAACGAGCCAGTAGATGAAAACATTTACAAAGTGCTAGCCAGAAGCACACAGCTTGGAATATTTACTGAAATCAATGAAAAGCAAGGCGCTGGCTTCCATCTTACTTCTTTCTATATTCTCATGCTTCACTCCTATTTGCTGGCCTTACTTTCCTGCTGTTGTGCAAGACTCTGGTTCAACAAACGCATCTTATTCTCACTGTTCTACCTCGGGAAGCAGCGGCATCAATTTGAACTCCTAGCTCCAGAGAAGACAATCCACTGGATAAATATATGTGGCTGTCCAATGTTGTCATGGAAACTACAGATAACAAGCATGTAAAATGACATAATAGAGTAGATCTGTATACAAGTAATGTCATATGAACGCTGGATTTGTACAATTTCTATTGGAAATGTTATTCTTTGTGCTCCCATTCATTGTGCTCATACATATGCAGTAAGTCATAAAAGTGTCTGAATTGGTCTGGTCAATGCTTCAATAGAGAAGATGGCATTTACAGGGAGTTATCTACTTAACAGTGGCATGCAAAATACACAATCTGAACTTGTGAATGGGTTGCTGTAAAAATACTAAAACAAGGAGTATTCCGATTCCTTGGCAGGAAAAGCAATTGTTTACTGCCTTTTTTATGCTACATTTTACTGCCATCTACAAGAGCCAAATTCAGAATGATAAAGCGTTAAGAAACCTTAGATGAGTCTATTCCTCTCCCACTCACATACAATACACTGGCATTTACACTGCTCTATATACACAGCAATGTCTCTCTGTATTAGACCCACTGAGAGTTGATCCCTGGTGCATGAGACCCTGGTGTTAAGGTGCAGGCGAAAGGCATAGGCGCACCATCCAGTTCCGCTGCCTGCAGCCTGTTACATTCTATGAGAGGCCAAAAGTTGCTGCGGCTGGACAGTGCACCACGTTTTACTAATATTTAGGGCATTATGCACCCAGGAACGAGTCCCCAAACAAAGACTTCTTGCATTCCAGGGTTGGAGTAACTGTCCTAAATGTTAATACCACTTGGTACACCTTTCAGCCCTGTCCATCTGCAGTAGCATTCAACCTCTCATAGAGTTTAACGGGTTACCAGCAGCTGAGCAGGATGGTGCTCCTGGGCCTTCTACCTGCACCTAAATGTTGGGATCTCATGCACCAGGGCTAAACGCTCAATGTGCATGAGGCTTAATCCTCTTCCTTCCCGAGTTTCTATTACATTTTGGTATTGCTGGGACCAGCACAAGCAGGAGACTCCTTATTTTAGAAATAAGAATGAGAAAAACGCACCCTTCAGAACGCTTCATAATTGAGGGGTGCTTTCACACGGGCGACCAGAAGCAATGGCTAAGCCGTGGTTTTACTGCGCCCCTGTTGCCCATCCAAATTCTAACATTAAAGCCTGACAGGGCTGTACACATGCCATTGCAATTTTAATTTGGGTTGTAGTTTGACAGGTGGCACTGCCTCTCAAACTCGCCCATTGAGATCACTGGAAGCGCACTGCAACCAGAAGCCAACCTCTTGGCTCAGAGTTGCACCATGGTCCCGCACACATACTGCATTTGTTCGCACTGTACATCACACCAGCATCGTAGTATGAAAGGGGCATATATCAGTTTGTTCTCCTTGTGCCCTACTGGTTACCTGCATTTATCCAGTGCATACAAATGCAGGTCATCATAGACAGTGTGAATGAGTCCTAATGCATTTTTATAAAAGCACTTTAAAGATGCAACATACAGAGCTTTTGCCATTTGCTCTCTATAAAAATTCATTGACATGAGAACCTTACTAAAATAAATGGGACACAATTATTTTTACAGTTTGATAAAGTATAATTGTGCAATTCTAACACAGTCTCGTCTCCATGAATGCCACAACAGAACCCCTGGCATCTGTTATACTCTTGCCTTATGGCCATTTAAGCCCCATTCATACGTATGTGTTTCAGTGTGCTGTAAGTACGTTGTGCATTTTATGCATATTTTACATTCATTACCATTCATCCCTATAAAACACATTTGCTTTGCTGGAAACCACACCAACACACATGTAACATACCTAATTGGCACAGGTGTCCTAAAGCAGAGTTTAATACCTGCATATCATCAAGCATCAAACATTATTCCTGAATGCATGTTGTGAATTAAGCTGATCATAACGCTTTCTCTTTCTGTTTACCCACATTTATACACAATTGACCGCATCAAAGTGCCTGTGCCGCAGACAATAGCAGAGTTCAGTAGCTGATATGGAAACATGTTGTTAATTAGCAAATTGACAAAACCAACTGACAAACAGAAAATGACTGCTTTCCTAATCACAGATCTGCACGCCACTTCTGAATAGGTTGTGTGTTTTTCTCATTAGGATTTCTAAAATCAACAGTCTCCTGATTCTGCTGGCCCCAGCAAAACTGAAGCATAACAGAAGCTGGAGGGAAGGAGGATGATTATACAGAGAGACATTGCCATCTACATAGAGAAGTGAATGGTGCAATTGCGGCAAGCTGTAATAATATTAGTAAACCCCACACTGAAAGTACTTTTATACTTACAAAATCTCTTGATTTTTTTCTACGCAAAATCACTATCAGTTTAGATCAGTGGTCTCCAAACTGCGGTCCAGGGACCTGATGTGGCCCTTTACCTGCTTCTATCCAGCCCTTGGGGCATTATTCTTCCTGCTGTAATAAACAGTGGAGCATGGTTCCTGTCGCTGATACCAACAATGGGGCACTATTCACCCAACTGACAATGATGGGAAACTATCCCTCCAACTGACACCAACGATAGGACACTATTCCTCCCACTGACACCTACGATGGGACACTATTCCTCCCACTGACACCAACGATGGGACACTATTCCTCCCACTGACACCAACGATGGGACACTATTCCTCCCACTGACACCAACGATGGGGAACTACTCCTCCCACTGACCCCAGTGATGGGGCACTACTCCTCCCACTGACACCAACGATGGGACACTATTCCTCCCACTGACACCAACGATGGGGAACTACTCCTCCCACTGACCCCAGTGATGGGGCACTATTCCTCCCACTGACACCAACGATGGGACACTATTCCTCCCACTGACACCAACGATGGGACACTATTCCTCCCACTGACACCAACGATGGGGAACTACTCCTCCCACTGACCCCAGTGATGGGGCACTACTCCTCCCACTGACACCAATGATGGGGCACTATTCCTCCCACTGACACCAATGATGGGACACTGTTCCTTCCACTGACACCAACGATAAGGCACTATGCCTCCCACTGACACCAACGATGGGGCACTATTCCTCCCACTGACACCAACGATAAGGCACTATGCCTCCCACTGACACCAGTGCTAGGGCACTATTCCTCCCACTAACACAAGTGATGGGGCACTATTTCTACCACTGACACCAGTGATGGGGCACGATTCCTACCTCCTAATACCAATGATGGGACATTCTACTCCCACTGGCCACAGTCGGGCCCCCGTAACATGTGAAGGACAGTAAAGTGGCCTTTAGTTTAGAAAGTTTGGAGACCCCTGGTTTAGATGGCCCAAACCAATACCAGCATTCGCTCTCTGAGAAAGGTGCTTTGACAGCTCCATGCTGTCTTCTGATTGCCTTCCATGTGAAGACCAATCAGAAGTCAGCAGGTGCTCTGTTCAGAAGTCACTATGGGTCTTCACCAGAGTTCTTCATTAAGTGAAAGTCTCTCTTGCTCACCATCTCTCTCTATTATTTCATATAAAACATATTTAAATGAAAATGCAGTGGAAGTCACTCAGTGCTCAGAACTGATATACAGGACATATGCAACATCTACTAAAGGGATATTTATACAGTCATGGCCGAAATTGTTGGCACCCCAGAATTTTTTCCAGAAAATCAAGTATTTCTCACAGAAAAGTATTGCAGTAACACATGTTTTGCTATACACATGTTTATTCCCTTTGTGTGTATTGGAACAAAACAAAAGAAAAAGGGAGGAAAAAAAGCAAATTGGCAATAATGTCACACAAACTCCAAAAATGGGCTAAACAATATTGGCACCCTTAACTTAATATTTGGTTTCACACCCTTGGGAAAAAAATAACTGAAATCAGTCGCTTCCTATAACCATCAATAAGCTTCTTACACTTCACATTCGGAATTTTGGACCATTCTTCCTTTGCAAACTGCTCCAGGTCTCTCTTATTGGAAGGGCGCCTTTTCCCAACAGCAATTTTAAGATCTCTCCACAGGTGTTCAATGGGATTTAGATCTGGACTCATTGCTGGCCAATTCAGAACTCTCCAACGCTTTGTTGCCATCCATTTCTGGGTGCTTTTTGACGTACGTTTGGGGTCATTGTCCAGCTGGAAGACCCAAGATCTCGGACGCAAACCCAGCTTTCTGACACTGGGCTCTACAGTGCGACCCACAATCCTTTGGTAATCCTCAGATTTCATGATGCCTTGCACACATTCAAGGCACCCAGTGCCAGAGGCAGCAAAACAACCCCAAAACATAATTGAACCTCCACCATATTTCACTGTAGGTACTGTGTTCTTTTTTTTGTAGGTCTCATTCCCTGTTTGGTAAACAGTAGATTGATGTGCTTTACCAAAAAGCTCGATCTTGGCCTCGTCTGTCCACAAGACGTTTTCCCAGAAGGATTTTGGCTTACTCAAGTACATTTTGGCAAACTGCAGTCTTGCTTTTTTATGTCTGTGTCAGCAGTGGGGTCCTTCTGGGTCTCCTGCCATAGTGTTTCATTTCATTTAACTGATGCTCCCTGAACCTGCAGGACAGCTTGAATTAATTTGGAACTTGTTTGGGGCTGCTTATCCACCATCTGGTCTATCCTGCGTTGCAACCTTTCATCAATTTTTCTCTTCTGTCCATGCCCAGAGAGATTAGCTACGGTGCCATGGGTTGCAAACTAATTGATAATGTTGCGCACTGTGGACAAAGGCAAATCTAGATCTCTGGAGATGGACTTGTAACCTTGAGATTGTTGATATTTTTCCACAATTTTGGTTCTCAAGTCTTCAAGCAGTTCTCTCCTCCTCTTTCTGTGGTCCATGCTTAGTGTGGCACACACAGACACACAATGCAAAGACTAAAGCCTCGTACACACGGTTCGACGGTCGTACGACCGAACGGACCAAATCATATGTTGGCTGTTGTATCTAGCATACTGACATGTACTACACGATCGTACGACCAAGCTGAATGTAGTGTCGTGTTATGAACGTATAAAGAGAAAGTTCAGGTGCATGTAATTAGTGTCTGGCCGTTCCTGACTTCTGAGCATGTTTTGCACAATACAACTTGTTGGACCAACATCTCTGTACACACGATACAACGGTCGTAAGACCGCTTGTTGGTACTACCAAGTTTTGTTGTTGGTACTACCAAGTTTTCTAGTTTGCTCATACAACTCCTGTTGTACGACTGCCATATGTCGGCAGTTCTAATCACGCGTACTAACGATCGGTTTCGCATACAACAGTCGTTCGTGTGTACGAGACATAAGTGAACTTCTCTCCTTTTTATCTGCTTTCAGGTGTGGTTTTTATATTGCCCACACCAGTTGCTTGCCCCAGGTAAGTTTAAAGGAGCATCACATGCTTGGAACAATCTTATTTATCCACAATTTTGAAAGGGTGCCAATAATTTTGTCCAGCCCATTTTTTTGGAGTTTTGTGTGACATTATGTCCATTTTGCTTTTTTTCCAATACACACAAAGGGAATATACAAGTGTATAGCAAAACATGTGTTACTGCAATACTTTTCTGTGAGAAATACTTGATTTTCTGGAAAAATTTCTGGGGTGCCAACAATTTCACATATATATATATATATATATATATATATATATATATATATATATACACACACACACACACACACACATATATACACATACATATACATACATACACACACACACACACACACACACACGCGTTATTGTCTGCACTCAGAATCCAAAGAAACATTTTACTAACCACAAGTCACTGAGATTCCACAGAGTAGGATATTACCCAGTATTAATGTATACGTAATGCTGCATTTCTAAATATATGCAGCCGGTCCCTGACTGGCAGAGATTATGCTTGTAATGATGCCCCGCTGGCAATACTTTTTAAGTGATTAGGAATTATATTTCTAGTTCCTTCATTTAATGACTGGTAGGAGGTTATCTGCCTACTACACTGAACAATTTAAAAGGCTTAAAGTGATATTAAACCCAAAAGCAAACATTATATTGCAGTTTACAAATTCTTAGATGTGATGGCTGTATTTGTTTTCTTTTTAGGCATTCCTTCTTTTATTTTCACCTGATGATCCTGTCAGTAAGTCTGTTGTTTTTCAACAGAATAAGTTGTCCTGCAGATATATCAGGTAAGAGGGTTGAGAAAAATGATTTACCATTGACAGGGCTGTTTACAATGATTAACTTATTTATGTATGTAAAACATTTATCCTAAAGGGACCAAAAAAAGTTTGCTGTAACTGCTTGTGCAATTGCAGTATGAGTTGGAGTTTGGCTTCAATTAGTTAGTATATTTAAATCTACATCCAACACTCCCCTCCCACCAGATTGACAATGCTATGGTGTGTTACTAGCCAGATCACCCAGGGAAAATAGCCTAAAATAGAAACTAATGAAGCCATCATATCTAATAATTGGTAAGCTGCAATATGTTGCATTTTTGGTTTTGGGTTTGTTACCACTTTAATCACTGTCATTCTGCTATAGGCCGGGCGGGGGTTCCGTTATCCTCACTGAACGTCATATGACGTCCAGCAGGATAAAATAACCCGCGGAGGCGTGCAGTGCGGCAATCGGTGCTGTGGTATGTCAGCTTTATGGCATTTTTATTATTTCTTTTTTACTAGTAATGGTGGTGATCTGCGATTTTTAGTGGGACTGCGATATTGCAGTGGACAGATCGGACATTTTTGACACTTTTTTGCAACCATTGACATTTATACAGCGATCACAGCTAAAAATAGACACTGATTATTGGATAAAGGTCATTGGCAGGGAAGGGGTTAACACTAGGGGGCGATCAAGGGGTTAAGTGTTCCCTAGGGGGGTGTTTCTAAGTGTGGGGGGACTCTAATAACTGGGGGTGGAGAGAGAAAGACTCTCTTGATCACTGGGAGCAGCAGAGCTCTCTCTCCCCCTCCCTGTCAGAATGGAGGTCCATTTGTTTACATGAATGGATCCCCATTCTGGCTCTGTGAGGAGCGATCGCGGGTAGCCGGCAGACATCGCGCTTGCCTGCCATGCGTATCGGCTCCAGAGATGTGTGGCGCGCCCCCTGCAGTCTCTTAAAGCGCCGCCGTACATCTATGGCGATTCATGCAGGAGAGTTGTCAGGGATCCAGACGAGCGTTGCGATCACGCACACTTGTGCGCACGCACACACGGATTCAAATGAAGGTTCCCACGACCGTTTGGAGGTGCGCACAAGAGGACTTTAGGACCCAGAATCCGTCTGAGCAGGAGGGCTCTGGGACCCAGCATCTCTGCCAGCACATCACATGGGTCTTTATAAGGAAGTCAGACTTTGGCTGAAGTGCTGTCTGATCTGCAGCTTGTCCGTACCTGAACCTGCTACCTGCTGTTACCTGATCTCCTACCTGCTTGACCCCGGCTTGCTTTGACCATTCTGCCTTCTCCAATCCAGACCCGGCTTGTTTTCACTCCGCTATTCTGCCAGCCTGATACGCGTTGCTGAAACCCGGCTTGCCTCTGACCATTCCTTGTGTACTGATTCTGCCTGCTAGCTGATCTGTGTCTGACCCGGCTTGTCTCACGCTTCTTCTGCCTGTCCTGCATCCAGCTTTTGTGATTGCTGATCTGCTGTCCAGCGTTTCAGGCTCCGCTTCCAGCATCCAGTCTACAACTGCTGACAGAGGCACTCCTACCTCGCTGTGCCCACGAGACCACTGTCCCCACTCCAGTGGGCTCTGAGCCAGAGCTGTATGAGAGGTCTCCTTCTATGAAAGACAGGTTCTGCTACCAGGTACGTGGTTTTAACGTTACAAGAGCCCACCTGCCACCGTCAAACAACGGCAGCTGGTCGGCAAGTGGTTAAAGTGGATGTAAACCGACCACTCACCCAGTATAAGCGAATGGCACAGTATTAATGTATATATACACATGCAAGCCTCCTGCATGTATCCCTACCTTGCAAATGTCACCCCCTTCTGCAGTAGTAGCCCTACAAAACTCTGTAATCAGTGGGTGGGTCTCTTTGCTGGAGCTCGGTGGGTGCAGTCGCGATGTCATAAGACTCCCCACCCACCTCTACACTCTCATAATTTCTTATTCCTGAGTTTTGAGAAACATCCTTTCAAAACTCGGGAAAGTCACCACATGACTTCAGCATGCCCTATCATGCTGAGGTGTGGAGCAGCCAATCCTGGGAGAGCTGAAGATAAGGAAATTACCTGTCACTCACACAGCACGGGGAAGAAACATCTCCTATTTAGATGTGACACTTTTTTTTCTTACGTAAAAAAAGATAAGAGGATTGCTCAGAGCTGGATTAACTCTTCATGGCAAAACAAGGCACAGATGACATGACATCCTATACGCTACTAGGCAGAATTGTTAATTAAAAAATGATTTTTCCGGGTTTACCACTTTAAAGGTTTGGATTTACTTAAAAAACAAACAAAAAAAACAAGCAAACATGTCATACTGCCCTGCTCTGTGTAACCCTGATCCTCCTCTTCTCAGGTCCCCCCACCAGCACTCCTGATTCCTCCCCCTTGACCAGTGCCCCCAATAGCAAACCACTTGCTATGGGGGTAGTGGTGCATGCTCGCTTCCAAGCCTGGCACTTTTGCGTCCATAAGACACAGAGCTGTGTCTCGGCCTGCCCCCCACTCTGACTCACTGGCTGTGATTGACAGCAGTGGGAGCCAATGGCTCACGCTGCTGTCTCAGCCAATGAGGGCAGAGAGTTCCAGGACAGCTGAGTCTCTTGTGCACATCGCTGGAGGTTTTTTCATTCTATACACAAAGGTAAAAAAAACTTTCAGCTTTTACAACCACTTTAAGTCATCCATACAGTTAGAGGCCCATGGCACCTTGGCCACCCATGTGCACAATCATACCCACCCCCACCCTATGTTCTGTTGGCTCTCCATTAGAGAGTAATGCCAAGCAATATCTAGTAAACAGCACCTGTTCTAAAGTCAGGTAGTTTACCCAATTTACCTTAGTTCTGCAGTAGAATAAGCAAACACAGCTCTACAGAGGTCCAGTCAACGAGTACTTCCTAAACGTCCACTTTGGCTGTTTTCTACAACACCAAAACTTTGAATGGGGTTTAAATGCGATTGGTGGTTCTGAGAAACTTCTAATAACTATCATGCTTATTGCGTGTACAAGACCGGATGGAAAGTGTCCCACCATCAGAAGAAGGCACATTTTAGGATTAGCCGATTGCTAGCAAAAGGGACCGAGGTGGAATGGTGCAGCATGGTAATACCTTCCTGAAAAATGTTAAAGTGGCAGTAAATGCCTTTTGTTTAGGTCTTACGTGCAGGTAAGCCTATAATAAGTCTTACCCATAGGTATTATAAATATGTTCCAAACGTGCAGCGTTTAGGAGATATTGACTTGTGAAACAGCCGGTGACATCACCAGAGGATCCTCCTGCGCTCTGGGGGGTCAGTCCACCATCCAGTCACAAAAATGGCATATAGGCTTTGACATGTTAACATCATTTCAAAAGTATTTTTGAATATTTTTAATTCTTCAGATTTTATTAAAATATTAATAATACCAGCCACGCAGGTCCTTGTAAAAAGCATTTCCTGTTATAAGGTAACAATGCTCTGCCCTGGTGTCCCAGTTGTATACTTTATGGTCACCCTGTCACACAGGCATGCGATGGAGACTAGAAGCGGCCATTTCCACATAAGTTACTCATGCATAATCTACTGTTGTCACTCTCAGGAAGCCTGCCCTGGGAAATGCCATGCTGCCATAACGAATGTTGTAAAAATAATGATACAAAACATACCTTACAAAACGCACCTTAATGAAAATAAATAGATTACGATTTCAGAATGGCCTTTACAGTCCCCAGACCTAATTATTGCAAATGTCTGGCTAAATCTCACATATGCAGTCCACACAAACAATCCAAGAATTTTCCTGAGCTAGAAGTGTTCGCCAAACAAGCGTGGGAAAAAATTCCTAAAGCACAGAAAGACTTAACTGGTGATAAGAAATGTTTGGAGCATGTGAGTTCCAAAGGGGTACCAACTGAAATATGCCCAATTTTGCATAATTATTAATTTAGGTTTCCTTTTTTTCTAGTTTAAAACCAGATTAAGTGAATCTACATTCTATCAAGGTATACATTTCCTTATTTCTGCAAACAAGTGGGCAGGGGGATCAAGCATGCAGGTTATCACTCCAAAAAATTACAGTAAATTAGACATCTAAATGGTCAGACCAATAGGTGATGACAAGTTAAAGCAGAACTACACTGCATCTGAGCACCGCAAAGCAAAAATGCTATTTAATTATTTTTTAATAGTCAAAGCAAACTCAGCCATCTGTGTCTCCATGCTTTATTTTGCTGAGAAATAACTTTGAAAAACATACTCTTAGCACTTCTGGCTTTGGCTATCTTGAGTAAGGGTAGATGATTCATGTAACATTGACTTCTTTGAATCCATCTGCCCTTAGCTCAGGCATACAAACAGAAGGATGTGCTTAGCTGAGAAAACCCCCTCCCCCCCTCCAGAAGACTTCAGGGATGTAGGACATTTGCCTGGGTAAGAAAAGTAACTGAAAGAACTTAAAAAAAAAAAAAAAGAAATCAAAACAAGTACATAATATATGTCCCTATCCATTTACTAAAGCTAGCAGCATAAGGATTAAAAATAGTCAATGTCGATTGAAAGAGTGAAGTTGCACTTTTTAACACCACAGCTGACTACATTAGGAAAGAACATCTGGCTATACCAAGTATTGCCTGTACAGTCCCAAACCTCCTGACTCCAGAACAAAAAATATTCCTGTTCATAATATCCCTGGAGCCATTACTGGCTAGAATACGGAGGATGGGGGACATAAAGGGAATAAAAATAGATGGGAAAGAACATAAAATAGCGGAATATGCCGATGACCTCCTGTGTTATATAACGCAACCTAGAACCACATTGCCAAACTTAATAAAAGAACTGAAAAAATATGGGGAAATTTCAAACTTTAAAATTAACCAGGAAAAATCTGAAATACTAAACATAAGTATAGATGGGGAAGGGGAACGGACCCTACGGTGGGAGTTCCCCTTCACCTGGAAGAAAGCAGAGATAAAATATTTAGGAATAAAAATTACACCTAGATTAGGGAAACTATATAAAGCAAATTAGATCCCTCTGTTAAATGAGATCAAAACAGAACTCAAGAGGATAGAAAGAAAACCATTATCTTGGATGGGGAGGATAAATACTGTTAAAATGCTAATACTACCAAAAATACTGTACAAGTTCCAGATGGTCCCAATAAAACTTTCACAAATGTACCTACGAAAATTGCAGGGGATGATATCAAATTTTATATGGCAAAATAAGAAGCCGAGAATACAATAGAATATTCTTAGTTCAGATAAATCATGGGGGGGGGGGGGGGCAGGTTGGCAGCACCAGATATTAAAAAGTACTACGATGCTGTGGTACTATCACGGTTATTAGAATGGAGTAGGAGTGAAAATGATAAAAGATGGTTGGAGGTAGAAAAATCACTAAATAAAGCACATTTAAAAGAAACCATATGGGTCACACAAAAGGATAGAATTATGAGTCAAACCACACCAGAATTAACAATAAATGTTTTTAAGGTATGGGATAGAATTTACAAACAGGCAAAATTACCGTATAACTCACCTTTAATTTTTTTAAGTGGCACAAAGATGCTCGAGCCTGGGAACAAGACACAATTTGGTGGGTGGGTAGGGAATGCGCAGTTAAAAGATATTGTAAAGGGTGGGGAAATTTGTACGTATCAAGAGTTGCTGCAAAATGGTACATTGGTAAATCTGAATGAATGGAGGTACGCCCAACTAAAAGATTTTGTGGCAAAGTTACCACAACCCGTAAGATCAGAGAATGAGCTAAACCCATTTGAGAAATTATGCAGTACAGTAGAGCCGGTGAGACATGGTATTGCACGGATTTATAAAAATAATTAGAGAGATGAGCGGGAAGGACGTACCTCCATTCATTAAGAAATAGGAGGAAGAACTGGACATAAAAATAACAGAACAACAACAAATCAAAATGTTTAAAGCTATACATAGTAGCCCAGGAGGTATCCTGAATATAGAAATGAGCTACAAATGTGTGGCAAGGTGGTATATAACCCCGGTAATAGCCCATAAGTATCAAAGTAATAGATCATCAGTTTGTTGGAGATGCCAGAAGGCAAAAGGGACTATGGCACATCTATGGTGGAAGTGCCCAAAAATAAAAGAATATTGGGAGGAGGTAAGACAAGGTATAGAAGATATTACAGGCGAAGAGTTTGAGTTAGACCCGAGGAGTTGCCTTTTCCTTATCTCAGATAACCCAATTAAACAAGACAGGAATACATTGACTGCTTCCCTACTGAATGCAGCAAAGGGGGAGACCTAAATAAACCTGCTATGAAGGAGTGGTTTGACAGAGTAGAATATGTCTATAATATGGAATATCTAGATAGTGGAGAAAAAAGTTCTCTCCGGGGAAGATTTGACAAAAAATGGAGGAAATGGACAGAGTATAAAAAAAACAAAGAATTATGTAAGGGCATATATGGACTGACAAGATATCTAGTGATCAGGTAAAGGAGGAAGATGGGGTAGAGGGATAAGATAAAGAGGGGAAATATATTAGCCCATGTAAAAAAAAATGGAATATTGGGTTACAGGGGTAGAATGAGAGATAAATATGGGCTTGTGGGGAAATATATTTGTGTATTTTGTAAAATATTTAATAAAGCCGAAATAAGGAAAACCACAATGATGTGACCATGTGGGATAATGTATGAAAGCAAAGCTGAAATACCCCCCCCCCCCCAAAAAAAAGGGAATGTCGATTGAAAGGGTGAAGTTGCACTTTTTAACACCACAGCTGACTACCGGTACATTAGGAAAGAACATCTGGCTATACCAAGTATTGCCTGTACAGTCCCAAACCTCCTGACTCCAGAACAAAAACTATATTGGTAGACATTACATGGGACAATCTTTGCCTTTTTGTGGCCCGTACAGACAAATTTCTGCAATGATTTGCAACAGTGATCAAATCTTGGGCACACTACTGTATCTCAAGAAAAGAGTCAAAGCAGTGGAAGAATCCTGGAAGCACACCCACGTCAAATAAGGTCAAGTCTGACATTTTTGGAACCTAACTGGGTCAGTGATTGTGGCAGTGGCAACTGGTGCTGATTTTCTTTGGGGGGGGGGGGGGGGGGGGGGG
>BLSH010070464.1:226609-249108 GCA_018402905.1 Glandirana rugosa | reverse complement strand
TTTTTTTTTTTTTTTTTTTTTTTTTTTAGGTTAACACACACTTTAAGGCCCTCCTTTCCCTTATGGGATGGTGGTGGTAGGAGTTTCAAGCCCCCTACTGATTGATTTTAATGGGCAGTATTATGTCAAAAATGGTCAGCCGATAGGGAATGTTATGGGGGGTCCTCTAGGATAGGTCATGAGGGGGGTCTTTGCCTGTCACCAGAGGGATATTTGGAAAGCGCCTCACTAATTTCGTTTACAGTTTTAAAGTATTTATTGATTAAAAGAGTTAGGCTGCCTTCACACAGGGGCGATCCAACTTCAGCGTGACTTTGCTAGGCAACTTACAACGCCACTCCATGGCGACTTCAGGGAGGATTCAATATAGATGGGGAATCCGACTTGGAGGCGACTTCCATTGAATTCTATGGGCACAAGTCAGATAGAAGTCACAGGAACCTTTTCTGAAGTCGGAGCGATTTCAGTAGTGTACATTAAGACGGCTCTCATTCATTTCAATGGGATTTAAGAGGTCAAGCGACTTGGGGGGAAACAAGTCGGAGCGCAAGTCACCCTTATGTGAACCGAGCCCAATGGTGAATTGCTAATTGTTTATATTATTATTATTATTCCAGTTCAGGGTGTATAGTGTTCTGTGTTTGGAGTTTATGCCGCGATCGTCTCATGTTACATCGCTTCCACTTTCAGCGTGAAACAGGTCGCCGCTTTCACACCTGCAAATCATGTAGTGTTTCCATATTTTTATCCAACCCCTGTATGTGCAGAGATTGGCATTCTACTCCACTGGAAAGGCACAAATGTCCATAAAAGCAGCTTTACACAGTGCGGTCCTGCTGCACTTTGGGCAAAGCTTGCCAATAGACTTCTATGATGTTGGTTTTAGAGCGGTTTCAGAAACCACACCAAAGATGCAGCATGCAAGAGTGTTGGTGCACCTCTGAAACCGCACCAAAACCGCAGGACTTCATAGAAGCCTATAAGAAAGCACTGCTAACCCACATGAAAAACAAAAGCGCAGCGGGCACTGTGAAGCCGCCCTTTGGGCACAGAGAAAACAAAATTGTTTTCTAAGTGCCCTGCTCCCAGTCAAAAGCAGCCTTCGGGTCAGCTGCAGTGTGGAAATCTGCAACATGTCAGCCTTTTTCCATCCCCCCCACAGCAATTCACCCTCCTTTTCTGGGGCCCCTCCTCTTCATCAGGTGCCCCCCTCAGAGATGCTTCCCATGGGGGCACTCCTGCGGGCGTGCTCCCGAGTCCTCCTGCAGACAGTCTGACAGTCCATTGACAGACAGCAGGACTCGGCCCCGCCCCCGTCACTGGATTTGATTGACAACAGCGGGAGCCAATAACTGCTGCTGCTATTAATCTATCCAATGAGGACCTGAGACAGCAGCTGGAGCTGCTGGGCTGGTCTTCGACACTGGAACAATCGGGTTCAGGTAAGAAAAAAGGGGGCTCTGGGGGGCTGCTGCAGCACAGAAGGTTTTTCACCTTAATGCGTAGTGTTCGCACCTGGGAATTTGATTTGGTATTTTATGCGATCAATCCTGGCTCTGTTATTTCCGGATTTATCCTCTCTTGTGCCCCCTTGTGTCCAATATCCAAGTTATAGCAGCCAGTTATATTTTATATACATTATATATCATTTACATAGATTGCAACTCACATTTTACACTATATGCCCAGTGTCCCCATGAGTGAACTATGTATGCATATTTACATATATCTATATACCATCATTTATTAATATAGTATATGATTAATATAGTACAGTATATATTTTTTTTTGGGCGCCAACGTCTTTTTCAATCAATTAATTGTGCAATCAAATTAATTTGCCCCTTTGTGTGACTCATATAAAGTGCGTGATTTTGGTGACCAGGAGCAGCTTAGCTCTGAGGAAGGGGATACGTCTCCAAAACACTTGTGGGGTGAATTTGGGACTTAACATTGGAGGGGTCCTTACAACAAAGACATTAGCAGTCTTTAACATTGGAGTCTATGGGAGGGGGTCACCTGGTTTGGGGATACCGTTCTCCCGAACCATAGCCGACAAAAATACCAAACTTGGGTCACATGGAGAGGGTCCCCTGGACTATAACTGGTCCAAGTTTGGGACCTCCAGCACCTATGGTTCGATGCAAGGTCACCACAGTAACCCCGTGTCCTTCATTCCCAACTGTTTCCTCCTCTCCCCCACCCACTGTGTCTCCCTGTGTCCTCCCCTCCTCCACCCCACAGTGTCCCCCTGCGTCCTCCTAGCCCCCACAGCGTCCCTCTCTGATCCCCCCTCCCTCAACGGCGTCCTTCTTTGTCCAAGTCTTGTCCATGTCTGCACAGTGTTCCTTTCTGTTCCTGGCATCCCTCTCTGTCCTCGTCGTACTGCGCCCCTCTCTGTCCCCGGCATCCCTTTCGGAACTTATTTACATTTGCAGTTTGGGGAAGGTAAAATCCCCATAGAGGAGCCCTGTTTTTTACCACCCTGCAACTGCACCCCACTACACATGTTGCAACAGGAATTGTACACCCTGTCTCACTTAAGAGAAATATAGCAACCTTGTGCTGTGACCAAGGGCAGGCAGTGAGGAGGCATTTGATCACCTGTTCACCACCTGCTTTAACCCCTTGTATCCCACACTATCATGCATTGCTCACAGTTGCAGGGTGTTTGCAGAGCGGCCCCATTCACTTGAATGGGTCATGCTTGGCAGGCTACACCTGGTATGTGTGACAAGGCGTATAATTTCTAGATTGTAAGCTCCAATGAGCAGGGCCCTCTTATTCCTTCTGTATTGAATTGAATTGTATTGTAATTGTACTGTCTGCCCTGTTATAAAGCGCTGTGCAAACAGTCAGCACTATATAAATCCTGTAAAATAATAATAATAATAATAATAATAATACTGTGGCTGCAACATGTGTACACCCCTGGCCAGTGAGCGGATTTAGTGGGGATGGCCAGTGGCCAGATGTGGCGGGATGGCCAGTGGGCGGGCCCTGGGGAATGTTGGTGCTCAGACGGGGGGCCCAGGTCTAAAGCTGCGTAAGGGGCCCCAACATTTCTGATGGCTGCCCTGTGGATGCATAGAGCGGGATTTTGGAGTAAACATGCATCAGTGCCCCCATAGGAAGCAGCTTGCTATTAGGGACACTGGTAAAGGGGGAGGAGCCAGGTGCACCGGCGGGGGACCTGAGAAGAGGATCAGGGCTGCTCAATGCAAAACAATTACACAGAACAGGCAATATGACTTTTTTTTTTTTAACTTTCTTTAAACTGAACCGTTAGAATCACTAAACTTACATTGTGATAATGCACACAAGGACCAAACTCATTTTTTCCTACATAAAAAAAACATTCTTTCTTTTTTTTTTTAAGCTGCACTAGGGTTATTTACTGCATATATAAATTGTCAGTTTAGGTGAAAATGATAATTAGCAAAGTACTTTATTAATGCCTGAAAAGGACCTCTCAGGATATACAAAGGGATACCACTGCTGACCTGTTTTTTAAGGTGAAAGCCTCAAGGCTGATCTTTCTTTAGTATGTGCAGAGGGTCAGGAAACCTGATATGTACATGCTTGTTCCAGGTCACTGACTCAATCTTCAAGAAAAAATAATCAGAAATTGTTGCTCCCACTTTCCTAGCCTGACAGATTCTTTTTACTGGAAAGTTATATCTTAGCTTTTTTTTTTTTCCAGGTGCAATGTGTTTCAAAACCTCTAAGAAGATAGCCAAAGATGCATGTGCACCTCCATTGCATTAAGACTGCCTTACATAGATATTGGTCTGTGTATGGAGCATGAATCATTTTATCAGGAGACCGGCATCTCTAGAGATCAGAAAGGTTCAAATTTCTCTGCAATCTGTTTATTATAAATCACAATTCCATTCTGTTGAATGATTGGAAGGATGTACTGCAATGCATGAAAAAAAAAAAAATGGAACAGTTGAAACGTTCAGCATATTAAAATTTCAGCATGCTTTGGTGTGAGCTACTGTGTAAGTGAATCACTAGAAATAATGTGTTCTATTTTTAATCTGTCCAACATATATTGCATGAAACACTCCAAGACGTAACCATGCGTTAAAAGATTTCCATTCGAATATATTAATAATTCAACGGGTTGAGACTACATTCTGTAACCAGCAAAGACAGAGGGACAGCATGGTTTATAAAGTTAGTGGATCCAACCAGGAGCCCAGCAGTATAGTTCATTATAGGATAGGCTCACCTTTCAGAGCAGGTTTCATGTCACACCCATAATTCAGGTGGACATGCTCCGGACCTGCCCCGTTCCCTTCCTAGTGTGGCAGCACGCCATTTTTGCTACATCTTAAAAATAGCACGCCCATGCGGGGCTCCACCCATGTAGCCGTGTCATTTGTTTACAGCAATCTGTGAATGAGAGAACTACGAGTACCATCAGCCATTGCGGCTGAAGGCGTGTAGTTTTCAATGGACTGCAAGGGTGCTGATGGAACACCCTTAGTAGTTCATTCACAAGCCCTGCAAAACAGTCAGCCCGTATCAGAGATATGGGCTGAAGGCTGCAGGGCTTGTCTACAGGATCCTGGCATTGCACCCCTAATCATGGCTGCAATGCTTTGCAGACTCCTGAGGCAAAAAATAATAAACACACCTTGTTTTTCCTGCAAAAATGGGTATTTATCATTTTTTCCCCAAAAGGTGAACCTATCCTTTAATCCAGTAGCTTATAAGCAGCAATAGGAGGTTAATTTCTTAAAAAGAAAAAAAAAAAATATGTGAATGTTTCATCATTTGCGCAATGTAATGACTAATGCCCGTAATGTCTGTAATGTCAGTTTCTATTTGTTGCACTTTGCTGAAAGAATGTAACATTTTCTAACAAATAATCCTATGAAAAAATAGGCATAAGAACATTCAACAAGAGTTCAAAGAGGAACTGCAGTCTGCTCACATAATTTGTAATAAAAACATCTTTGCCATTCTGAAACTTCCCTACAACCACTTTGCATATTATTCTATATACAGTTGTATGCAAAAGTTTAGGAACCCCTGACAATTTCCATGATTGTCATTTATAAATATTTGGGTGTTTGGATCAGCAATTTAATTTTAATCTATCAAATAATAGTAATATTTCAGTAGTGAAATGAGGTTTATTGGATTAACATAAAATGCGCAATATGCATCAAAACTAAATTAGACCGGTGCATAAATTTGGGCACCCCAGCAGAAAAATCACATCAATATTTAGTAGAGTTTCCTTTAGCAGAAATAACAGCCTCTAGACACTTCCTATAGCCTGTAATGAGTGTTTGGATTCTGGATGAATGTATTTTGCACCATTCCTCCTTACAAAACATCTCCAGTTCAGTTAGGCTTGATGGTTGCCGAGCATGGACAGCCCACTTCAAATCACCCCACAGATGTTCAATGATATTCAGGTCTGGGGACTGGGATGGCCATTCCAGAACATTATACTTGTTCCTCAACATAAATGCCCTAGTAGATTTTGAGCAGTGTTTTGGGTTGTTGTCTTGTTGAAATATCCAGCCCCGGCGTAACTTCAACTTTGTGACTGATTCCTCAACATTTTTCTTAAGAATTTGCTGATATTGAGTGGAATCCATGCAACCCTCAACTTTAACCAGATTCCCAGTACCGGCACTGGCCACACAGCCCCACAGCACGATGGAACCTCCACCAAATTTTACTGTGGGTAGCAAGTGTTTTTCTTGGAACGCTGTGTTCTTTTGCCGCCATGCATAACGCCCCTTGTTATGACCAAATACCTCAATCTTTGTTTCATCAGTCCACAGCACCTTATTCCAGAATGAAGCTGGCTTGTCCAAATGTGCGTTTGCATACCTCAAGCAACTCCGTTTGTGGCGTGTGTGCAGAAAAGGCTTCTTTGGCATCACTCTCCCATACAGCTTCTCCCTGTGCAAAGTGCGCTGAATTGTTGAACGATGCACAGTGACACCATCTGCAGCAAGTTGATGTTGTTTGTCTTTGGAGGTGGTCTGTGGGCTGTTTTTGACCGTTCTCACCATCCTTCGCCTCTCCAATATTTTATGTGGCTGCCACTTCTGGCCTTAACAAGAACTGTGCCTGTGGTCTTCTTTCCTCACTATGTTCCTCACAGTGGACACTGACAGCTTATATCTCTGCGATAACTTTTTGTAGCCTTCCCCTAAACCATAATGTAGAACAATCTTTGTTTACAGGTCATTTGAGAGTTTTGAGGCCCCCATGTTGCCACTCTTCAGAGGAGAGTCAAAGAGAACAACAACTTACAATTGGCCACCTTAAATACCTTTTCTCATGATTGGATGCACCTGTCTATGAAGTTCAAGGCTTAATGAGCTCACCAAACCAATTGTGTGTTCCAATTAATCAGTGCTGAGTAGTTACAGGTATTCAAATCAACAAAATGACAAGGGTGCCCAAATTTATGCACCTGTCTAATTTCGTTTTGATGCATATTGTACATTTTCTGTTAATCCAGTAAACCTCATTTCACTACTGAAATATTACTGTGTCCTTCAGTTATTTGATAGATCAAAATGAAATTGCTGATCCAAAAACCCAAATATTTATAAATGACAATCATGGAAATTGTCAGGGGTTCCTAAACTTTTGCATACAACTGTATACTGTGATTCTGTATTTGCCAAATATGCTGCAGAAATCTCCTTCCACAAAGTCTGGCTGTAGCCATTTTAGCAGTGGGCAGCAGAAGCTGCTGCCTGTTCACTTCCTGGATTTACAGAGGCACACCTCCAGCTCTGCCAACTTTCATTGGCCCTCCTGTGACTCATCCCCCCTCCCTTCCTGGCAAACTCTCACAAGTGTGAGAGAGCGCTGTGCATGAGGTTATAAGCCTAGGCCATGGGTGTCCAACTGCGGCCCTCCAGCTTTTGTGGATCTACAGGACCCATGAGGCATTGCAAGGCTGACAGTTGCAAGTATTACTACCAAAGGCAGAGGCATGATGGGACTTGTAGTTCCGCAGCAGCTGGAGGGCTGCAGGTTCGACACCATGGCCTAGGCCAATGACCAGGCAAGAAACAGAAAAGTGGCTGTAGAAGTTATTTACTGGCAGAAAAAAAAATGTTTTACTATCCAAAGTTAAAACAACAACCGCTGGCAACAAAAGTGAGTACACCTCTAATTGAAAATGTCCAAATTGTACCCAATTAGCCATTTTACCTCCCCAGTGTCATGTGACTTGTTAGTGTTACAAGGTCTCAGGTGTGAACGGGGAGCAGGTGTGTTAAATTTGGTGTTATCGCTCTTACTCTCTCATGCTGGTCACTGGAAGTTCAGCATGGCACCTCATGGCAAAGAACTCTCTGAGGACCTAAAAAAAAGAATTGTTGCTGTACATAAAGATGGCCTAGGCTATAAGAAGATTGCAAAGATCCTGAAACTGAGCTGCAGCATGGTGGCCAAGACCATACAGTGGTTTAACAGGACAAGTTCCATGCAGAACAGGCCTCACTGTGGTAGACCAAAGACATTGAGTGCACATGCTCAGCGTCATATCCAGAGGTGGTCTCTGGGAAATAGATGTATGAGTGCTGCCAGCATTGCTGCAGAGGGTGAAGAGGTGGGGGGGTCAGCCTATCAGTGCTCAGACCACATGCCGCACACTGCATCAAATTGGTCTGCATGGATGGCGTCCCAGAAGGAAGCCTCTTCTAAAGATGATGCACAAGAAAGCTTGCAAACAGTTTGCCGAAGACAAGCAGGCCAAGGACATGGGTTACTGGAACCATGTTCTGTGGTCTGATGAGACCAAGATAAACTTATTTGGTTCAGATGTGTCAAGCGTGTGTGGCAGCAACCAGGTGAGGAGTACAAAGACAAGTGTGTCTTGCCTACAATCAAGCATGGTGGTGGGAGTGTCATGGTCTGGGGCTGCATGAGTGCTGCTGGCTCTAGGGAGCTACAGTTCATTGAGGGAACCATGAATGCCAACATGTACTGTGACATACTGAAGCAGAGCATGATCCCCTCCTTTCGGAGACTGGGCCGCATGGCAGTATTCCAACATGATAATGACCCTAAACACACCTACAAGACAATCGCTGCCTTGCTAAAGAAGCTGAGGGTAAAGGTGATGGGCTGGCCAAGCATGTCTCCAGACCTAAACCATATTGAGAATCTGTGGGGCATCCGCAAACAAAAGGCGGAGGAGCGCAAGGTCTCTAACATCCACCTACTCCGTGATGTTGTCATGGAGGAGTGGAAGAGGACTTCAGTGGCAACCTGTGAAGCCCTGGTGAACTCCATGCCCAAGAGGGTTAAGGCAGTGCTGGAAAATAATGGTGGCCACACAAAATATTGACACTTTGGGCCCAATTTAGACATTTGTACTTAGGGGTGTACTCACTTTTGTTGCCAGCGGTTTAGACATTAATGGCTGGGTGTTGAGTTATTTTGAGGGTACAGCAAATTTACACTGTTATACAAGCTGTACACTCACTACTTTACATTGTAGCAAAGTGTCATTTCTTCAGTGTTGTCACATGAAAAGATGGAATAAAATATTTACAAAAATGTTTAGGGTGTACTCACTTTTGTGAGATCCTGTATAATATTGGGGAATGGCCTGGGAATCACACAAGACTGCTGCTATGTATAACTATTACACATTACTGCTGATATAATTTTGGGGACACTGGTCTGACTGGTCCCCATCTCTTCTCTCTTACCTTCTCTTCTCAGCTCCGTGTGGGACAGACAGGAACTGACTGTGGCAGCTCCTCTGCTCTTTGGGTGGAAGGAGGAAATGATGTCATGTTGGGGTGCCGTGTGCCACACCTTATTGGCTGGAAGCACCTGGCACTTGTCCTGGCACACTTCTATTCGCGATCCGGATTGGCTGCGAACATAAAACAAACAATTTGGGTCGAGCTCGCTCACAGTCAGCATAGGGGACTGTGAGGCCTTCACTGCACACTTCCACAGTGACAGGAGGACGCAGCAGCAGTGTGCCAACGGAGCAGCAGAGTCTCGCGTGTGGTGCCATCCGCCGTCGCACAACATGATCCATCAATCCACGTACACAGCAGAGCCGCAGAGTCTCAGGAAGCTGAGCCGGCATGCACCCTCCCTAGGCAACAGTGCTCCCCTAGGCAGCAGTGCACCCTAGGCGGTTGTCTAGTTTGTCTAGTGGAAGCGCCGGCCCTAACAAAAGGCTAATTCTATCAGCATTGGAAATAATATGAAGGAGACCTCAGGATTTTGTACACTGTCTATAGAGATTCCTGTGCAAATGGCTGAGCAAATAGGTGCTCAGTCAAAAGAACCTCCAGCTGAAAAGTGAAGTAAAACATTTAGCAGCAGTATTACTACCACCACTAAATGTGACAGCTTACTGCCCAGTGTTTTTGGTTGTTTCTCTAGCTATAATAGTCAGACAAAAAAAAAAAAAAATGTATTTTCATTTTTTGAGTCAGATAAATAAAATTATTGCATATCAATATTTTGTATTTTAATACTGAGCCAGCAGGGGGCACCCTCCACTTCTTTTCACAAGTTTTGCAGGCTTTACTTAGCTATGCTGTAGAAAAAAAAAATGTACGTTGCTTATAGTTTAAGCAGAAACTTAAAAGCAGTGAATCATCTTCTGATGTCTACACACAAATACAGAATGAAAAACATAAAACAATTATAAAAAGGGAAAAATAAAACTGGGCCACATAATTATAGCCCCTTTATGTAAAAAGCACCAACTCAACTCTCTATGTGTGGTTCTGTTGGCCAGGGGGTACCAGCTGTGCCAAATACCTGAGGGTACCTATGTAATGGCCAATACATACGATCCGAAAATAGGATGAAAAATCCCTCTTTCGAAGAAATCGTATGTTAATCGGATCATTAGTATAGGGCTTTCGAGAGCCGATCATGACAGTTCATCTGATATTTTTAGATCAGACAAACAGGAAAATTTTTCTCGTATGATACCAGATCAGACGGTTTTCGTTTAATCAGTACAGTTGTCATCCAAAAATACGATACAAATAGACTACAACACATGACATCACTTCAGATTTATTATTCTGTCGTACAAGAATTTTCGTGACTTTAGTACACTCTTCCGATTCGATCTGAGATTAGCATGCAAAATAAAATAAAAAAAAAGACGATCTGTCGTCCGATTTTTGGAACATGTGTATGGGCCATTACCTGCTGCAGAGGTAATTCTGGAACACCAAGTGCTGTGGTCCTTGTAATAATTGCATCAGGTGTACTAGGTTCCATGGCTAAAAACTGATTGTGCAGGACATGAACAAGCACCATGGTTACCATTAATACAAAAGATGAGCAATTTAAAAACTATGCAGATTATTTTTATGGTTTTAAAGCACATCTAAATGATTTATGAGAATAAAAATTGTAAGGCATGTTCTTTGTATTAGAGAAAAGAATACTGTTGATTGGTGAACAGGGCTATTATTTGGGACTTTTAGTGAAGCATGTGAGGTACAGAGACACAAGTGGATATAAAGAATGAAACGTTTTTATTCTTACATGATTGTATGGATATTGACATATACTGTTTGTGTCATAAATTAACAATCAGCTACAAATAAATGACAACAATTCGTATCCAATGTTGATTCATGTCCCATACCTTCCCAACAGCACACCTGTGTGACATTAGGGGTGGTGTCTTGGTTGATGCAACTGTACAAGACACCATCCAACAGTCAGTAGGGTTCAAGGGTTCACAGTTTGCAGTACCACCACGCAAGCACGCAATCACTGTCTTTCTCCTCCATTTTTGGTTCGTCATTTCACATTGCCTTTCTACTTTCCCTCACTTTCCTCATCTCAAATCCTTTTTTTCCTTCCAACCCTTTTGCCCCCCACTTCCTTCCACTTTTTCCTTCCCTTGGCACACGCTTTTCCCTAGTGCTTTTCCTTCCCCGTTTCCTTTCCAGTTTTTTCCCCTTTCTCTGTTTATTCATTTTCTCCTATACCTCCACCTCTCACATATTCTCATTTTCTCACATATTCTCATTTACACTTCTCCCATACAATTCTACCTCCACACACTTACACCATGTTGGAATTTTTTCAGGGTCATACAATCTCTTGGATGGTGTTCTTGTCTGTTCTGCTGCCTCCTGACACACGCCCATAGAGTTCCAGTGTGCGACAGTCCTGGTTGATCTGTGTTCTCCGGCACACTGCCCCTAGCGCACTGGCATGGCTGTGAGTTATGCACGGGATGAGGTTTCATCACCAAGTCCTTTTGTTTTATTTCATAGATTTTTTTTCTCTCATTGATTTTACACATATATACATACATATTTATATATACATATTTATATTTATATATTTTTAGACAGGTTTTGCGGGTTTTGCTCCTGAAGAGTGACCTGTCACGAAACGCGTCAAGCTAAAATCTACCCCAACTAGTCAAATCATGCGTCTAGCAAACTTACCATTTGACCTACTGGTTTATTTCAATCAGTACACCAATGGGCATACTCAATTTACTACTCTCAGTGGACTATGTCTATATACTCCAATCTCCCCTTATGCTCTATAACAATATGGATTATAAACTGTGACATGATAGGCAATTAATGATGTGTAGGCCACTTGGCCATTTTTTACTTATATATGTACATGAATCAACATTGGATACAAATTGTTGTCATTTATTTGTAGACGATTGTGTCATAAATGAACAAACAGTATACGTCAATATCCATACAATCATGTAATAATAAAAATGTTTGATTCTTTATATCCACTTGGGTCTCTGTACCTCACATGCTTCACTAAAAGTGCCAAACCCTAGCCCTGTTCACCAATTCAAATAGGGATGGAGGCACACTTCCCTTGTAGATTGCACCTCATTTAAAGTCCCGCTTCTCCTGCCATTTGTTAATACCGTTGATTGTAGATCTAAGTTAACCAAGTAGATTTCCATTAAGACATACATACATTTAAAATTGGGTCAAACGTCAACCAATGCATTGGAATTAAAGCAAACACACAGATTGTTCATCAAGTGTTTACTACCATTGTTAACCAAAGCTATGTCAGTAAAGAAACGATTACATTTCCCAGCTATTCCACTTATCAGAGCAACCTTTTTGAGAATTCTGCCAACTACATAAACTGACCACTTATAAAGAAGTCAATGTGTAGTAAACATGTGACCTTGGCTTTCATGGTTTTATTTTCAGATAAAACAGCTCAGAACACAAGAATGATTATCTTCCAACGCTGTTCTGAAACACTGCAGATGTCCCCATGACATTGTGAATGATAAAAAATATCAGATTTTACAGCAATACCATGAAACGGTTCAGACACACAAGAACAGCTAAAATTCTTTTTCCAAACATGGGTCAGTAAATGCTGTTCTTGATATGTATAATTAGATGGTTGCACCACCAAGAGCAAGCAATCACCATGGCACTACAATGACCAAATAAAAAAATAAAAAAATGCAACAATAAAATTATAGATCAAGAGACAATGTACATCGTGTATGTTGTTTCCAAATACCTGCATTGAGTATAACAGGTTTACTACTCCTAGGGACAGAGGCACTTGTGTAAAAGTATACTATACTGTACATAGCTAAGCACTTCTGCAAAGGAAATGTAGAGTTGTTGTGTAAAAAAAATATAGAACATAAACTGTAACCTCCTTTCCAACAAGCAGATGCAGCTTTCATGCTGTGTGAGACTATACCCTTATCCGATGGTTCAGCCAAGCCTTGGGGAATTATCAGTGCCAAAAAACAGTGTGTTAAACACGGCGCTAGTGGGTATCCTTAAATAGAATTTGACTGAAGGTGGGCACCTACTCTTGGTTATCCAACCACCTAGACCCAATTGCAGCTAGCCCAAAGCATCCAGAGAACAAGTCCCCGGACACGAATCACATGTGTATAAAATTAGGGTGGGCAGCGCAAAAACACTATGATGGTGAAATTGTATACCCTCTAAATGTTGTAATATAATATTCTACTAGTATTATCAATATACTAATAGTGTGTGAAGGTCATAAAACCTCTTGTGATCCTCACAAACCAATTCTGTGCAATCTGCTATGTCATAAAAACATAGTTGCAAAATCAAATTAACCTGAAAAACAAATCTCAAAAAAATTGTGCAAACATATACGCAAAAGTGCTCAAAGTGACAAAATGGTCAATGCTATATATAAAAAACAATATCAACACGCCTAAAAGAGTAAGATTATTTGAAGGAATGAGCGGATTTTTTAGATGCAACAGATGTCAAGTATGCAAAAGTACCAAAAAAGCTCCTAGAAAGAGATTGAATTTCACCTCCTTACACAATGGCAGGGAACATAAGATAAAACCTGTGATCTCATGTGATTCTACCCACGTGGTGTACGTGCTGAAATGTCCATGTTGCATGCAATACGTGGGTAGGACCACGAGAAAACCTAAAAACCCGAATAAATGAACATGTGAAGAACATAAAAAAGGGGTTTGACAGACATAGTGTAACTATGTATTAACTATGATTTTATGACATAGCAGATTGCACAGAATTGGTTTGTGAAGATCACGAGAGGTTTTAGAGGGTATACAATTTCACCATCATAGTGTTTTTGCGCTGCCCACCCCAATTTTATACACAAGCCTTGGGGAATGCAGCCTCAGCTGTGCTTTCTTTGGATAACCCCTAGTTCTCTAGGTACCCTTTGCATATATTAAATGATATATATTACACACACATACACATACAGTATCTCACAAAAGTGAGTACACCCCTCACATTTTTGTAAATATTTTATTATATCTTTTCATGTGACAACACTGAAGAAATGATACTTTGCTATAATATAAAGTAGTGAGTGTACATCTTGTATAACAGTGTAAATTTGCTGTCCCCTCAAAATAACTCAACACGCAGCCATTAATGTCTAAACTGCTGGCAACAAAAGTGAGTACACCCCTAAGTGAAAATGTCCAAAATTTAGCCCAATTAGCCATTTTCCATCCCCGGTGTCATGTGACTCGTTAGTGTTACAAGGTCTCAGGTGTGAATGGGGAGCAGGTGTATTAAATTGTGTTATCGCTCCCACTCTCTCATACTGGTCACTGGAAGTTCAACATGGCACCTCATGGCAAAGAACTCTTTGAGGATCTGAAAAAAATAATTGTTGCTCTACATAAAGATGGCCTAGGCTATAAGAAAATTGCCAAGACCCTGAAACTGAGCTGCAGCACAGTGGCCAAGACCATACAGCAGTTTAACAGGACAGGTTCCACTCAGAACAGGCCTCGCCATGGTCGACCAAAGAAGTTGAGTGCACGTGCTCAGCGTCATATCCAGAGGTTGTCTTTGCGAAATAGACGTATGAGTGCTGCCAGCATTGCTGCAGAGGTTGAAGGGGTGGGGGGGTCAGCCTGTCAGTGCTCAGACCATATGCCGCATACTGCATCAAATTGGTCTGCATGGCTGTCGTCCCAGAAGGAAGCCTCTTTTAAAGATGATGCACAAGAAAGCCCGCAAACTGTGTGCTGAAGACAAGCAGACTAAGGACATGGGTTACTGAAACCATGTCCTGAGATCCGATGAGACCAAGATAAACTTATTTGGTTGAGATGGTGTCAAGCGTGTGTGGCGGCATCCAGGTGAGGAGTACAAAGACAAGTGTGTCTTGCCTACAGTCCAGCATGTGTGCTGCCGGCACTGGGGAGCTACAGCTCATTGAGGGAACCATGAATGCCAACATGTACCCGACATACTGAAGCTAAGCATGATCCCACTCCCCTCGGAGACTGGGCTGCAGGGCAGTATTGAAACACGATAATGACCCCAAACAAATCTCCAAGACGACCATTGACTTGCTAAAGGAGCTGAAGCTAAAGATGGTGGACTGGCCAAGCATGTCTCCAGACTTAAACCCTATTGAGCATCTGTGGGGCATCCTCAAATGGAAGGTGGAGGAGTGCAAGGTCTCTAATATCCACCAGCTCCGTGATGTTGTTATGGAGGAGTGGAAGAGGACTCCAGTGGCAACCTGTGAAGCTCTGGTGAACTCCATGCCCAAGAGGGTTAAAGCAGTGCTGGAAAATAAATATTGACACTTTGGGCCCAGTTTGGACATTTTCACTTAAGGGTGTACTCACTTTTGTTGCCAGCAGTTTAGACATTAATGCCTGTGAGTTGAGTTATTTTGAGGGTACAACAAATTTACACTGTTATACAAGGTGTACACTCACTACTTTACATTGTAGCAAAGTGTAATTTCTACAGTGTTGTCACATGAAAAGATATAATAAAATATTTACAAAAATGTTAGGGGTGTACTCACTTTTGTGAGATGCTGTAGATATATAGATGGTTCCCTCAAGGAACTGTAGCTCCCCAATGCTGGCAGTACTCATGCAGCCCCAGACCATGACACTCACACCACCATGCTTGACTGTAGACAAGACACACTTGTGTCTTGCAGTGTGCGGCGTATGGTCTGAGCACTGACAGGCTGACCCCCCACCCCTTCAACCTCTGCAGCAATGCTGGCAGCACTCATGCGTCAATTTCCTAAAGACAACCTCTGGATATGACGCTGAGCATGTGCACTCAACTTCTTTGGTCAACCATGGCAAGGCCTGTTCTGAGTGGAACCTTTCCTGTTAAACTGCTGTATGGTCTTGGCCAACATGTTGCAGCTCAGTTTCAGGGTCTTGGCATTCTTCTTATAGCCTAGGCCATCTTTATGTAGAGCAATAATTCTTTTTTTCTGTCATGAGGTGCCATGTTGAACTTCCAGTGAGCAGTATCGCAGTGGGAGCGATAACACCGAATTTAACACACCTTCTCCCCATTCACACCTGAGACCTTGTAACACTAACAAGGCACAAGACACCAGGGAGGGAAAATGGCTAATTGGGCCCAATCTGGACATTTTCACTTAGGGGTGTACTCACTTTTGTTGCCAGCAGTTCAGACATTAATGGCTGTGTGTTGAGTTATTTTGAAGGGCAGCAAATTTACACTGTTATACAATCTGTACAATCACTTCTTTACATTGTAGCAAAGTATCATTTGCTCAGTGTTGTCACATGAAAAGATATAATAAAACATTGAAGAGGAAGTAAACCCTGATGGGGTTTACTTCCTCTATATTCCCCTGTAAAGTAGAAGCATAATGGACTACTAGGCATCGCATAGTAGCCTATTATGCGTGACTTACCTGCAAACGAAGGCTGCGACATCCAGTGATGTTGTCTGTGCAGGCAGCGTCCATCTTCAGCCCCTCTTCCTTCCGGGGCTGTGACTGGCCGGAGTCGTGTGGCATCACTCCCGCGCATGCACGCGGGAGCAGCCAGTCACGGCACATCTCAGTGAAGAAACGGCACGGAGGCCGTTTCTTCACTGCACATGTGCCGAAATGACGTTGGCACATCTAGTACACTGTATATCTCCTGAACCATGCAGGTCTGGGAGATATGCAGGGCACCTACAGGTAATTATAGGCTTACCTGTAGGTTAAAGTGGTTGTCACGGGTTTTCAACCACGATAACAAAAATGTAAGGGGTGTAATCATTCAAGTAGTTATAAAGGCTCAAGGTTTTTACGTTCATACATTGTATGCATGAAGGTAAAAAAAAAACAAAAAAAAAAAAAACACAACCTTCTGTATTCAGCAGCACCTTTGGCCCCCCTAAAAGTTACATGAGCCCTATCCGGTTCCAGCAATGTTCACAAGCGCCTTGGCTCTCCCTCCTCATTGGCTGAGACAGCAGCGGTAGCCACTGGCAGTGAGCCAATGAGGAGACAGTGGGGGTGGGGCTGAGCCATGCTCCATGTGTGAATGGACACACAGAGAAGCGGGTTGCAAGCAAGCCTGCTCGGGTGTTCCCATAGCAAGTTGCTTTCTGTGGGGGCACGCGACAGGAGAGCCGGTGGGGGACCCGAAAACAGGAGGATTGGGGCTGCTCTGTGTAAAACCACTGCACAGAGCAGGTAAGCATAACATGTTTATTAAAAAAACAAAAACAAGCCTTTAATATCACTTGAAAGTTTTTATGTGGCTATACCACAGAGTGCTGCATCTGATATCTGTGGTCTAGTCGCCCTCATTTGTCTGTTGGAATGTGGAATCTCTTGCTGCAGGAATCAGGACATGCCCATTGGTGAAAGAAGGTCCGTGACATCATGCAACCAGACCAACGACACCTAGAAAAAAGTATGATTTTTTTTTTTTTTTTTTAACTCGGGAGGGTGGCTCAGGGGATGGGGATAGTTGTGTAAGATTAGGTTGAACTTTGAAGCCTTGGTTTGGGTTACTTGATATGGTGCTTTGGAAGGCGGTGCTTTATAAATAAAAAATAAGCTTACTAGCTCTGTGGATGCTTAAAAACAATTACTGTTTAACATGGTTGTATAGTTTTGGCAGGTGCAATTCGGAATACTGGGAATCTGAATTAGCATTTCTAAACCAGTTATGCTTATTGGTAGAAACTATTTAATAATATAGAAAAAAATGGGTATGCAGTATACAACCAGTGTATGAAACCTTATATGAGCCAAACAGACTGGTAAATATAGACGACAAAGCTAGCATGTGGCATAGGAAGGACTAAAGTCAATATTGATTGTTCCCATTGTTATTCATAACCCTGTATTCATCAAGGCAGCAGTTTGTCACCGCTCCCCTGAAGCCAGTAGTTGGGGAACCCCCTCATCTGGAACAGTCAGACCTGGTTAGAATTGTTCATGTAGTTGGAGTGAAGCTGGCCAGAAAGATCCGTGTGTAGTGACGTTATGTTTAACCCCGAGCTCCCGGCTAACAATTAAATAGAAATTTACTGCTTAGGCATTCACTGTTTCTTACAGAACGAAATTCTTCAGATATAAACAATCCATGCCCCTTACTGTATTTTTGGCTGCTGTAAATTAAAAGCCAAACGTTAACAAAATAAATCATGTTTTGTATATACTATATTAGGAGAAACATAAAACTTCATAAAGCCTTAATCATTACCACCCCCAGACCCTTATAATTACCCCCCATCTCAGTCATTCTGAGTACCCCCACCCCTTGCAGACCATTATGATTACCTCCCTTCTGGACTATTATGATTCATTTCCTGATAGACTATTAAAACTATCCCATTCTAGACCATTATGATCACCCCCACCCCCGCAGACTATTAAGAAACCACCTTCCCCCCCCCTTGCAGGCAATTATGATCACCCTCTCCCTCCTTGCAGACCATTATAATTACCCCCCTTCCAGGCTATTACAAATGATCCCCCTACCCCTTTCAGACTAACAAAAATCTCCTCTTCCAGACCATTAGATTACCCCCCCCCCCTCACTTGCAGATCATTCAAATTATCCCCTCCTAGACCATTATCATTACCCCCTCCCAGAGTATTAATTCCCTCCAGACCATTAAAATTAGCCCATTCTAGACCATAATAATTACCCCCCCGCTCCCACCTTTTCAGACTCTTACAACTACCCTGTCTTCCGGATCATTAAGATCCCCTTTCCCCCTTGCAGACCATTAAAATGAACCCCATCTAGACCATTATAATTACCCCCCTCCAGACCAATATGATTACCCCCCTTTCAGACTCACAACTATCACCTCTTCTAGACCTATGATTAAACCCCCCCGTCAGATTCTTACAACTACCCCCTCTTCCAGACCATTAAGATTAATCGCCTCCCCCAACTTTGCAGACCATTATGATTATCCCCCTCCAGCCGATTACAACGACCCCCTTGCAGACCATTAGCGACATAAGGACCACGTAATTCTGAAGATCATCTCCCAAAATAATAATTTGCTTAGCAAGGGTTTTCTTCCCATCCAGAACGGAGACATAGGAGAGGGGGAGGTGTTATGCAAGCAGTTTTCTAACAATGATGTCACAGTGCTGGAGCAAACACATTCTCCAATTCCCCCGCTAGTATTCGGCGCTGTTATATATAGAAAGCACCACTACCTGCAGGCTGGTGTGTGTACAAACGCTGGGAGCACACACTTCTCTTCATTCTTGCAGTGACGTCACCTCCATCAGTCCACTCTATAGCTGCAAGTAGAATGGATTCACCAAGGCTGGGGCTTCATGCAATGGATACAATGGTGGTCCAGCACAGGGAAGCCTATGAATGAGTGTGAGGATGGAAGAGGGGGTCTGTGATGGGCAGCACATTGGGGGGAGCCCCTGTCTGACACATTAGATACATAGAGCCATGAGTCACCCTGCAGCTCTCTATACAAGGATGGGCTGCCTTCTAATGTCTATATACGGTGTGATCATAAAGGATGTCATGCAGGAGAGTAACACTAGGCTTCCACTTCTACAGGGAGGGATCCCTGTCCTCATATACTCCCCGAGGATCACTGACCTACCGAGGATCACTGACCGACCTACCGAGGATCACTCCCCTACCTACCGAGGATCACCCCCTGCACACAGGTGAAGGCAAATAATGCAAAGTGTGCAGCAGACATGACATCAGGAGAGCAATGCTACAATGGATCAGCAGCCATCCCTACACTCAGCAATCTGCATGGATGGGGAATGGCTATGAATGGCTCCATCTTCAATGGTTTGCACCTGTGAGTGGCACTTACCGCTCAGGGGGTGTCTCGGAGATCGGTCCCGGCTCATACTTTGCAGGTGTAGGGGACAGGCAGGCTTCGGTGCTCCCAATCCAAGTGCACAGGGCTCGGGACTAGGCAGCGCTGCCTCCGCTCTCTGTTTACTTTGCCTATTGCATCGCCCTCCCCGCTGCGGTCTCTGCGTCTCCCAGCCTGGCTGCTGCTGCTGCTGCCGGAATACGTCACGCTATGTGTACGCTCACCTTGCTATTCACCAACACGGCGTACGTACTCTCCGCACCAAGCTGCTGACAGTCCAATGGAGAGCGTCCGATCCATCGCCGATCCCACGTAATTATCCGTCCCCGACCGCCAGCGGCGTCATGTCTGTGACGTGTTGTCCGAAGGATCGCCACTCCGGAGGATTTCCCGGCCTGAGCAGAATCATAAGAACGTCGTGCCGGTTGTGTATGGGGATCTCTGATCGCCTCCATAGAGCGTAGCGCTGTACAACACTGGACACCCCCATAGCACTGAACCCACACACCGAACTGACACTTCCATCTGCTTAGAAATGACAGTTCAGATGCCTGATGATATATTCGGATACATTGCATCTTGGTTTCTTACTACATTGTGCCATAAAGAAAGACACAGAAGCTGCCAGTGCCCACATTTCCATTTGTAAATGCTAAGCCACCTGGCTGTCACATTGATCCTAAGCTGCATTCAGTGCCAAACTTATAAGAGGGCAACTGCCCTGGGCACCTTCCACAGAAGGGATCTCCCTCTATACACAGATAATATAAAATAATATAACAAATTATATACAACAATAAATAATAATAAAAAAATACTTTCGTTTAAAGTGGAAGTAAACTCCCATCTCTGACATTTACCTATAATAAGGCTTAATACCCATGGGTAGTGTAAAAATCTCCTAAACATGCACCGATTAGGAGATATTTACTGTATATTCGGCCAGTGGCATCACTGGCACATGCGCTCTGAAGGAACGACCGCCTAGGCTGTTCTTTCAGAGCCTTGTGCCGTAAACGGCGTTTCCCGCGCGCATGCCAGTCACACTGCCAGAGTCCAGCAAACCCGGAAGCAAGACGGGTGAAGATGGGGGCACCTGCAGCACTGACATCTCTGCGCTGGAAGGGCTTTGTTTTAAGGTAAGTTTAACATAATGTGCTAGTAATGTGTGACGCATACTAGCACATTATGACATTACCTTGTAGGGTACAAGGAGAAACAGTCCAGCGGTTTACAACCTCTTAAATGGTTGTATCCCCCTTTAGTTGATTTTTACCTACAGGTATGGCTTACCTGTAGGTAAATGAATATCTCCTAAACCTGTACGTATTTAGGAGATATTCACCCTGCATGCAGCCGCTGACGTCACATCGCATGCGCAGTGATGGCCCGGCATACAGCGCTGGACCTTGCCGGAAACTTTGCCGGAAAGATGAGCTCCCGCACATGTGCAGTAGTGACGTCTCGCGGCTCCGGCCACTCACAACACGGAGGATCCCCCAAGGGAAAATATCAGCTCCCTCTGCAGGGACCGGGGAACCCTGTCAAATCTTTATTCTGAGGTAAGTATTTCATAATGAGCTAGTATGCCTTTGCCTTACAGATTTTTTTTTCTGGAGCATACAACCGCTTTAAATATTGATTTTTTTTTTAACAAACATGTCATACTTACCTGCTCTGTGCAGTGGTTTTGCACAGAGCAGCCCAGATCACCCTCGGGTCCCTCCCCAGCCTTCCTGGCCCCTTCCTCCTGCCAAGTGCCCCCACAGCAAGCAGCTTGCTATGGGGGCACCCAACACGAGCTGCTGCTGCTCTCTCAGCCAATGAGGAGGGAGAGTCCCCGGAGAGACGAGGCTCTTATGCAACAATATTAGGGGGGGCTGTTGTACACAGAAGGTTTTAGACCACTGTAAGGCCCCTTTCACACTGGCTGTCTGATCAGATCCCCTTGTCAGTTTTTCAGGCAGACCTGTTCGGACCCTTCAGTATTTTCTATGATGCTGACACCCACCACCATCTGATCCAACCCTGTCCACCAAATACAGATGGATGGTGGTCCTATTGCTTATCTGTCCAACGGATCGGATGGAAACAGACAGGCAGCCTGTTTCTATCCAATTGCCCCATAAAGGAGAGTGTGTCTGTGTCCTCTCCATATAGTGGAGTGGACACGGACCTGTCATCTGCCTGCTCAGCAGGAATCAGCGAAGAGATCCCCCACTAAGGAGTAAGCGGATTCTGCTTAGCCGAGGCACCTGTGTGAAAGGGGCCTAAGAGTATGTAAGCCCAGCATTTCATATCCCTGATATGTGACTGCTGTACAATATACCTGCATGAAAAACTATCCTGTTCTCTTTGTATTGCTTCCTTTATGTGAAATCCCTGGTGTTCCTGCCACCCCCCCCCCCCTACTTTCCTATTAAAAACTGACCACACTAAACAGGAGAACAAACCATGATCAGTTCTCTAGCTATGCTGCGAACTCAGTCTGCTCTTCATCAATGACCAGGCTTTCCCTGAGGGGAGGGATTTATGATATTTATATTTATACACACAGAGGCAGCTCTAGGCTTTGTGAGGCCGTAGTCATAATGTAGACATGGGGCCTCAGTCACGCCCTGTTAGAAGAAGATTGTGCGGAGGGTTAATTATAGTTGGTTGTTGTTTCCTCTAATTCTTTGATGGGCAGCTCTATTTAAACTTCCTGCTTCCTGTAGGCAAGTGCTGTCCACATATTTATATTTATAGTATTTAGGGAGGGGAGTCCCTTTCGGACCAGTAACTACTTCTCGTCTGACTCAAGCGTCGTATCGATCTCTTGACTAGTACCAAACAAGAGGACAAATCACACCAGTCAAAAATTATCCTTTCATCCCCCCCCCC
>BLSH010070464.1:188875-203006 GCA_018402905.1 Glandirana rugosa | reverse complement strand
AGCATGGACAGATGAGTGAGCACGGATGGGTGAGCACGGACGCATGGGTGACGGATGGGTGAGCACAGATGCATGGGTGACGGATGGGTGGGCACGCAGGGGTGAGCACGAATGCATGGGTGACGGATCGGTGAGCACGGATGGGTGAGCACGGATGTATGGGTGACGGATGGGTGAGCATGGGTGACAGATGGGTGGACACGGATGGGTGAGCATGGATGCATGGGTGATGGATGGGTGAGCATGGATGCATGGGTGATGGGTGGGCACGGATGGGTGGGCATGGATTCATGGGTGACGGATGGGTGGGCATGGATGAGGGTGCATGGGTGAAGCTGGATGGGTGGATGGGGGTCCCTGTCTGGCACATAGTGGTGCTGTGAGCACTTCAGAGCCTGCCCACAGCACCGCTGCCTCTCCTCTCTCCCCCCTCTCCTGTCACACTGCACCGATCGGTGCGGAGAGGGGAGAGACAAGCCGGTACTTCCGCCGGCTTGTTTACATGTGATGCGCCGTCATTTGACAGAGTGATCACGTGGTAAACGGCCGCTCCAAGCGGCCATTTACTGTGATCCGTGATGCGCCGGGTCTCATAGACCCGGCGGTCACGGATGCTCCCAGGTGCGTGTCCCAGGGGGAGCGCGGGAGCGCGATCCTGGGAGGACGTTATAGTAAGTTCTCCCAGAACAAAGGGTGCTTACCTAAACCATCCATTCAATGTGTATCCAATCAGGCAGGCCCTTGCACTACACAGTGGTTGTTAATCTAAAGGAGATCCACTAAAAAAATAAATAAATACTACATTCATTTTTGCCTTAAAGCCTTTTTTGTCTTGGATAGCTTGGAATGGGATTAGAACACCTGTTTTTTTTTTTTTTTTGCTATGCTTGCCCCCGGGAAGACACACCTTCTCTGTCTGCCCTGTTTGCAGTTATGCCGAGAGTAAAAATAAAGAAAGAAAAAAAAAATTGGGGTTGTTGCAAGAACTGTGAAAGTTTTCCAACAGGGACACTAGTTCTGGGGACCCTGATGACAACCAGGGTTTCGCTCATGTTGGATGGATTTTTGCTTACTTCCTGTTTTGGCTATGAGACAGGAAGTGAAAGGGAATCTCCCCAATGGGTCCCAAATGTTAAAAATGGCTGGAGATATAAGTTGCTAGGACACAGTGCGACTCCAAAGAGCCATGGCCGCGGCTGTTTAACCATGTGACCGGCTGTGACCAATCAATGTCCATCAGTGCCACCCATCAATGCCCATCAGTGCTGCCTATATGTGCTGCCTATCTGTGCCCACCAATGCTGCCTATCAGTGCCACCTATCAGTGCCCACCAGTGTCACCTATCAGTGCCCACCAGTGCCACCCATCAGTGCCTACCAGTGTCACCTATCAGTGCCCACAAGTGCCACCCATCAGTGGCCACCAGTGCCACCTATCAATGCTCACGAATGCAACCCATCAGTGCCACCTATCAGTGCCCATAAGTGAGGCATATTAGTGCCTCCTCATCAGTGCCACCTAATCAGTGCCCATAAGTGCCTCCTCATCAGTGCCCATAAGTGCCACCTCATCACTGCCGCCTATCAGTGCCGCCTCATCAGCACACATCAGTGAGGGAGAAAAATTACCTATATACAAAATTTACTGACAAAAACTTTTTTTTTTTTGTACATTTTCGGTCTTTTTTTGTTTTTATAGTAAAAAATAAAAAAAAAAACAGCAGTGATTAAATACCACCAAAAGAAAGCTCTATTTGTATGAATAAAATGATAAAAATTTCATATGGTTACAGTGTAGCATGACCGCGCAATTGTCATTTAAATGTCATTTGAAAGCTGAGAAATGGCCTGGACAGGAAGGGGGTGAAAGTGCCCAGTATTGAGATGGTTAAAGAGATGTGTTGAATATTTATGTTTTACAATGTGTAGCAATTAAAGTGTAACTAAAGACAAAAGGTTTATTTTTATTTTGGATAGAGTAATTACCATCTGTGTCCCATTGTGTAGATTTCTGTTAAAGTGGATGCAAACCCATTCTTTACCCTTGTATCTACAGGTAAGCCTATAATAAGGCTTACCTGTAGGTACAGTGAATATATTCTAAACCTTCACGATTTAGAAGATATTCACACTTCATGCAGCCAGTGATGTCACTGGCACATGCGCTCTGAAGGGACGGTATACCCGCGCTGTCCCTTCAGAGCTCTGTGTCATGGTCCATGACTCCCGCGTGAAAGCGGGGGAGTGACGTCATCGCAGTGCGGCCAATCAGAAAGCTGGAGGACGTGAACCCGGAAGGAAGACCGGGTGAAAATGGAAGTGTCTGTGCAGGGCTTTGTTCTAAGGATGCATACTAGCACATTATGCCTTTACTTTGCAGGGGTTTTTTTTTTTTTAAAAAAGAAAATTTGGCGCAGTTTACTTCCTCTTTATAGCAGAGTTCCATTCATTTTTTTTACTTGGGTTAAATCCAATGTTCATCCTCCTCTATATTTAAAATGGCATTTTTTTTACCTAACTAGGCGATTCCCATGGACTCCTGGGATATTCGCGTCATCTATCCCAGGAGTACATGTGAATCGCATAATCCCCAAATCTCACATGATTTCCGGACCAAGATTTTCTTGGATTTACAGGTTGCTATAACGGGGCAGGAACTTCCACCAATGGTGCCATTGCTATAGAAACGTGTCAGGATGAAAGAGCGCCGCGCACTGGCATTACTGCTCAGGCGTAAGATCGGAAGGTGCATGCTGGGTAGCCAGCTGCACTGAATCCCAGAAATAAATACAAGAGGTCTTTAGCTGCCCATAGCACATCCTGATTTTGAGATCAGGTTAGTTTTTAAACATTAACCACTTGCTTACTGGGCACTTAAACCCCCTTCCTGCCCAGGCCAATTTTCAGCTTTCAGCGCTGTCGCTCTTTGAATGACAATTGCTCGGTCATACAACACTGTACCCAAATTAAATTTTTATTTGTTTTTTTTTTCGCACAAATAGAGCTTTCTTTTGGGGGTATTTAATCACTACTGGGGTTTTTATTTTTTGCTAAAATTTTTTTAAAAGACCAAAAATTTTGAAAAAAAAAAAACAAACAGTTTCATAGTTAGTTATAAAATTTTGCAAGCAGGTAATTTTTCTCCTTCATTGGTGCGCACTGATGAAGCTGCACTGATGGCCACTGATAAGGTGGCACTGATGGGCACTGAGAGGTGGCACTGATGGGCAGCACTGAAGGGCACTGATAGGTGACACTGAAGGGCACTGATACTTGGCACTTATGGACACTGATGGGTGGCACTGATGGACACTGATAGGTACTGTTAGGTGACACTGATAGGCAGCACTGATGATAAGGCACTGATGGGCATTGCTAGGTGGCACTGGTGGGCACTGGTAGGTGGCATTGGTAGGCACTAATAGGCAGCACTGATATGCACTGGTAGGTGGCACTGGCAGACGGCACTGGTGGGCACTGATTAGCAGCAGTGGGTGTCCATGTGCGGGACCGATGTCCCTCTGACAGAAGCCGGTAATCTGCTTTTTTTTTCTCCTCACGCTGTCAGCACGAAGAAAAAAAAAGCAGATTACCATCTTCGGTTTACATTATGTGATCAACTGTCATTGGCTGACAGCTGATCACGTGGTAGGGGGCTGGGATCTCATTGACTCACTGATCACAGAGCGTGCCGCACGCACGGGCAGGCAGCTCATGCACGGGAAGATGTACATGGATGCCTTCCCGGCAATTTGGGCTCGTGCTGTAGCCATCTTTCAGCTATAGCGCGGGCGTGAAGAGGTTAACTAAAATGACAGCATTAAAATCATTATCTAAATATTGCATTTAAATGTGGACCCAATTACGGCAAAATATATATTTTTTTATATAATTGGGGAACTGAAACTTCGCTTTAATTTCCTGTCCCATAGCCATAGCTAAAACAGGAAGTGAGAGGAAATCCCTGCCTGTCCTTTTTTATCCGCTCATATCTGATCCGATCCGCCTAGGGTTGCCACCTCATACCTTTAAACCCGAACACATATGAATTCCACAGGTTCTGTGGCTGATTAAAGTGGTAATTAAACTCACTTGGTGCCTTATCTGCTTGTAATTAGCCACAGGACCTGTGTAATTAATATGTGTTCGGGTTTAAAGGAATGAGGTGACAACCCTAGATCCGCCAGACAGATGGAAAATAGAACCACCATCCGTCTGGATTTTGCGGACAGGATCAGATAGTGTGGGATGTCAGTGCTGACATCCACTGCTCCATAGGGAAGACTGCAAGGTCCGATCAGCTCCGCCTGAAAAACTGACCGGACAGCCCGTGTGAAAGGTCCCTTACAGTAAAGCCCTACAGTAGACAGAGAAATAAAACTACCTTTACAGTTCCCATACACACTGCAAGGGTTAAATGTTCATTACAAGAGGAACATCAGATCTGTGCTTGATTTTTTTCTCCCCCTCTTACCTTGCTTGCTTGTGGGTTTTTAATCAGCTGAGATCTCTACTAATATATGCAGAACCTGCTAAAAGTGCACCTGTGCCCAGACTATGCAGTCTTATTTATTTATTTTATTAGGCCTTGTTTACACGGGCAGCCAAGGTATGGTAAAAACAAGTGGTTGAGATGAGGTCTTCCCAATTTGAGTGTTTAAAAGAGAAGTGCAGCCAATTTTTTTTTGTCCATAATGAGTGAGTTACAGGAGTACACTTACTTTTGCACACTAACAGCTGACGAGGCAGAGCCACTCTAGGCTCTGGGAGGAGCTTGATAATATTGTTGGGATCCACCTGGATGCCTGATTGACAGTTGGCTTCACCTCCTGGGGCCATCTGTGCCCACCTCTTGCCCCGGACTCCAGTGAGCACTAGAAAAGCTTTGCAGAAAGCAGTGGCCGACAGTTATTGCTCTTGCTCCGAGCAGACCAAAAGCTAAGCGATGACCAATCGCAGTTCTCGGTTTTAGAGCTTCAGTCTTGGGACAGCTGCAGTATCACACTAATGCTGCAACATAGAGGTGAGTACATACATGTACATCATCCAGCCTGTTTCAGGTTAGAGACGTGCATGCGTGTGCCCACTGCTAGCCCACTCTGTCATTGGCTATAGCGGGATTTTGTCAGCAGGTCCTGGCCAATGATTTAAGGCCAAAACATGCTGATCAGCTGTAGCCAATCACAGCACAAAGTCCTGTGTTTACAAACACACAGGTCTCCGTATGTAGAATCTTGCTCAGTTTAGCAGGGACCGGCTAAGATTTGAACCATCTATGGGCAGGCAGATTGTACCCAAGTAATAGATTGACTTGGGTACAACCAGCCTGTTCGATTTTACATGCGATTATTGTTTCAAGGCAGATCCTGGGGAGGGGCCATGGGAGGGGGTGAAGGGGGCCCCATCAGGTAGGCTGTACAGGGCCCAATGATTTTTATCAGCTGACTTGGCTACGAGACACAGGGCTTCGAAGAGAAATGAGAAAACTCTGTGCCCAGTTCAAATTTCACGAATCGGGTTTAAATCCAATTTAATTTGTTTTCCACTTCCTGATTTCTTGAGGCACTGGTGACGTAGTCCTGGTTTCATGGGTGTTGTCTAAGAAGGTTATGCCACCAGTTTCTACCAAAATTATCCAAAATACAAGATCTTGCGTGAGCCTTGTAAATGTCCATGTAGAAACTGATGGAAACCCAACTTTAGAGTCTCTGTTGTGACCTTATTGAATGATTTAATTCACATTACATACAACTAGAGAGGTCATTGATGATCTGTTTTCAAGCTGTTATACTGATTCATGACATTATGTAAATACTTTTGTACCGCTACTCTTGCAGCAGGCGCTGGATTGGATGGGTTCTCCGATCTTTGCTATGACCTCACAAGTACCTCAACCTCTCTGACACACTACCTTAATTTTTAATAATGCCATACTTACTGCAAGTTATACCAGGAACACAATAATAATACTGTGTCAGGAAACAGACATCAAGCAGATTGGTGGAGGTAAATCTCAATATATTGAAGCACTATGCGAATGATTACAGTAAATGCATAAAACTAGGCAAATAATTGTAGCGCCCCATAGTACAGGTGCAGGCCTGAATGTTTTGATCTGGGCTGGGAGGAGAAGTCAGGGAGGATTGGGTGGACTTAACAGATGAGGTCACATAACCTCCTACTTCTTTCTAGAAATCTGGAGAAGGTTTTCTGGTCAGAGAGCTGGGAGATGGGTGAAGCCACCTGGAGTGTTCTAAGGAGCCCAAGCAGGATTGGAAGGGGGCAGGCCTCCTTAAATACTCAGAGTCGGCCCAATCTGGGAGGAGTAGTGTCGGGTAGAATTCTGGAGATGTAGCAGAGGCGCTGTGGTGCAGGCTTTTACCCGGGAGGTCGCCCCAGTCTGGGGAGGGTGACCTTGGGGCCTGGGGGTTCGAGTGCAGCCAGGAAGGATAGTGATTCCTGCAGCGTCACATGAGGAACAGGAGAACATCAGAGGTGCTACAGGAGGAGTGAGAGACTTTAAAGTATCCACTGGTGCGTTGAGTGACGGTCCCTGGGACTGGAAGTGCTGGAGCAGGCTGAGAGAGGAATGGTGGACAGTCTGTGGGAGCCTTGGGAGCCAGTCAAGGGAAAGGAGAGGCACTACCAGAGAGCAGGTCGATGGGACCTGGAAGAGGATGGGTTGGGAGTTGTAGTCCGTCAAAGGCCCGATTAGCACTAAAGTACTTTGCTGCACATTCAGGGGCCTGTAATCCCTGGCCTGTAATAGGTGTTCCTGAAGTCCTGCTGAAACAGGGTAGGCTTCACCACGGGCTAACCGCAGTGAAGAGAAAGGTACAGAGAAGCCTGATAAATTTCCTTTCAGGCTGGAAACTAAGTTCTGAGCTGGAGAGAAGCAAAGAAGTGCAAAACTGTGAGTTCTGTGTAGTGAGAGAACTGTAAAAGTAACGGTCAGCAAGTGAAGTGCTAGTGAGTTGAGAGGAGCAATAGTCTACAGTGAAGCGTACATATACAGGCTTGTATATGGGATCTTTGTACCATAATTCCTTGAGCATCCCACAGTCACTCCTTATCCCCATCCAAGTTATTTCCCCAAATAAAACAACAAAAACAAGAACTGGACTGGTCAGTGTCTCCGTATGTGGGATATATGGTGCGATTGAGGTCAGCTATCAAGTGAACCACTATTGCCAGCCACTCTTAAGGGAGCACATGGCTTCATTTGGGGGCTCGTCCAGGATTACCTGTGAGGCAGTCAGTCGTCGCCCATAGCAACCACAAGAACTGAGCCAGAGGAATGTGTAAGATGTTTTATTGCCAACGTGGAGAGTGAACCATCAGAGTAAACAAACCCTGCTAGCATCAGAGTGTCTGTAAAGTTTTGTTCTGCATACAAGAGGTTATAGCATCGTGACACGCAGCATGCCTGCTTATCAGGACATTTGGCGCCAGCTCGTCTGGTAATGTGGGGGAGGTGCTACGCCCAAGAAGAAGCTACGCATCTGCAGCTAGCATCAGTCACCACTAGGAGCAAAATGGGGGAAGGTGAGAGACTGCTTCCAGTGCTGACCTGGCTGCCAGAGCGGCAGGAATGGACCCTGGTTGACACATGGATTTGGTTAGAGCCAAGCGGGGGAATCGCCCCGGGAGTCATCGATGGGATGGAGCGGCTGTGCCTTGTCTGCCCAGACTGCCAGATGCTTGCCATGGATGTCGCTGCCTGGACCCGTTGTGGCCATTGTGACGCTCCTCTTACCCAGCGGGTATCTACAGAGCAGGAGCCACAATACTACTCGGTGGACCTGCAAACAGGGTTCTGTCGTCCGCAGCCACGGAAATCCCGGGAGGCCGGATCGGGCCTGATGACATCGCCACAAGGCGGAGTGGAGTTGCGGCCTAGTGACTCCCCTGCGAAGATCAAGGATGAAAGGGAAGGAAAGACTGTCATGGCCTACAGCCTGGTCGGGGACTCGGGAACCATGAGTACTATTAAGCGGGAGCCCGGGGTCCCTTAAATGCCGGCTGTGTCTCCACCTGAAAGTACCTCTGTTAGGCTGGAGTCAGTTGTTGAGGGGGGGTGTCCCCTGAGAAGCCAGATGAGGATGCAGAGCAGAGGCCAATAGCCTTGGGGGGTCATCCAGACTGGTAGCAGAATTTGGGTTCCTTGAGCACTTAGCTGAGTGGTCGTCTCATAGTGAGGAATCAGCTGGGGAGTTGGAGACAGGAGATTCATCAGTCCTTTATTTCTCCAATGAGGGTGAGAAGGAGTCCCCTCAGGGTGCCAATTTAGTGAAAGAAACTCCCAGTCTTCTTTACCAGACTTTCCTAAACCGGCCCTCCACTACCCAGACCAGAGCACCTACATAGTGGTAAATAGTGGTGAGATCCCCTGCTACTCAAGTTAAGCCTGGGAAAGGGAATCGACTCAAGTTGCCTAGGCTTTCCCGGTATCAGCGAGAGGTCCAACGCCGGGTTGCTTTGGAGTGGGGCCCAGACTACCCTTACGTCCCGCCTCATGTTATGGAGTTCGCTGAGAGCTCAATGGAGGAGTGGGAGGATGAGATGACATGGGATTATCTTCATGTGCCTAAGCTGTTGCGGGATCCTAAATGCAGCTCCTGGGAAAGATTCAGAGAGTTGAAGAGGTAATGGAGCCTTGGGCGGACTATCAAGAAGGATTATGTCATGATTGTGAAGTCCAATCAGCCTGCAAGGAGCTATGCTATTTCAGTTCGGGGAGAAGGGGACCAGGGTTTGAGATTGCCAGATCCTCATTATTATGTGTAGGACTGTGGTGTAGCACAGACTATACAGCACATCCAAGCACTGTTGTGAGGAGTATTGGGGTGTGCACTTTTCCCCCTGAACTTCAGGACAAACTAGCCTGCCACCATGTGCCCAGTGGAAGAGACTGTTCACTGCAAGGACACTGGGGTGAAGTTTGCCCTCTTTGTATTTTTTTCTCTTTGAAGCCTACTGCCTGGGAGGGGCTCTTCCAACTAAAGACTTTAAGGAACTGTCAAAAGCTTTTTTTTTCTGTTTTGCTGTGAGTATATAACCCCTCACTGGCAGAGCAGGCAGGTCAAGAGTTGTGTGAAGGTTATATTTCTATTAGGAGGTTTGTAACCCCCTCCTGATAGGCTATGTTGTTTAGTTAGTTAGTTTAGATTGTTGTGTTTCCCTTCTCTTAGGATTCCTGATGGTACGGCTGTTCATCTTTATCCGCCAAGAGTCAAGCCAAACGACAACTGTTGCTAACTAGGCGAGTGGAGGGCTTCCCTTTAGGGGGGTTGCTCTGGCCCAGAATGTGTACAGTATGCTGCAGGTAGATGCAGGGATTGTAGATAGGAAATGTGATAAACTGTATATTGTAAATACTGCAAAAATGGAGATGATATATTTTTGATACTTATTTATTCATGTACAGTTATGTATGTCCCCTTCCAAGTTTGTTCCCTTTTCCCCTCCAAATTCTGACTTTGGGATGCCCAGTTTCTGTTCAAAGAAGCTATTTTTCTATTTCAGCTGGGGACCAGCTGATGTTTGGGGGGGGGGGGCGGTGAGTGTAGTGCCCCCGTAGTATAGGTGTGTTTTCTAGCAAGGTTTTTGGCCAGGGCAGTCATCAGAAATTTTGGAGCCCCTTACACAGCTTTAGACCTGGGCCCCCTGTCTGGCCACCAACATTCCCCAGGGCCCACCCACTTTAAAATATCCACTGGTGCGATGAATGACGGTCCCTTGGACTGGAAGAGAAAGTGCTGGAGAAGGCTGGGAGAGGAATGGTGGACAGTCTGTGGGAGCCTTGGGAGCCAGTCAAGGGAAAGGAGAGTCACTACCAGAGAGCAGGTCGATGGGACCTGGAAGAGGATGGGTTGGAAGTTGTAGTCCGTCAAAGGCCCAGTTGGCACTAAAGTACTTTGCTGCACATTCAGGGGTCTGTAATCACTGGCCTGTAATAGGTGTTCCTGAAGTCCTGCTGAAACAGGGTAGGCCTCACCACGTGCTAACCACGGTGAAGTTAAAGGTATAGAGAAGCCTGATAAATTTCCTTTCAGGCTGGAAGTTAAGTTCTGAGCTGGAGAGAAGCAAAGTAGTGTAAAGCTGTGAGTTCTGTGTAGTGTGAGAACTGTAAAAATAACGGTCAGCAAGTGAAGTGCTAGGGAGTTGAGAGGAGCAATAGTCTGCAGAGGGAGAGTCTGCAGTGAAGCATGCATATACAGGCTTGTATATGGGATCTTTGTACCACAATTCCTTGGGCATCCCACAGTGACTCCTTGTCCCCATCCAAGTTATTTCCCCAAATAAAACAACAAAAACAAGAACCGGACTGGTCAGTGTCTCCGGATGTGTGATATATGGTGCGATTGAGGTCAGCTATCAGGTGAACCACTATTAGCAGCCACTCTTAAGGAAGCAGATGGCTACATAATCATAGATGTACAGATCAATATATGGTCGAACTAGTAATGAGATTCAAATATTTCAACACTATGCACCAAGATCAGCATAAGCTGTAGCCTGAGTGCTACCATGGACAGCAAAGAGATTAGATCTAACTGCATTCAGGAGCCTATACTGTTAGAGAGCATTAAATGTGACAATGCTAACCCTAGGCTTATTGTGTGGAAATATCCATTAGATGGATAAAGGATAGGAACTAGTAAAAGGCTCAATATGGGAGGGACAGTCCTTTATGATGTTCTTCTGCCAGCTGTAATTGGGGACCTTTAATAATGTTGGTGCACTTAACAACAGTCTTGACGGTCCAGCATAAGGTATAGGTGCAGTCCATATATAATGTAGGCACAGTATAGGGATGATGTTATTGTGATATTGACATGGTACAGGTGGTATTGCAGAAGTATGGATGCTAAGTGACTTCATGTTCTGCTCTCAGGTATTTAATTTTTGCTTAACAGTATGATTGAGGTGGGCAATCTCCAATCTGCACAATCCTTACAACAGAGAGGCAATGTTCCTGTGGTAGAAGGGGCCCCTTTAGGTCTGCACACAGAAGGTTCCAGTGAATAAAGGTGTGAGGGAGCGGTGATTAGAGGATGCTTCGTTCTCTGTGTGACGGTGTTAATGTGATTGCCACAGTCCCACATGGTCTCTCTCTCTCTCTCTGCTGCTGCCCTCTGGCCTTGAGCTCTAGTCCTTACTTGCTCAGCCTACTGGTGTCCGGTGGATATACGAGCAGATGTGCTCACCATAAGTCCCTTGGTGCCAAGAGAGCAAAGCGCTCTCCTAAAGCCCCCTCCTCTCCCTCTCTTTAAAAGCTATCGCCCTCTGCCCCTTCCTCTTCCGGGTTTTATAGGAGTTGCAGTGTGTGCCACTATGGGACCTACAATGCCTTGGAATTATGAAACTCCCATGATTTCCAGCGCCCTGTAAAGAAGTCTATAGGCTCTCCTGTGTAGTTCTCCCCCTGCTAGTCTGAGGGCATAGTATATTGCAATGTCCAGCATACCAGTGAAGAGTAAAGTAACTAAATGTAAGATAACAATGGGGTTAAATTACCATAGCTCCCATCTGTCCCTGAATTCAAGGGACTGTCCCTCATTTGGAACCAAGTACCTCTTCATTTGTCCCTCATTTTGGTCTGATCTATAAAGTTGTATATAAAATGCACTATTTATCATTCAAAAAGTGTTTCCCGGTGCCAAACCAAACTTTCATCCAATTTCTAAATTGCTGCATTTGTAAATTCCAAAATCCAGTATAAAGGTATAGTAGTGGTACAAAAAACAAAAAAAACACCACAGCCGCTGCAAGAAGCTTCCTGCTGAATTCTGGCACTGTGCAAACACAGGAAGACTCTTCAGACTATCTAAAGTGACATCTACTGGTTGCATCATCAAATTCTTGCTGGCTTCCCTCTCCTCCAAGTCACGCAAACGCGGTATAACTAATCCACTAAGAGGCGGGAGCTGGTTGGTGGAATATAGAGTACAAGTAGGTGGAATATAGGGTACAAGTAGGGACTGGTCAAGATAGAGCAAGTGTCAGTCCTCCAGAGGGGAATACTTTTAAGGGCTGATGAGCCACCTTTTGGTCTGAGAAACAGCCTGTTTGATCTAAGGAGCACAGTTGTGACATGGAAGCACTTTCATATAATCTTTCAGTACAGAGCACATTTTTTTGCACTTAGATGGACATTATTCTGACTTTATTTGGATTTTGAATTTAGTTGTTTATGAATTAATAGCTCAGTAATAATAATTTATTCACTTACTGTATTTTTTTGCATTTTGCATTTTATGGGGAATGTTTATTATGTAAATGTGTACACATGATTTGCACTATTTTTTTTTTATTAATTTAGTTATGAATATATGACATTGTAAGACATCAAATCATATCATTTGAATTTTTTTTACTAACGCGCTACACTTTAAGAGACAGCACAGACACCAATGTTCAGAAATTTTACTTTCAATCATTTTTATTGAAAAGTTATATATCAAGAAATAACATTTTAAACAGTCAGTACAGCAGCCAGAGCCCTGATGCCTATTATCAGAAACAATAGAAAGAGAGCAGAGCATAATTACGAACATGTGTGGATTAAAGTCCAACCAGTAGCCATCAAGTACACCCAAAATGGGGGCTAGACAACACATAAAGTAGTGTTTCTTTCCATTCCTTAAAAGAGCTGGCAGGTAAGTAATGCGTATTCTATAGTGTAAACCAGTGTTTCTCAATTCCAGTCCTCAAGGTGCACCAACAGGTCATGTTTTCAGGATTTCACTCAGATGAAGCAGCTGTGGTAAATACTAAGGCAGTGAAACTGATCAAATCACCTATGCAAAATAATGCAAAACCTTAAAACATGACCTGGTGGTGCTTCTTGAGGACTGGTCTGGAATTGAGAAACACTGGGTAAACCATTGAATAAAAGAAATGTCAGAGCTTACAGCCTCATCAAATCATAAGGCTAAGCCCTAGTAGAATGGAGAAACAGAAAAGAAAGAAAAAGAAAAGAAAGGAGAAAACGCAGGAAGAGCCAAAAGAAAAGATAGGGAAACCTGGAGAGAAGAGGACCTTGCAGAACTCCTATATGATCAGCATTAGCGTTTGATATGAAAGAGACTTTTCGCCTATACAGATACATACACACCAAAGATTTCTTCCACAATCGGGCTATAGTGAGTTTAGCAGCTAGAAATATAAAGAAGATTAATCTTTGCATGGACCGAGACAGGTGCTTTACTGGTTCGTTCAATAAAGCAATATGAGGTTGTTGAGAAACAGGAATCCCCGTCACCTTTCCTATCAAAGCAAAAACCTTGTTCCAAAAACCCCAGAGCTTCGGGCATTCCCACCATATTTGATGCATAGTACCAAATAATTGACAGCCACGGAAACATAGGGGTGAGGAAGTCGGATAAAACCTCGATAGGCAGAAGGGAATCATGCACCATCTGGTCATCACCTTTATATTGGCTTCTATAAGTGAGAAATTCATTAAGCCCTTACATGTCAAGTGGAAAGAAGAATGCCAGTATTCCAAATCTTTCTCAGAGGCCAAATTGTCATCCCACGCCCGCATGTAAGGGAATTTGTCACGGGAGGTAAGCAGCAGTCTATAGATGACAGATAAACCCACCCAATACATTTCATCATCCAGGACTTCCTGACCTGAGTGTCCTGAGTGTCGCTCCACAATCACGTAAACAATGTGGTCATGTGATCGGCTGGACCCTCCCACCCCCCAGGATGTATAGATCCTGTTAAAGGGATGCTAGGGCTGGATGGGAAGAGATTAAGCATAGCTAATATATAGCAATTAAAGGAACAGTATGATCGTTTCCGAAACAATTGACCGGCAAAATGGGTCTTTCACACAATAAATAACCGGGACTCTTGTCTATCCTCTACCCAGTGGGTGATACCCCCAGTATGTGGTCGGACCGTGAGGCGAGTATAGAAACCAAACTGTCCCTCTCTTATGTTCACTGATTACATCATCCTCATAATGCATACTAAAAGGATACAACGATATTACCAAAATATCTATAAGTATGACAAGGAAATTAACGATATATAATCGATACGAATTAGAGAAGGGTAGGTCGGGATCGTAGGGAAATTGTCCTAGATATGTAGGACCCCCCACCCTCCCAGGTCG
>BLSH010070464.1:155061-169257 GCA_018402905.1 Glandirana rugosa | reverse complement strand
CCCTGCCTGTGACGGTGTGCCTTACACCCGACCTGCTGCATCCACTTTGCCTGCAATACTGACTGCTGTGCACCGATGTTTGTTGTTGCGGTGCTGGCGCCATGAGAGACGACAGGGCAGAGGCACTTTTTATTTTTGGCAGGATGCTCTGGGGGGGGGGGTTTGAACACCCCAAACCCCCCCCTTATCTACAGCCCTGTCAATCACATATCATAACTGTAAGCAAGCAGTTCATGCATGGGAATCCATTCATGGCAGTTTGTTTACATTGTTATCATGTGATCGTTACGACTAATCATTGCGATCACATGATACCCAGTACCCGGTTACCAGTAATTGTGATCCGCTATGTCCAGTAGATGCAGCAGTCACAGGAGTGGTGAGCTGCATGCCTCTAACCCCAAACAGACTGGATGACATACAGGTACATGATCCAGCCTGGCCGTGCTGCCTGCCCGCCATAAATTTTTTGCAAAATAGTAACACTGTTAAACAGTAAAATTAAAGATTACAAAAAAGAAAAGTTTAGGAAAGATACAGGATAGAGCTTGTTATCCACCAGTCATCTCCAGATGTGCCTGGTATGGTGGTTATACCTATAATGTATCATGATGTGCTATTGGAGTTTGTGATTATCTCCTCTCTTCCTATTCGTATTCAATATTCATTTTCATGAATATTTTGTATTTTTATTTCTAGCCAGCATGCTGTGCTCTTTTCACGTGCCTACCCATGTAATCGTAGTTGTTTTGTTTATATAAAAACTGTATTTACAGTGCTCAATAGCTCAATATAGTTCAGAAATGAATGATTAGCAGGAGGGAAACACCTCTCTCTGAGCCCTCCCTTGCTGTTCAGAGGGACCATTTGGAGTATCAGTCAGATAAAGTAAAGTGAATTTGCTTAAAAAAAAGAATAATAAAACGGTTAATTAATTAATTTTAAACAATACATTGACCTAAAATATCAAGCTCTGTGTTTAAGTAATGTAATAAAAATAATTAAACCTAACCATTGGTTTCTCTTGATCTTCTGTTCCTACTGTATATATTTTAATCAGTGTAAAGATGATGTATTAACAATGTATCTAGGTATAAAGACACTAACATCTACACTTCCATTTAAACCTTCCAGGAAAAAAGTCTGAATGATGTAATATAATTCTTATTGGCATTGCGCCTTAAATCTTTTGCCTTGTGGCTACAATGAAAGAACGTTTTCCAAACCTGTCAGTTTGAGATTAAATGAGTTGCTCTGATGTCTTTCTATAAAATGATGGGACATGCGATATTTAATAGATGCATTCCCTATGGTGCTTTTATGCTCTAGAAATCTATTTTTTAATTTTCTTTTTTGATCAGCCCACATAACTCACACCATACACAGATAAGTCAGTATAATGCGATGGGATGTTGGGTTTTATTAAGTGACAAGAATCTTGCTGTTATACTTTAAAAGAAAAAAACAATTTGGCAGTTTTTAAAAGTGTTTCATGAAGCAATAGGCTTCACTGGAGCACTAGGTAGGAATGTTCAGTGGGAAATGTATGTAAATAGGCTTCTGCCATACATCCACTGGGTAAGCCCCGTTTTTAAATGGTAGGGCTTTAACATGTATGTCAACCTTAATTACAAAAATTAGGGACTACATTCATATGTCCCTTGCAATGAAAGCGGTTCTCCACTCTATAATAAATGATTAAAGGTCAGCACCTGTAGCTGTCGACTTTTAATAAACTTCAGCCCCGGAAGGTTTTACTCCCTTAATGAACAGGCCATTTTTTGCGATACGGCACTGCGTTATTTTAACTGACAATTCGCGGTTGTGCAACACTGTACCCAAACAGAATTGATGTCCTCTTTTTCCCACAAATAGAGCTTTCTTTTGGTGGTATTTGATCACCTTTGTGGTTTAAATACAAAAAGAGCAACAATTTTGAAAAAAAAAACAATATTTTTTACTTTCTGCTATAAAACATACCCAATAAAAAAATGTAAAAAATCAAAATTCTTCATCAATTTAGGCCAATATGTATTCTGCTACATATTTTTGGTAAAAAAAATCCCAATTAGCATATATCGATTGGATTGCACAAAAGTTATAGCGTCTACAAACTATGGGATAGATTTAGGGACTTTTTTTTTTTACTAGTAATGGTGGCAATCAGCGATTTTTATCAGGACTACAACATTGCAGTGTCACACACAGTCATTCACAGAGATGGTCCTTGTTGGGGCGCTTGGTGTTTCCCCCTCCCCCCACCTCAGCTCCCGGGTGAGATACCCTTTTGGGTTGCATTGGGTTCAATATGTTGCGCTTCACGGTGCGACCGTGGTTGCAGGTATGTCGGTTGCAAAATTGTTTCATCTCAATTCTGTATTTTCAAATATTGGTATTTTTCTTATATTATTTTTATTGATTACAGTTACTAGTCACATGCATGCTCCTGAAGAGTGGGTGTTAACCTCCACGAAACGTGTAGAGCTGTCATATGCTGTGTCAAATATATAACGTAACAATTCAACTCTTTTTTTCTATATGAGCTATGTACATGCTGCTATGATATATGTAATGATTTGAATGGAGAGGCTAGATGCCCATTATTTTTATATACATGTATGAATTATGTATCATGTATTTATTTGATAAATTTATCATATATCAGTAATTATAAACTTTTTTAACCAAAAAAAAAAATATATATATATATTTTTCCAATAAAATTCATATAATTTTCGTGAACCTGTTGTGCTTCATTTAAAGTCCCCTCCTACCTTTTTTCTTCTTTAGTATTATTAAATCAGGGATGGAGGTCTATGACCCACATGACCTCATTTCAAGTCCCACTATGTTCCCCTGTCCCCTTGTCCCCCATTTTTATACAACATTGCAGTGGACAAATTGGACACTAAGTGACACTTTTTGGGGACCATTGACACCAATACAGTGATCAGTGCTAAAAAATGCACTGGCACTGTATAAATGACACTGGCAGGGAAGGGGTTAACACCAGGGGCGATCAAAGGGTTAAATGTGTTCCCTAAGTGTGCTTACGAACTGTGTAGGGGATTGGCTCACTGCAGGAAGAGAGATCTGTGTTCCTGATTAACAAGAATCACAGATCTCTCTGTTCCTGTTCCTGTCTGACAGAACGATGGTCTGCTTTGTTTACATCAGCAGACAGCCGTTCTGCCATTCCCCGGAGCAATCGTGGGAGGCCGGCGGCCATCGCAGCCACCGGACCTGCTGATTGGCTCCTGCTGTGTCCAAACACAGTGTGAGTGGGTCGCCAGCGGGAACGTTGTTTTGTGCAGTCGGGCCGCCCTGCCGCAGTGTATGTGCAGAGGGCAGCCCAAAACTGGTTAATGATAGGACACTTACCTGTCCATGTACCCTTATTTGAGGAAGCTTTTTCTCCTCCTTCGCTGTGTTGGAGCTTGTCTTTCACAAAGATACCACTTTTGTCAACGTTTATAACTATAGGCACAGTTATAATCCCATATCCATAAGACTAGTGCATCCTATTGGGCACTTGTATATGCATGTGACCCACTGTAGTAAAAACTATAAAGCTCCCGAAGAAGCGATCTTTCGCGAAACATGTAGAGCTGCTTTTTGCCTAAAAAAATTCCAATCTACCAAGTGACTACTGCCACCAGGTCGTCCATGGCCTGGTTTATGTGACAGATGTGGCCATCTTTATGGAGACAACAAGATCACAAACTTATGTATTGAATGGATATTGTAATCATATGTTTTTATATGTAAAAAAATATTTTTGTAACTAATAAAATTATTATCAATTTTAATACTTGGTGCCTATAAAGTCCATCCACTGCCCAAATTTATGACTTTCTAGGACGTGGCGCTTTTCTATTTAATTTGCACACCCATGACGCCATCTTGGGTTATAAAATACAAAAAGCTGTCAAAACTAGGTACCTGCTCTCCCCAAAAAATGACAAGCCAAATTGAGTAGAGGGGGGGGGGGGGAGACTTAAAGCGGAACTTCACCTTTTGGATGAAACACCGCTTTAACATATACAGTATATAGCTTTTGGATAAATATGGAGTAGAAGGCTCAGTAATTACCTGCTGATCCTGCCAGTCCCCTTGTATAGAAAACCCTTGCTGTTTTTTCCTGACACACTAAGTACAGAAGCCAATTCAGAGCTAAGGAGGAGGGGGTATTGTGGTCATGTGACAAAAGAGGAAAAAGGGTTTTGTTTTTTCATGTATTTAAAGCGGTATTATACCCCAAACGAAAAGTGTAATACATTGCAGCTTACCAGTCATTAGATTTGGTGGCTGCGTTAGTTTTCATTTTTTAGATTTTCTTTTTTTTAATGGTGAACTGGCCAATAATACATCTCCTGTATTACAGTGCCTATACTCTTGATGAAGGAGCAATAGAGATGCCTTTATACAGCAGCTTAGTCTGTCTGGGGGAGGGGAGTGATAGATGCATTAGCAGATTTAGATACGCAAAAAAAATTGAAGCCAGACACCAGCGCACACTTTATAAGTAGTTACAGCAGTTTTGGGATTAAGACTTTGCATAAAAAACTGATCATTATAAGTACCCCTGTCAGTATTAACCACTTCCGGACCATGTCGCGTACATTTACTGCTGCAAGGTGGCAGCATAACATAAATCTGCGATTCGCGCACGCGCCGCTAGAGGACGAGCGCACGCTTCCGGCGGCACACTTTTGTGCCCACCACAAGCTCCAGAAGTGTGGCTGTGAGTCATGCAGACTCAATGTCCACTGGCGACCCGCAATCGCTTACAATAGGAGAAAAGCGGGGAACTGTCAATGTAAACACGGCGGTTCCCCGCTCTGACAGGGGACATAACACTGATCTACTGATCCCTGTCACCGGGATCAGTTAGATCCGTTATGCCCCTGCCAGCCCAGCCCCCACACAGTTAGAACACGCCTAGGGAACACAGTTAACCCCTTCATTGCCCCCTGCAGGTTAACCCCTTCCCTGCCAGTGACATTTATACAGTAATCAGTGGCTATTTTTAGATCTGATCGCTGTATAAATGTCAATGGTCCCAAAAAAGTGTCAAAAATGTCTGACTTGTCCACCGCAATACCACAGTCCCAATAAAAATCGCAGATCGCCGCCATTACCAGTAAAAAAAAAAAAAGTAAAAACGCCATTAATTCTTATGGTTTATAAACGTGACAACTTTTGCGCAAACCAATCAATAAACCCTGTTTGCGATTTTTTTTTTACCACAAATATGTAGAAGAATATATATTGGCCAAAACTGATGAATAAATTAGTTTTTTTATGCATTTTTTTTGGATATGTATTTTAGCAAAAAGTAAGAAATATTGTTTTTTTTAAAAAATTGTCGCTCTTTTTTTGTTTATAGCGGTGATCAGAAGTGACGCAGAGGTGATCAAATGCCACCAAAAGAAAGCTCTTTTTGTGTGAAAAAAAGGACGCCAATTTTGTTTGGGTACAACACCGCATGACCGCGCAATTGTCAGTTAAAGCAATGCAGTGACGAAAAGCAAAAAGTGCTCTGTTCCTAATGTGGGAAATCCTTCCTGGGCTATAGTTGTTAAATGGTTTGTCTTTAACCTCTAACTTCTATATGTGCAGGACAGACTTACTGGCCAGATCATTGGGTGGAAATAAAGGAAAGAAAGTCTAAAGAAGAAACAAATTCAGCCATCACATCTAAGAATTGGTAAGCTGCAATTTGCTTTTGGGTTTAATACCACTTGAGAATCCAAAGAGCCAATAATTATTATTTGGAAATCCACTAAATTGGATTGGCTCAGTCCATTGTGTAATGGACCAAGGTATTCTAAAGCATCACAATAAAGCTATGGTTGTCATGATTAAAATAAACAGCATATCAGATTACTATATAAATATAAAAATAAATGTACTATACCTGATCACAAACAAATGCCAAGGAGTCCTACCGGGCTTTAATAAGACATCAGCTTCGGCCGGTCAATTAGGGGCGCTTGGGCGCCGCCTCCCCACCGCTGACAAGAAAATTTTAAAAAGTCAGCCCGACCTCCTACAGGAGGCGCTGGTATATTGACTTTTTTCTTTTTTTTCTCGGCTCCTTACTGACAGCAAGTAGTGAGCCGATTGGTCAGTCATTAAAGACTATGTATGTACGCTGAACAGGCGCACAAACATGGTCTGATTGGCTGCCCTGAGCAAGTGATTGACTGTCATTGGATGCAATGGGTGGGGGCGGGACTGTGGTGGGCATGCTGGCTGCATGATTACTCACGCAGGCGCAGCACTCCGCTGGGTTTCAGTCCCGGCTCCCATGCAGACCATCCACGAGTCTGCGCAGTCCAGCACGCTGCCTGCTCGCCGGCTCTGCACAGTCCAGCACGCTGCCCGCTCGCCGGCTCTGCACCCTGCCAGCCCACCTAAGAGATGGGATAAGTGCGGGACTTTGTCCCACCTTCAGGGGGGGTCTGTCTGTCAGTTTATCTGGGGACTCTGTATACTGCTATCTGGGACTCTGTATACTGCTATCTGTGGCCCTGTATATTCCTATCTGGTGGCTCTGTATACTGCTATCTGGTGGCTCTGTATACCCCTATCTGGTGGCTCTGTATACCCCTATCTGGTGGCTCTGTATACCACTATCTGGTGACTCTGTATACCCCTATCTGGTGACTCTGTATACCCCTATCTGGTGACTCTGTATACCCCTATCTGGTGACTCTGTATACTCCTATCTGGTGACTCTGTATACCCCCTATCTGGTGACTCTGTATACCCTATCTGGTGATGCTGGGCTGTATACTCCTGACACAATGGGTGGAAACTATAAGGGGTGGGGCTTATGAGAAGTGGGAGAGGTCAAAAAGGAAGGGCACACCCCCATCCTAAAATTTCACTAGCCGCCACTGTAAGACATAGGCTTTAATAACAGGACTTCAGAAAAACACACTACCTACATCATTTATTTAACAGATCTGAAATGGGTCATTTGTAAACAATAGGGAACACCTCCCCTAGATATGTGGAGCCATCACCAACTACAATAGTTTGTAACTCATGATCTATTCTAAACCAATTCAATCCAAAAAAGTATCTTGCTTCATTAGGTACTTTACTGTCAGCAGCAGCTCTACCGAAACATGAAGTTACACAATTAGATAAAATACTCCTAAGGCTGGCAATCTCAACTCCACTTAAACACCTGGCACAATGGAAATCTGAGATACAACATATACTTTTAGACAAGCCAAAATAAAAAATGTTACTCTTTGCAGAGACTGCCTCATTGAACACAAAGATTATGGAGTATGACTTTAAGCTCTTCTCAAGGTGGTATCTCGCACCCACCAGACTCCTTTCCATTTACCCATCATGTTCTCCTAAGAGCTGGAGAAGGTGTGTCTCTGAAGGAACTTTCATTCACATATGGTGGCACTTCCCAGCGGTTCAGTGGTTATGGACACAGGTTTCGGGATATACCTCTGATAAACATGGGACACCTCTCCCAGCTTACTCATGGACTTTCCTCTTCCCCTGCTCTGACCATCCAACAAGCCAAGGCAGTCATTCCTCTATATTGGAATTTGCCTACCATCCCCTCCATCAAGGAATGGTTCCAAAAAATAGTCCCATAATATTGATTAAAGAAATCACCTAAACACAGAGATACCCCCTCAAAATATCAAAGAATTTACACTAAGTGGAACACTTTTACAACGTCTACTTCATACTCAGATGCAATGTCACAAACTTGACCTCTCATTTGACCAATAGGTCATTAAGGTACTGACAACTGATTTATTTCACTACAGAGAACAAGCCCCTTTCCCTAATATTCTAACAAGTTGAGGCAATGGCCAGCCACTCCCGTGACAGTTGCTTTGTGGCATAAATTATACCGCCTTTCACTTTCGGCAGGTGTAGTGTCCGCTGATTGTAACCCATTCAAGTGAATGGAGCTGCAAGCGGCCCGCAACCATGTGAAATGCACATGATTGTGGCATGCTAGTGCATGATTCAAGGGGGGTAAAACAGGTAGTGAGGAAGTGATACATACAATGCCTTTTCACCACCAGTCAAATGCTCTCTGATGACCAACCTCTTCAGACAGCAAAGTTTGTATGAACTAGCTTAAGTGACTCCTGAAGGTCACAGATGCTCCTTCAAGCTTTATCATGGGCTTGTTGTGTCAAGAAAGTCCACTCATTGCTCTCATTATTTTAGGTTTTTTTACATAAGAGATAAACAGACAATGGAAAAAAATACATTCAAAATGACAGTGTACACAAATAATGATCAAATCTAAAAAAGAGGAAAAGAACAAATAGAACATGCTAAGGGGCTTATTTATAAAGCAGTGAATGTGACTTTCAACAAACTTTGGTTAATCTATGATGGTGAATTGGTCACAAAAACCTGCAGGGAATGTTTGGTGTATGTCATATTCATGGCTTTATAAACATACCCTTACATCAACTAAACTAAACTGCTCTAAATCTTTTTAGCAAATTTCACCTAAGCAGCACTATGATCAAACTGTAGTGTTTCCACTTCAGAAAAATAAGCATTTTTGCAACTAAACGTGTAATTTTGCAGGAATCAGTCAAATTATCCCTACCTAAACTAAGGTGTAGGTGTCTATAGGTATGAGACATTTGTCACCAAACAGCCTTGTCAGCGTCTAGCATAAGAATGAATTAATGAGTTTTGTGTCAATATATTCAGTTAAGCCTTTTTGTGAATCCTGTTTTGACACTGTCTTTATAATATAAATTGATTTGTGCTGTTTTGACACATAAACTATAATTGTGATGAACTATTGCAGTTACAAAACTACTACTGTCTTTTGTCCCAGTAAAGAGTCATGGAGGAAGACAATCAGACATTTTGCATACAGTTAGGATATTGGTAACTGGTATTCTGCTACAGAAATGTTTTTAACATATTAGTGTCATTAAACCCACATCATAAAACACTATCAATAAATGATGTATTACATGCTGTTCATACTCAGTCACTATGAGATTCCTTTTCCATATTCTACAAAAAAATCTGGCTGATCCTGCTGCTCTGAGGCAAATTTTGTCAGGCCTGACTTAGAGCAGGCCTGATTGTTTAGATTCTGGGCTGGGAATGGCTCAGGTAGGACTGGGCCATTTACAGATGGTGTCATCAGAACCTCCCACTTCTTTCTAGAGGCTTCTGGTGTGTTCTGGAAAGAGAGGTGGGAGGGGAGGTGTAGCCATCTGGGGTGTTCTAAGGAACCCTGACCAATCCCCAATCTGGATTGGCAGGGGGCAGGCCTCCTTAAATACCCAGGGTCAGCCCACTCTGGTAGGAGAAGTTCGGGTGGAAGTCTGGAGATGGAGTAGTGTGGGCTGTCGCAGCCTAGGGGAAGCTCCCAGTCTGGGGGGTGACCACGGGCCTGGAGTGCTCGGGTGCAGCCAGGAGGAGAGAAATCTTGGTGACAGGCACAAGGCAGAGCGGAAAGGACTGCAGGAGGGAGCACTATTTGGGAGAGATCTTCAAGGTGGAACTACAAGTGTCAGGAGTCGGTGAGCAACCCCCTGGGGTACTGTTAGAGGCATTCCGGAGCGGATTGGGGTGACAGAGTCTGGGAAGGATGCAGAAGCCAGTTTGGGATTCCTATGTTGCTGTGGTAGTGGAGAAGGCCTTTGCAGCTGAAGTAGCTGGCAGGGCCTGGAATAAGATGGGCTAGGAGTACTAGTCCATCAAGCCAGCTAGCACACAATACTTTGCTACACTTTGGATGCTATTAGCCTCTGCCTGTAATGGGCAGTCCGGAGGCCCTGCTTGAACTACAGCAGGTCTTACCATGTGCTAGCTAGGCCGAAGAAGACCTGTGCTGAGCAAGTATTGTGCAGGAGTGAGCAACAAGGAGAGGAACGAGCAGCAAGAGTCAGTGCTGGAGTGAAGAAGAAGAAATGTATATAGGAATTGTATATAGAGTGCAGCAAGTGTTGTGCTGGAGGAAGATGGAGAAGTGTATATACAGAGGTGTATATAGTGGTCCCATGTACAGAACTGTTCAATTCTTGGGCATCTCATAATCATCCCTACCCCATCCAAGTTCAAATCCCCTAATAAAGAAACAAAACAAAGTACCAGCCTGTTCTGTGACTCCGGATGTGCAGAAAAGTGTGATTGAGGGCAGTGTGATCAGGTGAACCACAACAACCAGCCACCCCTAAGGGGGACATTGGCTACACATGCATATACTTAGCCCCCAAGTGCATACCTTTACATTTATCTACATTAAACCTCATCTGCCACATAGTCGCCCAATTAAACAGTGCATTGAGGTCAGCTTGTTGGAGACATCCTGCAAGGACGTTATTCCACTGCATAGCTTGGTGTCATCTGCAAACACTGAAATGGTACTTTTAATCCCAGACCCTACATCCTTTATAAATATATTGAAAAGTAAGGGCCCCAGCACTGAACCTTGAAGTACACCACTGATAACCTTAGACCATTCAGAGTAAGAATCATTAACCACTACTCTCTGAATTCAGTCTTTTAGCCAGTTTTCTATCCATTTACAAATTGATCTTTCTAAACCTGTAGAGTTTACCTTACACATTAGCTGTGTGTGGGGAACGGTGTCTAATGGTTTTGCAAAATCCAAGTATACCACTTCCGCAGCCACCCCTCTGTCCAAGGTTTTATTTACCTCCGGTAAGTCTGACAACTACTTACCTCAGGTTTGTCTGACAACTACTGTCTTTCATGAATCTATGCTGTCTTTTGCTTAAAATATTTTTTCTAACAAGAACTCATTTATGTGGACTTTTATTAACCACTTCCCAGCCTATAGCAGAATGACAACCGGGCAGTGGTTCAGTTATCCATCATATGACGTCCAGCAGGATAACCCATGGGGTGTGCGGCAAGGCGATAGGTGGTGTGATGTGTCAATATGACACACCGCATCTCCGTTCGTGGTAAAGAGCCTCTCATGGAGGCTCTTTGCCACGTGATCAGCTGTGACCAATATGACACACCGCATCTCCGATCGTGGTAAAGAGCCTCTGATGGATAATTAGATCATTGATTATCAACGCAGCCCCATCAGAGGTATCCACCACAGCTGCCAATCAATGCCCATCAGCTGCACTCAGTGCCCATCAAAGTGCCAATCAGTAAGCCTGTCAGTGCCATTGACAGATTCCAATCAGTGGCCATCAGTAATCACTGTCAGTACCTCCTCATCAGTGGTGCCATCTATTAGTGCCCATCAGTGCTGCCTACCAGTGCCCATCAGTGCCGCCTATTAGTGCCCATCGGTGCCACCTATCAGTGCCCATTAGTGCCACCTATCAGTGCCCATCAGTGCTGCCTATCAGTGCCCATCAATGCCGCCTATCAGTGTCCATCATTTCTGCATATCAGTGCCGCCTATCAGTGCCCATCAATTCTACATATTAGTGCCTCCTCATCAGTGCCACCTTATCAGTGCCCTACAGTTCCGCCTCATCAGTGCCCATTAGCGAAGCCTCATCAGTGCCCGTCAGTGAAGGAGAAAACTAAATTTTATAACAGAAACAAAGAAAAATTTCGGTCTTTTTTTAGTTTGTTTAGCAAAAAATAAAAAAACTAGTGGAAGAAAGCTCTATTTGTGGGAAGAAAATTATAAAAATTTTGCTTGGGGTTTGTTTGGGTACAATGCAATATGAAAACAAGATAAGACCGCGCTTAGGATTCTTTTTATACCAATAACCGGGTATGGTGCCTCCAGTGGTATCTCCCTAAAAGGGAGTTTTATGTGTGAGTGTGAGAGTACAATGCAATATGATCGCTCAATTGTGACAGCGCTGAAAGCTGAAAATTGTCCTGGGCAGGAAGGGGGGAAAGTGCCCGGTATTGAAGTGGTTAAACTCTCCAGTATCTTCCCAACTATAGAAGTTAAACTAACAGGTCTTAGTTACTTGGTAAAGACTTTTTATCCCTTTTTAAATATAGGCACCACATTGGCCCTACGCCAATCCAGTGGTACTAATCCAGCCATTAACGAGTCCCTAAAAATTAGATACGATGGCTTTGAAATGACAGAGCTCAATACTTTTAGGATCCTAGGGTGCATGCCATCTGGTTCAGGTGCAGGGACGGACCTGTCAGAGCCCCGCTGTTCTCTATGAGAAGATCAAATGAAAAACAGATAGCATGTCCGTTTTCATCCGATCCCATCTGCTGGATGATCCCATCCGCTGGATGGATGGCAAATGTATCGCCATCCGTCTGTTTTAAGCAGATGTTGTTGGATCGGATGGCAGAAGGGTGTCAGCGGACACATCTCCGGTAACATTTGCCTGCCAATAAAAGTCACTGGGTGGCCCACTCAGACCCCCCTGAAAAAACGGGCAGGCGGATCTCAGCGGGCTGATCATGTGAAAGGGGCCTTAAAGTTAAGTGTTTTTATATTTCCTGTATGTGTTTGTTGCTTACAGCTAACATTAAAAGAAATCATGTTATGGTCACTGCTACCCCAGATGTTCTTTTATATTGATCTTGGTAATAGGCTCTGCATGGTTTGACATTACCAGGTCCAACAGAGCATCATTCCTAGTCAGTTCCTCAATTAATTGGACCATAAAATTGTCTTTAGGTTTATAAATTTTTGCCCTTTAACTGTTCCAGCAGTGCTAATACTCCAGTCAATTTCCTGGTAGTTAAAATCCCCCATTATTATCACTGTCCCAACCCTTGCAGCTCTTTCCATCTGTTTATCGATTAGGAAGAAACATGGGTTTTTTTCAATTAAAATAATCACAATGTCATCATCCATATACAGAAATAGAAGGGACAGTGTCAATTCAACAGTGTGTGTTTAGCATCATTTTAAAGTGTTGCTAAACCCAGTAATATGAAAATAGTTCACCTCCCACAGTGCTCACGGCTTATAAATAATTTTTTTACATTAAAATAGTGCCACTATATACCTTTTGGGATGGTCTGTATACCATGGTTTCCTGAGAACCTGCACAGTTTGTCCATAGCTGTGTGTTCAAGTAGGAGTTTTCCACTACAGCCTGTATACACGCCCACATGTGTGATGTCAATATCATGTGACCTGAACAGTTCAACAGAAACAGGAAATGTTCTATCCAGCATAAGAGACCACACTGAGCATGTGCGGCTTTACCACCCTGCTGTGTATTATATGGACTTGCCCAGATTGATAGTGCAGGAGGGGAGGATTTATGGAATACAAGATAAAACAACCTTTTTTACACAATGCAGAGAATAAACACCCTAAGTTCCACAGTGTGTATAACAAGCATGCGATGCTGCATATACAGACTGATTTTACTGTTGTGGGTTTAGTAACACTTTAAGCAGGGAAGACACTACAAAAGAAACATACATACTGTACCAAAAACACACAGTGGTTCATAGTTATGGAGAAAGTTTGAGTTGTACTTACGCATTGATATATCGTTATGCTGCAATAAAATACATTTCCAATTTTATCTTAATCAATTTCAAACATTAAAGGTGACATGATAATATTCTCAAATAATGTTTCTACCTAGGGCTGCAACTAACGATTATTTTCATAATCGATTAGTTGGCCGATTATTGTTTTGATTAATCGTATAATAACCTTTAAAAAAGTGTGGTGTATCATTTAGTTAATATGTAAATTTTAAAATAAAAGGCAATTTATTCTTAAACATCTATATGCAGTGGTAAATATAAATGACCAATAGTGTTGAGCGAACCCGGACTGTAACGTTCGGGTCCGTACCGAACTTTAGGGTGTCCGTGGCACGGACCCGGACCCGGACATTTCAAAAATCGTTCGGGTTCGGACGTCGAAGAGTTGTGCACCTCATTTTATCGTCTTGGGGCCTGGCTTGGGCTTGCTAAAAACTTTACAGGCCCAGGCCCAGGCACGGTGCCTGTGGGATTTCAAGCCATGCCTGGGCTTGCAATGTCAGGCCCAAGCGAGTTGTGATAACCAGTAAATATAAATGGTGACGTATATCTACAAATTCTTATTTAACGGAAAATAAAATTTTAAATGTATAATTGATTTACTATGTGGTGTGAAAAAATTTCCAATAATATGCTAATTAGTTTTGTTATTAGCCGGTTGATTAGCTAATACTTTTATTAGCAATCAACGTCGGGATCCATCTTTGTAATAAACTCTTATAATAGTACAGTGGAAAT
>BLSH010070464.1:132122-142270 GCA_018402905.1 Glandirana rugosa | reverse complement strand
GTGCAGTCTATTAGTGCCACCTAATGAGTACCCATGTGTGAAAAATGTGAGATTGTGAGATCAGAAACTCACCTCCTCATTGTGGCCATTACACTCTCCATTCATTTTTAAGGCAATCCCGCCCCTCCTGTGAACTACATCTCCCATAATTCTTTGCAGTACAGAAGGGAGGGGGAGGGAGGAACACTGTGCTCTGTTTCCCTCCCCTAACCTCTGTACTGCGGAGAGAGTGAAGGGAGAAGGGAGGAGGGGGCTGACATAGGAGAGGGGAGGGATGCTGAACAGCAGGCAGCTTCCCGGAGGGCGGTGGCTGTGAGATGAGAAGAGCCGCTCTATTCAGCTAATGAAATTCAGAGGAGGAGCGGCTTCAGCCTGTGTGCTGCTTGTAGCATCGCCGCTCCTCCTCTGAATTTCATTAGCTGAATAGAGCGGCTCTTCTCATCTCACAGCCACCGCCCTCCGGGAAGCTGCTCGGCAGGGATCAGCACTGCGAACATGGAGAGGAGAGAACTCTTACAGTTTGGCGCCCCGCAACCCGCGGCGCCTGGGTGCAGTGCACCCCAGGCACCCGCCCAGGATCGGCCCTGCCATACATGGTGCAAAATCCTCCTTACTCGGACCGTATAAGAGAACAATTGGAGGAATACTTTTACATGAATACTGGCTCAGTATCATCTTCAGCAACACTGTGGTTGGCGCATAAGGCCCATATTAGGGGCATTATGCTCCAACAAAACAGTAGAGCCAAGAAGAAGAGGACGCAGCGTCTAGAAGAAATTACAAGAGACATCTCTCATCTAGATAATCAAAACAAGCTAGCCCCCTCCTCGAACCTAAACTCACAGATTCTTTCCAAACACCAAGAACTAAGGAACCTACTACTAGAAACCCACGAAAACTCTTACCACAAATTAAAAGCCACCATGTATGCTACCTCGAATAAGGCAGGGAAATACATGGCAAACAAAATCAAAGGCCAAAGAATAAAAAACCGAATCCCCTACCTGTTTCGCCCCAGCTCCAAACAAAAATTACTCAACCCACAAGAAATAGCCAACGCTTTTAGCGAATACTATAGCTCCCTTTACAACATCGGAAAAGACCCAAACACCCCCCAACCAACCCAAGAAAAAATAAATAAATTTCTAGACAAAGTCAAACTACCCAAACTCACATCAACCCAATTGGAAGACCTAAATTCCCCTTTCACAACTAAGGAACTAGAACAAGCAATAAACAGCATCACCCCCAATAAAGCCCCAGGTCCAGACGGACTACCTGGAGATTACTATAAAAAATATTCCCACATCCTAAGCCCATACCTATGCAAAGTATTCAATGACGCTGCCTCCTCTTCCAGCTTCCCTCCTGAAATGTTATCAGTTGTGATCATTGCACTTCCTAAACCAGGTAAATCCCCAGACACTCCCCAAAACTTTAGGCCAATTTCACTTCTAAATACGGACATTAAACTGTATGCCAAATTAATAGCTAGCAGAATTGCCAAATTCCTACCCGACCTGATCAATCGGGATCAAACCGGCTTTGTAAGAGGCAGGCAATCTTCGGACGCTACTAGAAGATTTATAAACCTAATTCACGAAGCAAGGACTACAGGAACGCCTTCTCTGCTCCTCTCTTTGGACGTAGAGAAGGCGTTCGATAGAGTCCACTGGGGGTATATGAAAGAAGTTTTGATTAGATTCGGTTTTAAGGATACAATACTGTCTGGCATCCTGGCACTATACACTTCCCCATCAGCACACGTTTACATAGAGGAAATGCTATTCCGACCTTTCTCCATCACATATGGTACCCGCCAGGGCTGCCCCCTCTCCCCGTTAATATTCAACCTCTCTATTGAACCCCTAGCGGAATTAATTAGGAACTCAAACCACATTTCCGGACTCCAAATTGGCAAATACGAACACAAAATCAGCTTATTCGCTGATGATATTATTCTTATTCTATCCAATCCCTACTCTTCCCTATCTGAAACCCATAAAATCTTACAAGAATTCGGTGATGTCTCATACTACAAAACCAACACTTCCAAATCCTTTATGCTTGAGCTAGGCCTTGATGCTATCTCCAGAAACTTAATAAGCTTGCACTTCCCATTCCAATGGGCAGATAAAGGTCTAGATTACCTAGGTATAGTACTAACTAAAAACACCTCAGACCTATTCAAAGAAAACTTTATCCCCTTCAAGGACAAGCTCAACCAATCAATGACAATCCTAGGTAAGCACGAATTTTCATGGTTAGGCAGATTGGCTGGGTTCAAAATGATGATCCTACCTCAAATTCTCTATCTGTTCAGGTCCATCCCCATCCCAATCCCTAAAAACTACCTGAAACAACTACAAATATCGGTTAACAGATTCATCTGGGCTGGGAAAAAACCTAGAGTAGCCTCTCACAGGCTTATAAAACACAGACTAGCTGGAGGATCGGGACTAGTAGAGCTAACAGACTATTATTGGGCATCTATCCTATCCCAAGCCAAAGAATGGTTTCTTCCCAAACCAACCACGAGATAGGGCGATATAGAAGTCCATAACACTCCTAACCATCACCTAAAAAATTGGCTATGCAGCCGACACCCAACGGTCAAAACATACATATCCACCCCACCTTCAATTGTGGCCACGATCAAGGCATGGCACAGACTTATAAACCACACGTGGGAAAACACACCGACGTCTGACATCAATCTTAACATAAGCGCTCTAAAACCTTCCCCAAACACAAGAACATGACTCCATACACATACCAAACCTATACCTCGCAGACACCATCAAACCCTTTCATCTTCTCAAAGATGAATTAAAACTAAAAGGAAACTCACAGTTCACATACCTACAAATAGCCAATAGTCTATAATCCAACCCACAACTGAGAGCCAAGATCCCGACCAAGATATTAAACTTTCTTACACAAGATCACACAGCAACGAGAGGAATCTCCATAATATACAACACCCTACAAGAAAAACAACAATTTGAACACTCACTTTCATACAACCAATGGGCCCAAGACTTAAACACCAATATCCCAACTGCTAAATGGCTTAAAGCCCTCAGATATACATACTCAGCCACTAGATGTGTAGCCTTATGGGAAACGAAACAAAACATACTCCAAAGGAGGTACCTGACCCCTGTCAGGATGGCGAAATTTGACAAGAACAAATCCCCATTCTGTTGGAGGCTCTGCGGGTCTAGTGGCTCCCTAATACACATATTGTGGGAATGCCCAAAACTTAAAACGTTCTGGGAAGCAATCTTCACCCTAATCTCACAAATTACCAAATCCCAAATATCGCCCTCCCCGGAACTAGCTATACTAAGTATAAATATAGACAACATCCCACTAAAATATAGGCTACTAATTTCGCACCTTCTTATGGTAGCTAGACACTCAATTACCAGTATCTGGAAAAGCCAAGATCCCCCACAACTTAAAACCACTATCTCACGAGTACAAACCCACTACCACTATGAGAAAATACTAGCCTCCATCAACTCACACAGCGAGAAAACAGAAAACAAATGGGCTCCTTGGCTCAACTGGACAAATGAATACAACCAACACTAAACTTAAAATACATCACAAACGCATACAAGCTCTTCACATGCCCCCTCCTCCCCCCCCCCCACACCCCACACCATACACCACATCCCCATTATTTTGCCCTCAACAGTCCAATGTCTCACATGAATCTATAGGTCAGGTTCCTCACTCAGAATTCCAACCCCGCTGACGAGAAATTTAAGCTCTGGTCAAATATTGTTTTCTTCTGTGAGTCTCTCCTCCATGGCGACAGTATGGTCCCATTGGGGCGCCTGGGGGTAGAGAACCACAGCAAATGTACTAACGAGCTTAACCAGACAGAATTCTACTGAACAACTGTTAATTCCATTTACTATGACCTACCTGTACTTAACCTAATCTTAGTCAATAAGCTTGTAATAACATCTTTAGACGTCATGTGCGTATGTATCAAGTATTACCCATGTATAGTTTTCATGTTGGCAGATGTTTGCCAAATCCGCTTTATACATGTACCTCTGTTTACTTTATAATCCAATATAAATGATTAATCAAAAAAAAAAAATGCCATAAATCTATTCCCTATTTTGTAGATGCTATAACTTTTGCGCAAACCAATAAATATGCATCCATTGCGATTTTTTTTTAGCATAAATATGTAGGAGAATACATATCGGCCTAAACTGAGGAATACATTTGTTTTTTTACATTTTTTTGGATATGTATTATAGAAAAAAGTAAGACATATTGTTTTTTCAAAAATGCTGCTTTTTTTTGTTTATAGCACAATAAATAAAAACCACAGAGGTGATCAAATACCACCAAAAGAAAGCTATAGTTGTGGGAAAAAAAGGACATTAATTTTGTTTGGGTACAGCGTTGCACGACCGCGCAATTGTCAGTTAAAACGACGCAGTGCCGCATTTCTCCTCACACATTCACATGCACAAGTTCTCAGGTACTTACTGACATGTATGGATGGTGTACTGAGCTGTATGTGTGCTGCACTGTATTTCCTGATATGTAAACAAATAATGCATTCTGTATGCAGGACAACTAATCGGCTGGCTGATTAATAGATTATGAAAATACGTTTTTTGGCAAATGCTTCTTTGGACAGGGTCTATTTTGGACTGCCTGGCAGTAGTATTAGCTTCCCCTTCCTCTCTGTTACATCCCATAACACTACTTTGCCTGTTGTGAATGGTGCTGTTCAGGGACAAACAGGTTACTAGAGACTTCACCGCCAAATATCCAGCATCAAACTGCAATCTGTCATTTTACTGTTTAGTAGCTACAGCTTTGAGTTACTTGTACCTACCCTAAGAGAATGGAAAACAAAAACCCTTATGTGTTGGATATGTAATTTCACAGCGCACAGCGAAGAAAGAAATCAGTTTCTTCATTGCTGTCTGCATAGAGTCCCCTCAACTGACACTCAGGTATCACCAAGAGTGGAGGGTATATGTTCCTGTAGCGAATCCACTAGATGGCAAGTGATGACAAATTTCTATTCAATATGCCATTGGCTAAAGTGTATGTTACCCCAACATTACCATGTACTTGTGTTAAAAAGCATCCTGTTCTCTTTGTATTTCTTTACCTGGTGATCCTGCCAGTCCCCTGTTTTCACTATTCAAACTGACCACGCCAGGCATAGAAGCACATCCTTCCCAGTGTGGTCAACTTCCTAGCTGTGCTGGGAGCTCAGCCTGTCTATCTTCCAGTGGCCAAGACTTCTGCTGACACTCCCGACTGCACAGCTCTTTACTGGGAAGATTAGTGTATTGCTCTTTCCCTGCCTCCTGCTGACACACCCCTTCTGCAGTCTTCAACCCCATCTTTAAGTAAGTCCCTTATGCAGCTGAGAACAGAGGTTATGTGATCACTTTTAAAAAAAGGGAAAACATGTATTTATAATAGCAGCAGGAAGGCTGCTATTCCTATTCTGAAAAAGGCGCTCAGTCTGACCTTTTCAATTTAATGCTTTGAGTCACTGACCTATATGAAGAATGAGATACAGGGGTTAATTTACAAAAGCCAAATAGGCTGCCAACTTTGCAAGGGAATTTTCACTTTGAAATGGAATTTTCCCTTAGCTTAGTGAAAGTAGTGAAAATTCACTTTGCAAAGCATACCCAATTACAGTACGTGCAAAGAAAATATAACAGCAATCTTGATTGCACGCGATTGGACGATGGACATCAGCAAAGCTTCACCTAATTCACTAAGCTAAGGGAAAATGCCTTGCAAAATGAAAAGCATATTTGCCTTTAGTAAATCATCCCCAAAGACTTCTTACTACTCTTGACTTTCTTGCATACTTGTTTCATGGCAGCCAGGCAACTGGCAATTTCTGGCAACCAATACACCACATTGTCTTAACGGCAGGGTATTGTCTTTTCATTTTTAATTTCTGAAGGAGGTCAGCTATTGCAGCTCCAATATATCTTTCATTACAGGCATTCAGTAAACTAATGAGAATAGGAATTCTTCTGAAAAGGCTCAGCTCTTCCTGCTATGACTGTAAAGACTTGTTGGTGGATCAAACCCTGTCCTATGCTGTACAAAATGGAAAATTCAGCTTTGGGTAGAGTTGGTCTTTAATAATTAATCACCTTTGAATGTCAGTTAAAATTCCAGGTCTGTCAATAGGAGTAGCTTTCATTTGTGCTAAAGTAATATAAGGAAAAATTGTACATTTAATGAAAAAGATTTAATTTTGCAGTGTGTAGGTATTACATTTACTTTACGCAATGCAGCCGGTAGTCTCTGATCAATAAGTGCTACTTTTCCACATGTATCCATTGTTCCATGTACATTGTTGACATGCCCATTCACTGTCATCCCATTCTACCCATTTGCAGTATATGAACAGGTCATCTAAGAAGCACACATACAATACACACAATATCCATGCATATGTTATTACACATTCTGTATGTAAAACATCTTTGTTTTCTTGGCATTGATACATACATATTTAGGACATGTTAGATAACACAGTCACAATAAAAATGCATAAAAAAATAAGAAGTGTGATATCAGTTTAGATTGAAATGATAAATAATCTATGCAACATGATGCAGACAGAAAAACGCAAAGGCATTTTGACATTCTTGGTAGCTATGGCAAGGATCAATAAATGCATGGGATGCTGCTTGTCAAGTCCTATCTGTGCCATCTTCCAATAGCTTTCAAGGACAGTTTGATTTCCTTTTTCCATCATTAAGTATGACCTTTACCCATATACTGTATGCCAAGAGGAGAGTATTAGGCCCACTTATCAATGTGTTTAATTCACATAAACACTTTCTCAACCTTAAGCATCTAGGGTGAATTCAATCTTATTTAATGAATGTAAAGATATACAGTAAATGTAAGTTAAAAAAAGTAGACTCACTATAAATTAGTGTAGCATCCTCCTAGATAGGTTGCTAGGATGATAGGTAAATGTAGTTATTTTTGGCTCCTCTGTAATCATTGGAGCAGCTATTGATTTCTTTGGGCTGTTATAAATCTCACAGGTTGCAGGTCTGACTGTTTCCTCCTTGCCTTCTGATGGTTTCCAGAACATAAGGCTGGGAAAGGCAAATGGGAATCGTTATTGTCCTTCAGCTAATCCCTTGGGAGGAGTGCCCAGTACATGGCTTGGGAGAGCATAAATAGTCTTGGGTCTTGAGCAGCCCTGGTTCTTGTCCTGCTGGAGAAGTTCCACAGCCCCAGGGGCTCTGCCCCTCTGAGGCATGGACTTTGATGAGGTTTCTTGAGGCTCCAGCTGTGGCAGGGCTAGGCGCCTATTCCTAATCATCTTGGAACTAACTAAGCAGTCTTGCCTGAGTATCTGGTCTGGAGGGCTCACTGGAGATTGCTGGGAGGAAGCTGGAGAGTGTGTAGCTGAGAATTTTAACCACTCTTTTACTGAAGAGTGGCTGATGGAAGCTAGAAACTGAGCACCCCAAAGTTTATATTCATTCATACACTCACTATTATAAATTAATGTAAACAAACGTTTTAAAATGTATTAAAACATGGACAATGTCAGTAGAGCAGTAGATGGTATCAGACGTTTTTTTATTTTTTTTTTTACAATTTTTTTCGGAGCCCTATTGGTGAAATATCAGGGGTCTAAACAGACCCCGATGTTTCACTTTTGAGACAGAGAAAGAGACTGAGGACAGAGATTCCCCAGTACCTTTCTCTGCAACCTCAGGTGCACTGGACAGTGAATAAATGGGACGTGCTCTGTGCTCAGCAGATTTCTGTTCCTTCACAAACATAGTTTACTATGCTTCAGTTATGAATAGACGCAGGAGTGATCGGTACCAATCACTCACTGTATTTATTCAGAAAATAAAAGGTCTGGTAACTGACATATTTACCAGCCCCTTCCCCCACTCTCCATCCTGACACCCCCAGCAGCAGCCAGTGGGAGAGGAGAGAAGAGAAGCCGGAAACGCTGCAGAGGGTTGGAACAAAGGGGGACCAGGCAGCAGGGGAAATCAGCACCGCACAAGGTGATTAGGGTGTGCCCAGGCACACCTGGCTCACCCCCTGCGCACGCCTATGCTGAGCAGTTGTCCTGAGACATAGAAGTCTAGAGGAAACTGTGGGGGAGTTCTGCTGTGCTGTGAGAATTGACCTGTGCTCATGATCAAAGTGAATGTGTGTTACTTTTAAAGATAAGAAGAGCCTGCAGTAGCTAATTCTGAGACAGCTCTTACAGGGTCTCAGTTCTGGCCATTCCTTTTAACCCTTGGCAAGACTGTTCAGAGAACCCTAACCTAGTCAAGAGCGTCCTCGTGTTATTGTTGAGCGTTGTGTATCCTATACCACCCTCGCCCCACTCTCATCCCAAGTTCTACAAGCAATAAACCTTATAAGGACAACCCCTAGACTGTTTATTGGGGTGAATGGACTGTTGCTTGTCCAACTGGTGGTCTCTACACTGTCTGGGAAAGAACCAGTTACAATCAGCGCCTTCTACCGGGGTAGCACTACATTAGCATCAAAGAGCAGAAGAGCCATCTGTTAGGCTACATGTACACTAACCCACCCTGATCGTGGCCATGGGAAAATGTGAATGCCGCAATTTGCGTTTTCCCATGAATGGCGGTCCAAACATTCCTATCCTGAACGCCATTCTTCCGTGTTCAGGAGAGGGAGGTTTAACCTCACCTAAACACGGCAGCTCCTAATCTCTGCTAAAAGCCTATGTGTGCATGGATACATAGGCTTTTATGGGGTTGAGCTTAGGAGCTTTGGCAAAAAAGCGCCAAAAGCCAAAAGCCAGAAGCTGCCAGTGTACATGAAGCCATATAGTCAATTAGTCAGCACCTGAATACAGTAATTGCGGATTGAGATTTCACTTTTCTTTGAAGTTATGGTTATGGGACTGTCTATATCAAAAGACATTAATTATTATAATATTATAATATTTTTGTGTATTTTGCATATTGAAGGTGTTTGGTAGAGTCTTGTTCTTTTTTAGTTGTTAGTGCTGGCTATTACTGGTGCTTTACTTTTTGGTGTTGTTAGGACAGTCATAATTGCACACGTATATATGTAAAGCGGTTGTATGCCCATTTTAGTGATGTTTACCTACAGGTAAGCCTATAATCAGGCTTACCTGTAGGTAAAATGAATATCTCCTAAACCTGTATGGTTTAGGAGATATTCACCTTGCATGCAGCTGCTGATGTCAGTGGAGCATGCGCAGTGAAGTTCTGGCGAAGGCTCGGCATATAGCGCTGGACCTTGCCGGAAATCTTGCCAGAAAGACAGGCTCCCACATACATGCGCAGGAGTGACATCTCGAGGCTCCCGCCACTCACAGAGCTGGAGCCGCGAACCCGGAAGGAATACCCGAGGGAAGATGTCAGCTCCCGCTGCGGGGACCAAGCGGCCCTGTGGGAGCTTCGTTCTGAGGTAAGTTTATCATAACGAGCTAGTATGGGGTGCATACTAGCTCATTATGCTTTTGCCTTACAGGTGTTTTTTTTTTCTGTGGGGATACAACCACTTTAAAGCGGTAGTAAACCGCATAAAAAAAGGGGGCCCGGGCAGAATCGCATACTAGCGTATTATGGCTTACCTGAAAATGACGCCCTCCAGCGGCGCACTGTCACCGCTGAAGCTGCTTCCATCTTCACCCGGTCTTCTTTCCATGTTCATGGGCTTTGGTGATATGAATGGCTGGCGATGATGTCACTTTTGCTCATGCACACGGGAGTGCTGTTTACGACGCGGCTCTCAAGGAACGGCACGAGCATGCACATGTGCTGGTGACGTCACTGGCTGCATCTAAATCGTGTACACGTACGAGCACGGCAAGGAACTCTCGGCGCAGCATTTGTCGTGAGGGCACACGTACTCGTTTTCACTGTAGTAGCGGTCGGTAAGTATAGTGGTTTCGGGTACTTGTACCTTTCTTCTGGCCCACTTCTACCTTCGTCGAAGTCGCCACTGTCACGCGGCGACCTCCCGCAGTAAAAGTCCATTCGGTATTATGCGATCATACGCTAAGACGGGCCCGGGGGAAAAAAATACGCCAAATGATGGCGAAATTTCACCAACATAGGGGTGTCTTTTTT
>BLSH010070464.1:101991-125830 GCA_018402905.1 Glandirana rugosa | reverse complement strand
AGCAGAGAGACTGCTGCTTCACCCTGTAAAGCAAGGGACCTTTCCTGTAGCATGTTGGCAGGGCACAGGCTTTTCTAGTCAGGCTGTGGCTGATGTTTAAAGATACCAACCTGTCTGGCTTTACACACCTTTTGTTTGTAAGCCTCTGGTTTGTATTGAGCTGATTTAAAATAAAAGTTTGGTTAAGCTTTAGGGTCAGGGGTTAAAGTGAGCCTGTGGTGTGCCTACAGAGAGCAGTTAAATCTGTCAGCAGCTAACAAATTTACTCAGTTGTGTAGTAGAGATCGATCGCTAAACAGAAGCCACACAGGAATAGTATGTAGTGCTACAGTTCATTTTGTGTTGTGTTCAGAACAGACAAAAAAATCTGACAAGCACAATGGCTGTGCTTTGATGTGCGCTGTGGTGCACTGCAACGCATATGTGTTGGAAGTGCGCTGGGTCAATATGCTGAGGTACCATTGACAATGAATGGCACTGCAACACACTAAGACACGTAACATGTGATAACATCTATTGCAATAACACACAAAAGTGTGATTCAGTGCTTAAGCATGGCAGTTCACAGAACGATACAGTAGACAGAATCCACCAGAACACTTACCAGCCAGTTAGCAAAATTTAAAAAAGTCTAAATTGTTTGAACAGTTTGTGTTTGGTAGGGTTGCACTGATACCACTTTCTTAAGACCGAGTACCGATACTTTTTTTTAAGTGCTCGCCGATACCGATTACTGATACTTTTTTTAATGTGACAGTGGCACTAATATGCAGCACTGATGGGCACTGATAGGTGGCACTGATGGGCACTGATGAGGTGGCACTGATGAGGTGGCACTGATGAGGAGGCGCTTATATGAAGCACTGATGGGCACTGATAAAGTGACACTGATGGGCACTGATGAGGTGGCACTGAGAGCACTGATGGGGTGGAACTGAGGAGGAGGCAATAATATGCAGCACTGATGGGCACTGATGAGGCGTGGACTGTGTCAGTAGTTTTTTATTTTTATTTTTTTTATTTTTTTACAATTTATATTTTTTTCGTTATTTTTTTTCAATGCTTTCTTTTTTTTGGAGGGGAGGAGTGGACGGTGTCAGTGTTTTTTTTATTTAATTTTTTTATTATTTTTACAATTTAACCTTTAAATATTTATTATAATTCTTTCTTTTATTTATTTATAAACCCTGTTGGTGGGGGTGGCTTTGGTGAGACCCCTGTCATCTCCCTTTTGAGACAGGGAAAGGACTGAGGACACAGATTCTCCGGTCCCTTTCTCTGCAGCCTCAGCTGCACTGAAGATGAACGGACAAGAGACAGAGGCTCCTCTCCATTCATAAACAGAATAAACCGTTTACGATGCTCAGTTATGAATGGACAGAGTCAGTAATCACTGACTCTGTTCATTCAGAAAAGGAAGGAGCCGGTAAATTATATATTTACTGGCTCCTTCCTCTGCTCTCCATCCTGACAGATCTGGGACAAGGGAGGGATTGGGGAGGACCCAGAGAGCCGGAGATGCACAGGGAAGACCCGGGAAGCTGGAGGAGGACACCAGGAGCAAGACGAGGACACAGGGAGCCGGAGGAGGACCCAGGGAGCAGGAGGAGGACACAGGGGACAGTCGGGTGATTGGTGCAGCGGTGGGGGCAGTTACAAGCATGATCTGCTTGTAAGCTTTCAATAAAGCAGCTGACAGCTGCGGGAGGGAGAAGAGGAGAAGTGGCTGTCAGCTGCTTTATTGAAAGCTATACAGGGAGATTGGTGCTTGTAACTGCCCCCACCGCCTGCCACCCACCGATCATCTGTGAGGTTGCCCGGCCTCCCCGCTATGCTGAGGATGCTAGGCCAGGAACGAAAGGTATCGGATTAAGCATCGGAGCATTTGAGCGAGTACAAGTACTTGTGCAAATGCTTGGTATTGGCACTGATACCGATACTGGTAACAGTATCAGTGCAACCCTAGTGCTTGGTTTACGTTGGATAAATTTGCAAATATATGTGAAGCCACTCTGCCATGTCAAGGCCCCTCTGCAAACTGCAGTGCCTAACTCTACTCTAGCATCATTTACAAATGGAGACATACATAGCAAGAAATACCGTGAGAGTCTAAACTAGTTCAACAAATTCATAATAAAAACAGAGGTAATGGTTGCATATATTTGCAATCATATGTGAAATCACCTTTCATTATAGCAAAAAAAAAGGTTCAAAACATGCCTGAAAAAAACTACTGGCCTCCTCTTAAATCTAGGTCTGAAGATTGTCACCAAAATTCTTACTAATCATCTTTTACCGCACGTCACATATATCATACACCTTGACCAAGTAGGATTTTTCACCACTAGGGAGGCCAGGAACAATGTCATCAAAGTCTTCAACCTCATCCTCATTGCCTCCTCCACCAAGACCCTATGCCTCTTCCTATCAACCGATGCCAAAAAAGGCTTTTGATCGGGTAAATTGGCAATTTCTCTTCGCCACTCTAGAACATAAAGGCCTAGGCCCCAATTTCCTTCACCCGCACAATAAATTTCTACCCCCTCTTCAGGGGTCAAGGCAAATGGTATTCTGTCTTACCTATTCTCTAAGACAAATGGGACCAGACAGGGTGTCCCTTTGTCTCCACTCCCCTAACCTTCTAAAGGACTTGGAGCTCTATAGAGACCTCACATCCTTTAAAATGAATGTACAAAAATCAGAGGCCATGACTGTAGCCATGTTAGGAACGCTTTCACCAGTTGGTGGCACTGTAGCCCCCACACCTAGGGGCTGCAGTTCCAGTGTCCACCAGCAGGTGTCTCTTCGCAGTCAGGACCTGATATCATCTCCTGCAATCAAGCATCACCTGAGACTGTTTGCAGGAAGTGTATTTAAACCTGGGAGTGCTGTGCTAGCTTGCCTTGGTATTGTTCCTCGTGCCTCTGTATCCTGAGACCCGTATCCTGAAACCTGCATCCGAAACCTGCATCGTCCTGCTCCCCAGTTCCCTCTGACTGATCTCCCGTGGATGACCCTGGCCTGGCTTGAAGTTTATGGTTTGGACTTTCCTTACTGCTCTAGTTATATGCTTTTGGTTGGCTTCACTATTTCTATTTTGGTTGTGCCCTTTAGTTCACTGTCACACCTTATAATAAATCCTCTTATTTTAGTTACGCTTTTGTTTGGCATTTTCTGTGCAGTCCACACATTTCTGGTCACACCAGTTCTCTGACAAGCCATGCCCCTTACTCATTTGTGGGCCCTCCAAACAAGCTTCAAGTTCCACTGGGCAACTAAAGCTCTGAAATACCTTGATACTCACATTCCAGTGGATCTAAAACACACTTTTGAGCTCAACTTCCCTCCTCTCCTTGACTGGACCCATCAACTTCTACAAAAAGGAACACTGGCCCCTTTTCCTGGTTCGGCCCCTGCAATATCCTTAAAATGACAATCCTCCCAAAATTCCTCTACTTACTTATGACCCTCCCGATTTACATCCCTACCTCCTTCCTTAAATCAGTGAGCTCTCTTTTTTTCTAAATTCATGTGGGCCCAGAAACACTCAAGACCTAAATCAAGCACCCTGGCCCCCCTTTAAAAGATATGGAGACATGGTGTTCCCTAACATCTATAAATAACAAGCTGCAGCATGCCATACATGACTATTGGACTAGCACAAACACAAAGACCTGAAAGAGTGGGTCCCTCTGGAACAATCCACAACTAGCTCCCTTCTGAGCTGCCTACCCTGGTACTTCCCTCACATTCTTGCTCCTTTGCATCCTTGAAAGCCTATACTCTACTCAGCCCCACAATCTCTTGCTCTGCCAAGGCACTCCAGAAATACAACCTCTCCTTGGCCCCATCCCCTCTGTACCCAACTTTAGGTACCCGATTATTTTCCCCAGGTACAAACCCAGGCTCCTTCAAGCCCAGATTCTTTTCAGACCTCCCACTTTCTGGAAGCCCTCTCTGACAGACTCAGCCCTCTCTAATTGGACTTTTGGAGCACCTCACAGCTCCACCATTTTCTCTTCACGCTCCCTTTCCCATCTGCCTTTTGAGGGTCCCTCACCAAGTTCAAATACTCCTTGGCCTCCAACCTCCCCTTATAGCTAGTCCAACACCTGCCTGAAAAAAGTACCAGCCTTTAACTTCCCTCATAGCCGGTCCAACACACACCTGTACAAAAAGTATACTGGCCTTCAACCTCCCCTCACAGCTGGTCATACATATGCTTGTAGAAAAAGAAAAGTCTACCAGCATCCATCCTCCCCTCACAGCCAGTCGAGCATGCGCCTACAGAAAAAGAAGTTCACTGGCCTCCAACCTCCCCTCACAGCCAGTCCAACACATGCCTGCAGAAAAAACCTCCCCTCACAGCTGGTCATACATATGCTTGTAGAAAAAGAAAAGTTTACCAGCATCCATCCTCCCCTCACAGCCAGTCGAGCATGCGCCTGCAGAAAAAGAAGTTCACTGGCCTCCAACCTCCCCTCACAGCCAGTCCAACACATGCCTGCAGAAAAAAGTAAAGTCTACCGGCCTCCAACCTCCCCTCACAGCTCTTCCAATACTCGCCTGCAGAAAAATGAAAAGTCTACGGGCCCATAACATCCCCTCACAGCCAGTCCAACACACACCTGCAGAAAAAAGAAAAGTCTACCTGCCTCCAATGTCCCCTCACAGCCAGTCCAACACACGTCTGCAGAATAAAGAAAGGTTTCCTGGCCTCCAACCTCCTCTCACAGCCGGTCCAACACACACCTGCAGAAAAAAAGAAAAGTCTACCGGCCTCCAACATCACAGCTGGTGCAACACATGCCTGCAGAAAAGAAAATAGTCTACTAGCCTCCAAACTTCTTTCACAGCCAGTCCAACACATGCCTGCACAAAAGAAAAAAGTTTACCAGCCTCGAAACTCCCCTCATTGCCGTTCCAACACACGCCTGCAAATAAAGGCTACCGGCCTCCAACTTCCCCTCGCAGTCAGTCCAAAACACACCTGCAGAAGCCTCCAACATCCTCTCACAGTCGGTCCAAAACACACCTGCAGAAAAAGGAAAAGTGTACCGGCCTCCAAACTCCCCTCACAGTCAGCCCAGCACACGGCTGCAGTAAAGAGAGTCTACCGGCCTCCAATCTACCCTCATAGCCAGTCCAATGCATGCCTGCAGAAAAGAGAAAAGTCTACCGGACTCCAACCTCCCTTCACAGTGGGTTCAACACACACCTGCAGAAAATGTAAAAGTCTGCCAGCCTCCAACCCTCCCTCACAGCCCCCAGATCTCTCCATAAAGAGAACATGTCATCCTTTTTTCTATTACAAGGGATGTTTACATTCCTTGTAATAGGAATAAAAAAGTGATAAAAAATAGAAATTAAAGGGACAGTGTAAAAAATAAGTAAATAAATTAATAAGAAAAACATTTTTTATCATGTTCACGCGCAGAAGCGAGGGCATTTGTAAGTCGAACATTAAAGTGAGAGCAATAATTCTAGCACTAGTCCCCCTCTGTAACTCTAAACAGGTAATCTGTAAAGTTTTTAAAGTGTTGCCTATGGAGATTTTTAAGTACCGTAGTTTGTCACCATTCAACAAGCTCATGCAATTTTAAAGAGTAAGTAAACCCAGATGGCGTCCCAGCTCCAGGCCGCGTCCATCTTCTGCTCCTCTTCCTTCCAGGGCCGCGGGAGCCGCCAGTCACGGCACGCAGGCCGTTCCTTCACTGCACATGTGCCGACATGACGTTGGCACAGCTTCAACAGTGCATATCTCCTGAACCGTACAGGTTTAGGAGATATGCAGTGCACCTACAGGTAAGCCTTATCATAGGCTTACCTGTAGGTTAAAGTGGTTGTCACAAGTTGACAACCACTTTAAAATGGGACATGTTAGATATCTATTTACTCGGCATAACATCAGCTTTCATATTTTACAAAAACAAAAATCGGTATATATTGTGTTATGTTTTTTTTTTAATTCTTAAGGTCTCATACACATGGGCGTATGTTAAAAAATAAGCAAACCGTTGGGCCCGACGTCAGGGAAAAAATCTGTGTTTTTTTCGGCGTTATGAATTGGCGTTAGTGAGCATCGGCGTCAATAGGCTTTTTTTTTTTTTTTAAATCCTCTGCTATTTTCAACTTAAAAACTTTGGCGTCAAAAACGGCTGTTAACGCCGGTACGGCGTTAGTGAGCGTTTTGCGGTGTCAGCGTCAAAATCGCCAAAACGTTACAGCCTCAGAACACGCTGGCCGTGGGTTCTAGTTTCAGCTCACTAACGCCGACGCTCTCTACATCTCAAAAATGTTGTTGTTTTTATGGGGCCATTGACTAACATGGAGAGCTGCAAAAAACGCCAAAAAATGTGACGTCAAAAAACATCCGTGTGTATGAGGCCTTAAAGTGTACTTTTTTGAAAAAAATGCTTTTTGAAAAACTGCTGCGCAAATACCATGTGACACAAACAATTGCAATGATCACCATTTTATTTCCTAGGGTCTTTGTAAAAAAACTATAATGTTTGGGGGTTATAAGTAGTTTTCCAGCAAAAAATACTGTCTTAAACTTATAAACAAAAAGTGCCAGAAAAGGCTTGGTCTTCAAGTGGTTACATAAGGCATTCCATGGAAGCAAAAGCCAGCTTTTCGACTAACAAAATAAGGATCCTAATAAATCCTTGTTAGATAGAAATAAAAATTCAAACACGCAAATGATGATGAATTGTAGCACTGTATGACGTTACCAGAAGAAGCAAATGATGTATGTTGTTTGAAGTAAAATAAATAATGGTAATAGTCTCTAGTGCTTAGGCGATTTTGCATTCCCAGAGATAAGGATCGGTAAATGAATGATGCATACATAGCCATGGAAGCTGAGTTTCACAAATTGATGTTATAAATTCACAAGCCGAATAATGGAACTCAGGGATCTTTTTTTAACATATGATGAATTTATAAACGTGATTGGAACCTAGCAATGAAAGATAACAAATGAGGAAAGTCCTGTGTGGTACAGCCAATTGAGTGCACTTGACACTTTGCTTATAGCAGCAAATCATTTTTACACATGGACATAACGATCAATGTCACCAGTAGTAAAAAAAATGACCTTTATGCAGGTTTAGTTGCAATGGCTCAGAAGTCCGTATAATCCCCTTTAATATCCATAAAATGCATAGTTACTCAATAACATGTAAATAAGCCACTCCTAGTGTGAAAAAGAAGCTTAGGAATTAGCAGCTTTTCCAGTCACTGCTTTGATGTACAGATACTGTATACACATAGGCTAATACTAAGTCTCCATCTACAGACAGTATTTGCTGTTATATTTTTTCCATTGCTGGGATTATTCAATGAAAAGTAGGGAATTTGTTGCTGATCATGTAAAGAGCTGCCTATATTTACTGGAAGAAGGTCAGTTTGGTGATAACTAATGACCCCTGCTCTCTACATTATTACTGTGATCTCTGAAGTCGGCATTACTTATTCCTGATCTCATAGTCTGTGTCACTTACTACTCTGAACTCTGTGTTACATACTACTGACCCCTGCACTCTGCGTTGCTACTGAACCCTGCACTCTGCATTACTTCCACTGACTTCTGTACTCTTCATTACTTACTACTCACCCCTGCACTCTGCATTACTGCTGAACTCTGCACTCTGCATTACTTACCACTGACCCCTGTGTTTGCTTTACATACTGCTTACCCCTGCACTCTGTGTGACTACTGAACTCTGCACTCTACATTACTTACCACTGACCCCTGCATTTTGCTTTACATACTACTGACCCCTGAATTCTGCATTGCAGTCTACAGACCTCTGCACTCTGCATTACTTCTACTGACCCCTGCATTTTGCTTTACATACTGCTTACCCCTGCACTCTGTGTTACTACTGAACTCTGCACTCTGCATTACTTACCACTGACCCCTACATTTTGCTTTACATACAACTTACCCCTGCACTCTGTGTTACTACTGAACTTTGCACTCTGCATTACTTATCCCTGACCCCTGCATTTTGCTTTACATACTGCTGACCCCTGAATTCTGCATTGCAGTCTACAGACCTCTGCACTCTGCATTACTTCTACTGACCCCTGCCTTTTGCTTTACATACTACTGACCCCTGCATTCTGCATTGCAGTCTACAGACCTCTGCACTCTGCATTACTTCTACTGATCCCTGTACTCTGCATTACTTACTACTTACTTCTGCACTCTGCATTACAGTCTACTGATCTCTTCACTCTGTGTTAATTACTTCTTACCTCTGCATTCTGTGTTACTTCCTCCTCACCCCTGTACTGTGCATTACTTTTTTATTGACCTCTGAACTCTGCATCACTTACTCATGACCCCTACATTGTGAATGATAGCAAATGTCAAGTTTCTCACTGAAGCTAAAAAGTTTGAATGCAATTATATTATAGTTTTCTTTACACTTTAATATTTAATTATTTTTTTTAATAGGGTCTACGTTATCTCCTTTTTTATAAATATAGAAAAGCATTCTACTTTACATGTTAAAAACAAGTATTCTACATTCCGGTGATCTTGTATATGCCTTGTGTATTGCTACACTACAAGCCATATACCGTCCAGCAACAACCGTTTTATTGGCCATGCCTACAGGTGTTCAGCAGTTGCTATTATTTTTGGTACCCACAAGGCATTTCTCCAAACTATGCATGAATGAATATCTGTGGTACTTCTTATTTGTAATCTGTTTATTTTGTCTTTATAGCTTTAATGTCTGCCTCTTGTTCCAAAAGTCTGTGTCCAATTATTTGAAGGCATTTTAAAAATTGGGGTGTTGTTTTGTGCGTGTAGCTAAATGCTTTCACTCCATGGAATGCATTTTAAAAAGGGGACCTATAATGTATACACAGAGGAGATTTACTAAAATGAATGAACACAGAATCTGATGCAGCTGTGCATAGTAACCAATCAGCTTCTAACTTCAGCTTGTTCAATTAAGTTCTGACAATAAGCCCACGTTCACATCTGGCCGATTTGGCATGCGATTTGAGATGTCAAATCACATGCCAAATCGGTGGCTATTGCCGACAATAGAACTGTCCGAATTGGTGCGACGCCGACTGTGAGGCGCCACACTGATTACCAAAAGTAGTTCCTGCTCTACTTTTGGTGACTTCGGGGGCGATTTCAATAGACATCTGTGCAGGCACCCGCACAGATATCTCTGAAATCACTCCCGAAGTCGGACTGACATGCGGGTATGAAATTGTGCGAGTTCAGCAAAACTGACCGCAGTTGGTATGAACCTGGGCTAAAACCTAGAAGCTGATTGGTTACTATGCACAGCTAAACCAGAGTGACCCACATCAGAGTGACCCCCATCATAGTGACTCCCCATCAGAGTGACCCCCATCAGAGTGACTCCCCATCAGAAGGTACAAAAGTGTACCTGGATGCAGGGCTGCTGGAAGAAATCATGGGGACCCGTACAGACTACCTGACAACCCCCCCCCCAAAAAAAATGTAAAGCTATATTTCGCTAAAAATACAATACAACTATTAGCAGACACAAATACACCATAACTCACAGAATTCCTGCTAAATCTAAAAGATAAAACTGAGTTAATAAATAAAAATGAAAATGAGATGAAGAAAAAAAAAGGCTCCGGAATCAGAGGGAGAGAAACAAAGTGAGGCTCCATGCACACTGGGCTTAAAAAAACTCCAGTTCACCTGGCACAAAAATATGCTCATATAGAACATTTCTTGTACGAAGTTTAGACGAGTTTAGGAGAGTTTTACATTTTTTCTGCCAGTAAGCTCCAATCAAAAATGCAAACCAGAAGGGTTTTTTCCTGCCTCTAAATGCTGTGCTCAAAATATGCCTCTAATCATCCCAATGTGCATGGACGCATAGGGTAACACTGAGCTGCTCCTACAGGCACAACACAAAACTCCTGTAGAAGCAATGATTTTTAAACCAGTGTGCATGGAGCCCAAGTTAGAGATGTAGCCATGGCCTTGACCCTTAGAGGCCCAATGGTGACCTCCAGAGTCAGGGAGAGCTGATATCTATCTTCACAGAGTGGGTCACTAGGCATGGTGGATGCAGATAGGTAGAATGAGTTGGACCCCAGACACTTTGATCATTCAGAACAAAATAGATTTTTTTTTCTCTTCAAGAACTGGGAGGAGAGGGTTAGGGCCAGGACACCCTTTAGGTGGTTGCAACAGCACTTAGCAGACTCTGAGACTCTCTGAGTAAAGTTCCTAAGGTAGCTATAAAGTCCCACAGGCCTTCCGACAGAACTTTGCCTGACTAGAACTATTTCCTTGAGCATTGCATTTGTATTTTGTATTTCAACACAGATTGATGCACATACCAAGCTTGGTATCCCCGTTGTACAGATCTGGCCTCCATCTTACAGCCTCCCACTGTAGCTTCATGAGTTTACATTTACCAACTGAAGACTAGCCTCAGATGATATACAAAGGTGAAACAAAGCCTCCTACATAACTTTTGTGTTTATCTTCAGCCCTCTCTCCTGTAAGCCTCCTAAAGCGCATACTTTTGCACAGCATTTATGAGCTGCTAGAGGAAGGGGTAGAGATCTTATGTCACACACTGCACGGCATAGACCACAGAGTTGAGTGTAATCCGAGACCTGAGTGAAGGAAAAGGATACACTACTCTCTACTCCTTAGTCTCAAAGGGAAACAGCTAAGGCTGTTAATCATCTGCTGTGTATCAGGGGGAAAGAAGGGCCATCTCCCAAGATTACTTGGTGTTATCATTGACTCTTAGAAATTACTAATTCAGATATCAGATAAATGACAGAACAGACAGAAATCGCACTTGGTGCTTTAGATAGAGGCAAGTACACACTACAGAAGATTATGCTTTGTTCATTATTCATTTCAGGGGTTTACAAGCACTTTAAGGAATGATCTGAAACCTTATGGTGCCTGCTACCACCTGATCATCAAAGTGTTACTAAACCCACAACAGTAGGATTAAGTATAGAGTTTCCCTTAATATGTATTGGGTATTTATTTATGTACTGTATCCAGGGTCTGTTGTTTATTCCTCTAGACCCATAGACTGTTATTAGAATTGGGAGCAGTAAAAGTCACTTTACAAAAATGTAATTTTGAGCTAAATGTGGAGTGAAATTACTGTTATCACAGCTGTATATTAGCCTTGGAACTATACTGTTGGCCTTGTGCTGAGGTCTTGTTTGTTAAGTGTGTCGCCTGGTTGTCAGGCTGTTCTTAAATGTTTATGTGTTTTTATATTCTGTATTGCTATGAAAATGCTAATAAAAAGAATTTTACAAAAAAACCCACACCAGTAAAATCAGTCTGTATATGCAGTAAAGCATGCTTGTTACACTCAATGTGAAAAATAAGGGGATAATTGTGCGCAGGGGCGCAGCTACAGAAGGTGCAGGGATTGCAATTGCTACCCTGCCCCATGCTGCAGGGGGCCCGTGCGCCCCCCCCCCCCACCCGTATGTAGGGCTGGTGCCAGCTTGAGCCAGTATCGGCAGCTGGGTGGGTTGTAGTACGAGTGGCTGGAGGACAGCGTGGGTAGCAGAGCTCCCTGCTCTTCTGCACTGGCTGCTAATCTCAAATTCCCACGCTCCTCCAGTCCCTCTCTCCTTCCCCATACAGCACTGTTCGGTCCAGTATCCATCCAGTCAGAGCCCCGCCACCCCTCCACAAGTCACTCCATCCACTCCTTTGTAACAGACCACAGGCACAGCCCTATGAGAGCCGGCTCCCCAGAGGACGCTGCAAGCTTGTCTCTCAGGCCCTCCCCCATCCTCTCCCTGTCATACACAGTTCTCCCCCGGAGAGTGATGTGGCCTCCCATGCTGATCAACCCTGTCTGTGTGGTTGGTGGGAGCCCAGCGGACCATGGATACATGCTTGGAGGGCAGCCGGCCGCAGCACAGTATGTATCCTATTAGTGCCTGCGCACTGATTCTGCAGCTTAGTCACGGTGAGTGAAACAACTCATATCCCACTCCATCTGCCCTGGGAACAGGGAGCCCATCTGCCCTGGGGAACGACCCATACCCCACTCCATCTGCCCTGGGGACAGGGCCCCCATCTGCCCTGGGGACAAGGAGCTCATCTGAACTGGGGACAGCTGGGCCCCCATCTGACCTGGGGCAGGGCCCCATCTGCCCTGGGGACTGAGAGCCCCATCTGCCCTGAGGACAGGGAGCCCATCTGCCCTGAAGAAGGGGGTTCCCATCAGCCCTGGGGACAGGGACCCCATCTCGCTTAGGGACAGGGACCTCATCTCCTCTGGGGACAGGGACCCCCATCCTCCACTTGGGGATTGGGGGGTGTACCAGTGGGGGACACTGAATGCTGGGGGGGTACAGTAGTACCAGCATGGGGTGGTTGGAGGACTAGCAGTGCTTTGGCTGGAAGATGGGGGGGTTCAGCAGTACCAGTGCAGGGTCACTGAAGATGGTGGGGAAGGAAACAACAGAATCAGCAGGGTGGCTGGAGGCTGGGGGGTACAGAAGTATCAGCGCGAACTGGGTGGAGGACAGGGGGAGGTCTAGCAGTACCAGTGTGGGGTGGCTGGAGGACAGGGGGGTCTAGCAGTACCAGTCCCTCCTCCTATCCAGCTTTTTTCCACTGCCCCCTGTGTGCTCTCCAACCTCCCTGTGCCCTTTCCCAGATCCCCCTCGTCCTCTGCAGCTCTGCAAGATTCCTCGTCCCCTCTCTCACCGGTTGCTGTGGGGGATCTGTCAAGATGGAGAGCAGGGATGGTGCCAGTAAATGTGTCTTTTCCTGAATGGAGTGTCAGTGATCCATACAGAGCACCGACTCTGTCCATTCATAACTGTGGCATAGTAAACGGTGTTTACTATGCTTCAGTTTATGAATGGACAGGAATCTCTTTACATAGCTATTTCTGTCCATTTATTCTGTGTAGCTGAGGCTGCAGAGGAGGAGATTGAGGGCTGTGTCCTCAGTTGCCTTCTCTGTCTCAAAGGTGGAACATCGGAGGTCTGTTTATGTTCCTAAAAAATAATATTGTAAAGAAAAATAATAAATAAAATAAAAAAATAAAATAACAAAATAAAAAAAGGACTGATACCAGTGGTGGAACTACAGGGGTCACAAAGGTCATAATTGGGTCTTCTCTGATCCTCCCCTTCTTCCACAGTCTCCAATCCATCTTCTTATAGTACAGAGTCTTGAGGACCCTCTGCACATACTCATTTTGGTGTGTATTGCTAGAAAGTTTTTGTTGTTTGGAAGGATGCATGTGTTCAGCACAGGGCCAAACAGCACTGTCCAGACAGAGGGTCAGGGGTAATGCAGCCTCATAGGACAGTCAGAGAAGAATAAAAACTCCTCCTACAAGCTTTAACTAGCGCTCGGCTGGCTACATGTTCTGTATACTGTGGGAGACCAGATATAGTGAATGCAGAGTCCTGGGTTTAGCAACACTTTAAGTATTTTTTAACTACACCATAAGGGTACTTTAAACTTCTGGGGGGGGCAGTAGTACAAACTGGGAGTGATGGTCATGTGCTTGCTATACTAAAAACAAGCATAGTTTTTTGTTCTAGTTTTACCTGAAAAAAAATAATATTAAAAAGTAGTAATGCAGCTGTAAAGGTTTTAGTATCTGTGCTCCGATGTCCTTTAGGAAGACAAGAGAGTCCTTGTCTAAAGAGGAAATTGTATTTGAAGGCTATAATGGTAACAATTACACTGCTTAATAACTTGGGTAGTGTGGCATACTTAAAACCAATAAGTGCAGGCTCTTAAGCTTTTCAGTAAGAAGGACTTTCTCTTCAAAATTTTTCAGACAACTGTTGTGGGTCTATGACAGTCACATGTTGTACGGTTTATTATTTTAAATTCATTCTATAGGTTCTGTATTGCAGTGTTTCTGTAAATAAACCTTAGTAATTTGCACAATTTTGTTACAGAGACACGATAGATAGAACAGATAGAACAGATAGATAAGATAGATAAGATAGATAAGATAAATAGATAGATAGATAGATAGATGGTATGAGGCTAAGTCTATGTTTACACCTGAGCAATTAGTTGCGCAATTCCACAAGTGCAACAACGCTCAACAAGAAGATTTCCTGTATATTCTATAGGGCCTGAGTGCTGTGCTGCTACTTGTCATACAGGTGCTTCTTGTGGGGCAGGATAATGTATTTTTGGCCCATAGAGCACCTGAAAACATGCAAAAAAAGCACTTTAGCGCATGTTTCGCCTGTTTTTTATGCTTGATAAAAAAACTTCTCCTAGGAACCTTTGGGTCTTTGAAGAAAACGGGACAATACAATAAAAATGAAAAAGTAAAACATAGTCAAATAAATATTAACAGTAATGATAATAACAAAACAATAATAATACAAAAAGGTACTGCTTTCTATTGGCCAAAAAAAAAAAAATGCGTTATGTTTGAAAACAGATGAAAAACATGAAAAACGCTGGAAAAAACTCTTAATAACGTACATAAAAGCTCCAAAAACACATGAAAATGTAGGTGCTCTAGTGTGAATCTAGCCTAATGGATTAAGCAAATGATTGATTCTGATAAATAGATATCCACTGGAGTTGCACAAATTAGGGAAGCAAAGGCTGTGAGTAGAAGTAAACAAGCATCAAATAATCAGGTAAAATGGGCTAAATGATCACAGTTCACTGATCACTCTCCAATGATCACTCTCCTCTCCCACTCTCCTCCTCCTGCGACCAGGAGAGCCATGTTGCCACCATCAATCCACGGGAAGCAGCCGGCAACTGGTTGAAGTGGTTAAAGGCTAACATTTTTTCACCTTAATGCATTCTATACATTAAGGTTAAACAACCTTTTGGTACCAGACCAGCTCCCTCAGTCACCACCCCTCAAATATTTATCTGGCTCTGACGTCGATCCAGCATCACTCTCTCTCTTTTCACATGATACAGAGGCAGCAATGGATGCCATTGGCTCCTGCTGCTGTCAATCAAATCCTGTGAATAGGTCGTAGCCAACCAATGAATGGCAATCTTCTTTGTTGGTGCCAGCAGGTGCCTTAGTGCTTGATTATGGACAGCTGAGGGACCCCAAAATTGCTGACAGGTTAAGTCAGACGCCAATTCTTCCAGCATTATAGGTTATAGACAGTGGGATATTGCAGTGGCGGCTGGTGAAGTTTTAGGATGGGGGGGTGCCAGGCCCCACCCTTTCTTTTTGACCCCTCCTACTTCTCATAAGCCCCACCCCTTGTAGAATCCACCCACTCCGTCCCCTGTATTCCACACATTGTGTCAGGAGTATACAGCTCAGCATCACAGGTGGGGTATATTGCAGCCAGTAACACAGTATGCAGCCAGTGCACAGGTATTGCAGCCAGTACACAGGTATTGCAGCCTGTACACAGGTATTGCAGCCAGTATCACAGTATGCAGCCAGTACACAGGTATTGCAGCCAGTATCACAGTATTGCTGCCAGTAACACAGTATACAGCCAGTACACAGGTGTTGCAGTACACATGTTATGCAGCCAGTACACAGGTATTGCAGCCAGTACACAAATATTGCAGCCAGTACACAGGTATATTCAGCCAGTACACAGGTAGCCAGAACACAGGTATTGCAGCCAGTACACAGGTATTGTAGCGAGTACACAGGTATTTCAGCCATTACACAGGCAGCCAGTACACAGGTATTCTAGCCAGTACACAGGTATTGCAGCCAGTACACAGGTATTGCAGCCAGTACACAGGTATATTCAGCCAGTACACAGTTAGCCAGTACACAGGTATTGCAGCCAGTACACAGGTATTGCAGCCAGTACACAGGTATATTCAGCCAGTACACAGGTAGCCAGTACACAGGTATTGCAGCTAGTACACAGGTATTGCAGCCAGTACACAGGTAGCCAGCACACAGGTATTGCAGCCAGTACACAGGTAGCCAGCACACAGGTATTGCAGCCAGTACACAGGTAGCCAGTACACAGGTATTGTAGCCAGTACACAGGTATTCTAGCCAGTACACAGGCATTGTAGCCAGCACTCAGGTAGCCAGTACACAGGTATTGTAAGCAGTGCTCAGGTAGCCAGTACACAGGTATTGTAGCCAATACTCAGGTAGCCAGTACACAGGTATTGCAGCCAGTACTCAGGTAGCCAGTACACAGGTATTGTAGCCAGTACACAGGCATTGTAGCCAGCACTCAGGTAGCCAGTACACAGGTATTGTAAGCAGTGCTCAGGTAGCCAGTACACAGGTATTGTAGCCAATACTCAGGTAGCCAGTACACAGGTATTGCAGCCAGTACTCAGGTAGCCAGTACACAGGTATTGTAGCCAGTACACATGTATTGTAGCCAGTACTCAGGTAGCCAGCACGTACCTCGAGTCAGGGGAGAGAGTCAGCCGGTCTCTCTCTCAGGCGGAGGTGGGAATAACAGACATGCGGTGCTGGACACTTCCAGTCCAAGCACCAGCACATCCGCCGGTCCTGCCCCCGCCCCCACGACCTGACCAAGTAGTCACTGGCGGGGGGGGGGGGGGGGCGGACTGGCGCCTTCTACTGCTGTTGTCAATTAATGTAAGTTCATATCATTATAACATTCTGCACTGTGTTGGTTAACAGAGCACTCTCCAGAGCCAGAGCTGTACCACAGCTTATTGTGTGACCCAATCTCAGAAGACTCACATAATGAGTTGTCCTCTGGCTCTGGTGAAGTTAGCCTGCTTTGTTAGCACTTTATGTACTTTGTTATTCAATCGCTAAACCCTGTGCAGGTTCAGAGCTTTGGCACAACCTCTGTTGTGAGCCAGTCGAAGGCCCCTTTCACACATGCAGACCATTCGTTTCAGTTCAGTCATTTTTTTTTCAAAGAAAAAACATAAAATTTTCATCAATTTTTCATCCGTTTTTACATCAGTTTTTTACATCTGCCAGCTAGAGTCCTTAACCACTTGAGTCCATTTTTTCATGCAAAACGGACTGTTTGTCTGTTTTTCATCCATTTTTTTTGTCCAATCCGTTTTTTTAATGAAAAAAAAAAAATGGGGCTTTGATCCGTTCCAAAAAAATGGATGTTGATGGAAGCTGATATAAATAGATTTAAATGGATGATCATTCGTTTACAGCCGCATCGTGTATATCGATATTGCACCCACCTGTACGTCTGCTCCCATAGCAATCACTTGCTATGGGGCAGATAAAGAAGAGGAGGAGCCAAAAGCGCCAGTAGGAGACCCCAGAAGAAGAGGTCCAGGGCCATTCTGTGCAAAACCGTTGCACAGAGCAGGTAAGTATAGAATGTTTATTATTTTAATTAAAAAAGCTGAGTCTTTGAAACTACTTTAACCACTTGCCAACCACCCGCCACAGTTATACTTTGCCAAGGTGGCTAGGGTGCGCACATCGGCGTACCGGTACAGCAATTCGTGCACTAGCTTCTGTGGGCACGCACACCGATTGGCCAACGGGGGAGCCAATCAGCGGGTCCAGCAGACTTGATGTCCGCCGGCCACCCACGATCGTTCCCCACAGAGACAGAACGGGGATCTGCCGAAGTAAACAAGGCAGATCTCCATTCTGACAGGGGATTACACTGAGATATTGTCTTTGTGATATGCAGGAAGATGGATGTCTGTGTTATGCCAGGCAGCCCATGCCCCATACAGTTAGTAAACACACCCAGGGAACACAGTTTACCCCTTGATCACCCCTGATGTTAACCCCTTCCCTGCCAGTGTCATTAGTACAATGACAGTGCATATTTTTATCAGTGATTACTGTAATAAAGTCAATGATTCCCAAAAAAGTGTCGAAAATGTCAGTTAGGTGTCCGATCTGTCCATCGCATTGTTGCAGTCCCGCTAAAAGTCACCGATCGCCGCCATTACTAGCAAAAAAAAAATTATAAAAATGTCATAAATCTATCCCCTATTTTGTAGATGCTATAACTTTTGCGCAAACCAATCAATATACACTTATTGGGGGTTCTTTTTACCAAAAATATGTAGCAGAATACATATTGGCCTAAATTGATGAAGAAATTACATTTTTTCATTGGGTATGTTTTATAGCAGAAAATAAAAAATATTGTGTTTTTAAAAAAATTTACGGTCTTTTTTGTTTATAACGCAAAAAATAACAACCACAGAGGTGATCAAATACCACCAAAAGAAAGCTCTATTTGTGGGGAAAAGGGACATCAATTTTATTTGGGTACAACATACAACCATGCAATTGTCAGCTAAAGTAACGCAAAAAATGGCCTGGTTATTAAGGGAGTAAAATCTTCTGGGGCTGAATGGTTAAATAGGTTTTCTGGCATCAATCCTGAAAATGTATGTTCATGTTTATATGAGCATCCCGGCCATGTAGCTCTTATGTAAATATGCGTGCACTGAGACAGCATATCCTGACATTTAGGAACGCAACCCAGAAGATGTACACCTAGGCTTTATAGAATACTTTAATTATTGCAGACGTTTATCTATTACGGATAATTGAACTGGTTTTATTATACACTCCGTAGGGGAGAATATCTGCAGTGCCCTGAAAAAGTATTCATACCCCTTGACATTTTCCACATTTTGTCATTGTTACAACCAAAAATGGAAAAGTATTTTATTGGGATTTTATGTGATAGACCAACACAAAGTGGCATATAATTGCGAAGTGGAAGGAAAATAATAAATGGTTTTCAATTTTTTTTTATAAATAAATATGTGAAAAGGGTGGCGTGTATTTGTATTCAGCCCCCTGAGTCATTAATTTGTAGAACCACCTTTTGCTGCAATTGCAGCTGCAAGTTCTTTGGGGGATGTCTCTACCAGCTTTGCACATCTAGAGAGTGACAAATGCCCATTCTTCTTTGCAAAATCAAGCTCTGTCAGATTGGATGGAGAGCGTCTGTGAATAGCAATTTTCAAGTCTTCCCACAGATTCTCAATTGGAATTAGGTCTGGACTTTGACTGGGCCATTCTAACAAATGAATATGCTTTGATCGAAACCATTCCATTGTAGCTCCGGCTCTATGTTTAAGGTCATTGTCCTGCTGGAAGGTGTACCTCTGCCGCAGTCTCAAGTCTTTTGCAGACTCAGAAGAAAACAGGTTTTCTTCTAAGATTGCCCTGTATTTGGCTCCATCCATCTTCCCATCAACTCTGACCATCTTTCCTGTCCCTGCTGAAGAAATGCATCCCCACAACATGATGCTGCCACCACCATGTTTCACGGTGGGGATGGTGTGTTCAGGGTGATGTGCAGTGTTAGTTTTCCACCACACATAGCATTTTGCTTTTAGGCCAAAAAGTTCCATTTTGGTCTCATCTGACCAGAGCACCTTTCTCCACATGTTTGCTGTGTCCCCCACATGGCTTCTCACAAACTGCAAATGGGACTTCTTATGGCTTTCTTCTTGCCACTCTTCCATAAAGGCCAGATTTGTGGAGTACACGGCCAAACAGTTGTTCTGTGGACAGATTCTGCCACCTGAGCTGTGATTTTCTGCAGCTCCTCCAGAGTTACCATGGGCCTCTTGGCTGCTTCTCTGATTAATGCCCTCCTTGCCCGGCCTGTCAGTTTAGGTGGATGGCCATGTCTTGGTAGGTTGGCAGTTGTGCCATACTCTTTCCATTTTCAGATGGTGGATGATGGATTGAACAGTGCTCCGTGAGATGTTCAAAGCTTGGGATATTTTTTTATAACCTAACCCTGCCTTAAACGTCTCCACAACTTTATCCCTGACTTGTCTGGTGTGTCCCTTGGCCTTCATGATGCTGTTTATTCACTACGGTTCTCTAACAAACCTCTGGGGGCTTCACAGAACAGCTGTATGTATACTGAGATTAAATTACACACAGGTAGACTCTATTTACTAATTAGGTGACTTCTGGAGGCAATTGGTTCCACTAGATTTTAGTTAGGGGTATCAGAGTAAAGGGGCTGAATACAAATGCACTCCACACTTTTCAGATATTTATTTGTAAAAAAAAATGAAAACCATTATCATTTAACTTCCACTTCCTAGTTATGTGCTACTTTGTGTTGGCCCATCACATAAAATCCCAATAAAATACATTTATGTTTTTGGTTGTAACATGACAAAATGTGGAAAATGTTAAGGGGTATGAATACTTTTTCAAGGCACTGTATATAGTGCATCCCTATCCTGCAAAAATGACCTTTAAAAATGCATAAAATGCTTTATAGAAATTTTTTATATGTGCAACACAATGCCATTTACATAGTTTATATATACTTTAAAGATGGCCACATACTAATTGAAATTGGTAGTTATCATTTAGAACCAACACTACGGACTCGTAAAAATTCTTATGCTTCTCATTTAGTTTAAACTTGATGACTTTTTCAGTATAACATGGCTTGTGCAGCTAGACCATAGACAAATACTTGTGATCTCAGCCATCATCTCTTTATTATGGGTGATCCCTTTATACTGTCCTAAAAGGAGTTTAAGAAAAGCTGGCTGGTGACACAAGTAAGATTTTGTTTGCAAAATAAACCTATTTGATCTGTTTTGAACCCAGCTTTAGGAAAAATAAGTTAAAGTGGTATTAAAGTGGTTGTCAAGTCTTGGCAACCACTTTAACCTACAGGTAAGCCTATAATAAGACTTACCTGTAGGTGCAATGCATATCTCCCAAACCTGAACAGTTCAGGAAATATGCAGTGTACCCTGACAGCATGCCGCGATTGGCGGCTCCTGTCACGCAGCTATGGCAAATCGCAAAGCCGGAGTCTGTGGCCCTGGGAAGGAAGAGGGGCGAAGATGGACGCTTCCTGGAGCGGGGGCAACGCGGGTTTCTATGGCAGGTAAGTGTCACATAATAGACTAATATGCAATGCATGCTAGTCTATTATGCTTTTATATTGCAGGGTAATCAGGAGAAACAAAGAGGAAGTAAAACCCATCAGGGTTTACTTCCTCTTTAACCCCGAAAACCAAAAATATAATACATTGCAGCTTACCAATGGTAAATGGTTTCATGGTAAATGGTTTGTCTCATCCTTGTAACTTGTACAAGAGAGCTTGTTCTTTTAAAAAAACAACACTTACTTGCAGCTTACTGGTGGGATCACCAGGTGAAAATAAGGGACAGAAAGCCTAAAAAAGAAAACAAATGCAGCCACCACGCCAAAGAACTGATAAGCTGCAATATAATAAATGTTTGTTTTTGAGTTTAATACTGCTTTGAATGGATTAGGTTGAATTAATAAAGCTGCCACTAGATGCCACTAGATGGTGCAACAATGTGTCAAGTGCAATGCGGGGAATATTACCGTTCCCAGAAGAAGTAAAAAAAAAAAGGGAATAAGAAAAGCATACCTTACAAAACACTTGCATCCATCTGTTTTATTTTCCACGCTCAGAAAATGTAAATAATCATGGTAAAAATGATTTGTCAGTGTTATACTACAGTTTGTTAAAGGGTAACTGTATAAACAAGGATAGTATTGCATACTGTACAAAGTTAATGTGAAACTTCTCAGTGCAGGGTTTTTAGTGACAAAAACAAATATGAATTCACAATTAGCATCTATGTTCCTCAGATATTACCTTTGTCTAGTACTTTTTGCCACTCCAACACTCAAAGTGTATCTAAATCCAAAAGCAAAAATGTAATAAATGGCTGCTTACAAATCCTTAGACGTGGTGGCTGCATTGGTTTTCTTTTTTCAAGGTTAGAACATTATCAGCAAGTCCAGAAAATGCCTATTGACCTTCCCAGAAAAATGTGCTTGTCATTTCCTGTGAAATTAATAGAAAGCCCAATGTTATATTTCTTGTGTAAACTGTTAAGAACATCACCATGTAATCAATATGAACAAAAGCAGACATATTTGAAGTCCAGTGTGTGTGATTTATGCTCACTTTCTGCCCTGCAGACATTGCAAAAAAATACTTTTCCAAAAATTAAGAGAAATCACACTTTGCTAAGTGCCATTGTAACCGGTGCCCCTAATGGGTGATTTCCCATCTACTCCTGTTCTAGAGATAAATGATGACTTTGTCGATAGTACAGATAGAGTTACTCTTCTGTTCAGAAGGTTGCCTGCTGAACCATGCTGACTGCAGACAAATTAAATGTAAAAATATCATAATTTACGCTGGCTTGGAAATTTATCAGTAAAGTTTATTTCTTATTAATTATTGAAGTTACACTGGCCTAGATCTGTGATAAAACCTTGCAAAGACAAGGAAAGACCAGAAGTAGAATCTTATGGCCTCATTCAAAGAGAAGCTGAGGTCAGTACACCATGAATCAGCTGTTAGTGCATGGGGATTAAACCATCAAGTGCCTCTTACAAGTGGCCCATGTAAGTGTAGGGGGATGCAGAGGCTGCACAGACACAGCCATTTGTCCTAATTTGACAGGCGTGTGGGTGCAGGTGAGTGGCCCTGAGCACGGTGTGCATTCCGGGCCAATCACCCACACTCAAAGGTGAGTACCTTCAGACCAGGCAAGGACAAGGTTCCTCACCTTTTAGTTAAAAAAAAGGTGAAAAAGTAGACATTGTACAGTCCAACAGGTAAAACATGATACTTTCCTACTCTTAACTATGTCTACGGGTTGATGTGCTGCCCTGGCATACCTGTGAAAGAGCATTGCAGTGTCCATAGTTCTTTACAGGCTCACTCATGCAAGTGTAGATTCTTCTGAGGCATAATCCAGTGCTAGTATCTTCAGGGCAAACCCCAAGTTAAAAATCTCTACATGTGGACAGTGATGCACAACATCCTACTGCTATTCCAGATCTTATCTTCTGTATCCATCCCCTGTGGGACTAACGCTCAAGGCTGAAACGTGTTCACTAAGTGTCTCCTGTGGAACTACTGTCAGCTCCTCCGGGGGACTCCCAGATCTCACTCAGACTTGACCACTGTCCCAATTTATATCACACAGGTAAGTGGACCAGACCCAGACAGAAAAGCCTGTCAAAAAGATTAGGATAGCGGGCAAAGCATCAATTGCAACCCTCATAACTGGGACAACACCCACTAACCATTCCAACCCGCTTACACTTGGGCCTCAGCTCCCCTATGAATGAGGCTATTTATTTGTTTGGTTCTCCTGGATATATTAGTATCCATAATTTGTTTTAAAGGTACAGTTATCAGCAAAAAAGGTTTATATATATATATATATATATGTAGCCAGGGGCGTAACAATAGGGGTTGCAGGAGTTGCAATTGCAACCGGGCCCCATGGTCCAGGGGGCCTGTGTGCCTCCCTTGTATACCTGCCTGAAAAGGAGGGATGGCGAGTGGTGGCATTTAGAGCAGGGTTTCCCAGCCCGTGGTATGCGTACCCCTAGGTGCTCCGGGGGTACGCCAGCTGTGTGGGGGGCAGGGTGCCAATTGCTGCTCTGATGCCGGGTAAAAGGTTTAATGTAGCGGCGGCTTGCTGTATACAGCCACCACTACACAGTTGTACAATTGCAGAGCTGCCCGCAGTGGAGCGTTATGAGTGTGCCTCATGCACTCTTCCCCGACAGGAGCTTCCTGTCATCATGTCACTCTGAGGCTGGGAGCGGGGGATAGAAGAGGAGTGCTGCCTCTGCTTGGAACATCCACTGCCATGGACAAGTGAGTGAGCAGAGGCTGATAACACTACAGTCCGTAATGTTATCTGTGCTCTGCAGTGCTTAACTTTTTTTTTTGAAGCTGTCCTTCGAGGACAGCCCCTTCTCACGCACTCCGTGTGAGTATTGCGAGGTGACGCCCGTCGAGACGTTAACATGTTGACACATCGCCACCGACATATGTCGTTCGGCGGCGATGTAATTTGGAAAATGGGCCGTAGTCTCGTCGTTAACCGTGGGA